>OU015754.1:60537282-60547303 GCA_907169655.1 Acomys percivali | reverse complement strand
AAGAAAGAAAGAAAGAAAGAAAGAAAGAAAGAAAGAAAGAAAGAAAGAAAGAAAACAAATTATAACAAAAGTTATGAACTATTTAGAACTGACCAATATAAGACACTAAATTTGAAAACTTCAGACATAACAATAACAGTATAATTAAATGGGATTTTAGAGCCCCAAAAGGCATACACTAAAAGCCAGGCACAGTGGCATGGGCCAGCATTCCCAGCGCTTGGGAGGCGGAGTCAGAAGGGCTCAAGGTCATCTTTGGCTATGCATCCAGTTCAAGGGGATCTGGGAGTCTGTCTGTCTGTCTCCCTCCCTTCCTTCCTCCCCACCTCCGTCCCTCCCTGCCTCTATCTCTCTCTCTGTCAGCACATATTAGGAAGTAGGAAATACTTCTCACTGAAACTAAAAGACCAGGCTCAAAAAACTAGTAAAAGAAGACTTAAAAATATGTTTCAAATGTTAAAAATGCAAAGTTGATCAAGAAAGAGAATCATACATACAAATACACGTTTGGTGGTTTGAATGAGAGTACCCCACACAGGCTCATACGTTTGAATACCTGGTCCCCAGTTAGTGGAATTGTTTTAGGAGGACTAGGAGGTGTGGTCTTGCTGGAATAGGTGTGGCCTTGTTGGAGGACCTATGTCACCAGGCAGAGTCAGGCTGTCTCTCTTCCTGCTGCCTTTGGATCAAGAAGTAAAGCTCTCAGCTACTACTTCCTCACGATACAGGCGGGCCTGCCTGCCTACAGCCATGCTCCCTGCCACAATGTTCGTAGACTAACCCTCTGAAACTGTAAGCAAGTCCACAATTAAATACCTTCCTTTAGAAGTTGCCATGGTCATGGTGTCTCTTCGCAGCAATGGAACAGTAACTAAAACAACGTGGTATTAGAAATGCAAATAAATGTACAAAAAAAAAAAACGACAGAGAAAAAAATAAACATTGATGGCATTACAAGAGCACGATAAAAAAATATTTTCTGCCTAGAATTTTGCAAATTGTCCATTTTTATACAATGGTTTAAAAATACTGACTCAGCCGGACGTGGTGGCGCACGCCTTTAATCCCAGCACTCGGGAGGCAGAGGCGGGCGGATCGCTGTGAGTTCGAGGCCAGCCTGGACTACAAAGTGAGTCCAGGACAGTCAAGGCTACACAGAGAAACCCTGTCTCAAAAAAACAAAAAACAAAAAAAAATTTCCTGACTCAAGAAGAAAAAAAATAAAACCAAACTAGATTAATAACTACTAAACAAAGTAAAGATAGCTTTAAAACTTCTCCAATTCCCCAAAGGACACTAGAAAGTTTTTATAGGCAACTTTTGCTACCCATTAGAGAAAACAGTTATACAAACTGTTTCTAAGGACACACAGAGAAAGCTATCAAACTCAAGTTAGAAGTCTAACATTAGTTTGATATCTAAACTGAATAACAGCTGAAACAAAATTATGGTACAAGCACGGTAGCACACACCTGTAATTCTAGCACTTGAAAGACAGAGGCAGGAAGATCAGAGTTCAGGGCCAATCTGCACTACATGAGATCATGTCTAAAAAAAATTATGGGCCAATATTATTTATGAGCACATATGTAAAAATCTTCAAGCAATAACTATAATTGATCTAATTATGTTTAATTAGATCTAATTATATTTAAAAATAATACAGCAAGACTAATTTTTTAAAACTGCTAGGACTCCATATATCCATCTTTGGCTTTGTCTTTATCCAAAAAAGCCCCAGTTGTTAGCTGTGCACTTCATGTCTTGCATACCACTTTCTGGGTTATAGACTATACTTCACAGCCTCTCTTGCAGCTAGGTACCCCCATGTGGTGTGGTCACAGCCTCTCTTGCAGCCTGGTACCCTCATGTGATGTGATTACAGCAAATATAAGGTAAATGAAGGTGCTGGAATTTTCAGGAAGTCTTTTATAAAAGAAGACTCTATCCCCCTCCTCCTCCCACCCCCTTCCAAACTGCTAAGATTACAGATGCAGAAAGTATAAATTTAAACTACATTTTTTGGGGGGGATATGGAGTAATAATAAGTGAAGGAGGAAGAGCAGTAATTGAGAAGGAGCCTAGGGTCCTGGCATTGCCTACGTCAAGGCTAGCTTTTTTTAAAGTGAGAAACAGACTTGTTTATGACACTATTTAAACCCTGTAAAGCCAAATTTAATCTAAGAACATAATAGGATCAAGCAGAGATTATCCCGGGTTTGAAAGTCTAGACCAACATGGAAAATTTATTCATGTATTATATCACATTCCACATGGAAAAAGAAAGTTCAAGATCATCTCAGTAGAGCCTCAACATTTAGTCAAAGTCTACTTTGTTTTAAAAATAAAAATAAAGCTGTAGCTCAGTGGTAGAACTCTTGCCTAGCATATGCAAAGCCTTAGGTTTGAGTCCCAGCACCAGAAAACAAGGAGGTAGGGGATAAAGGGTTTTCTTTTTTTTTTTTTAAACTCTTAATAGAATAGGGATAGAAGAGAATTCCTAAATACGTCAAAATGGTACCCATCAAATTTTGTAACAAGTGTCATCTTTAGAAGTCTGTCCTGGGAGCTAGAGAAATGGCTCGGTGGTTAAGAGCACCGGCTGTTCTTCTAAAGGAACCCAGGTTTGATTTTCAGCACCCACATGGCAGCTCACAGCCATTTATAACTACAGTTCTAGGGATCTGACACCCTCTTCTGGCCTCTAGGGGTCCTGCATACACACGGTGTGCAGGTATACAAACAGGTAAAACACCTATACACATAAAAATAAACGAAGTGCACTGTGGGCTCAGTGAGATGCCTCAACAGGTAAAGGTTCTTTCTGTTGAGTCTCACATTTGATCTCTGGGACCCACAATGAGGAAGGAGAGAACCAAGTCTTGTGAGTTATCCCCTTCTGCGTGTGCATACACACACACACACACACACATACACACACAATCTGGAATGGGATGAGCCCACTACACTCAACAGGGAGCTGAAATCTTTTTTTTTTTTTTTTTTTGGTTTGTTTTTGTTTTTGTTTTTATTTTCCTGAGACAGGGTGACTCTGTGTAGTCTTGACTGTCCTGGACTCGCTTTGTAGAGCAGGCTGGCCTTGAACTCACAGCAATCCAGCTGGCTCTGCCTCCCAAGTGCTGGGATTAAAGGCATGCGCCACCACCGCCTGGCAAAATCCTGTTTTTAATTGTGAATTATCTATACACTGTCTCGACTTCCCTCTATCCTATAAGTTCCATGGGGCAAAAGTCATGTCTTTTGCGGCTCTTAGGGCATTCAATACATAGTCCAGGAGCTGTCTCATACCAAATGCTCAATAATTATTGGTTGAATGACATTATCAGTGAATGGCCGAGTGCTCATCGAAGGCCTGCTGCGCCATTTGCAGGATTCTAGCTTGCTAGAAGGAACGGAGGGCCACCCTCCAGTAGGAACCTATCTGAATGAGGAGTCAAAAAGCTTTTGAGGGAACCAATGAGAATCTGTGGGTTGGTTTAGGGCAGGCACAGAAGTCAGGATGGAGAGTGGGAGCACAGAGCTGCATCCGTCTGTGATGCTTAACACTCTCAAGGATTCAAACCGTGGTTTGCCCGTGGATTTCGCCATGCAGTGCCACCGTTCTGCAACGTGGAGGAGAGCAGCTGCGGGAATAGGTAAGGTGACTGGGCAGCTTTTAGCCATGACAACATCTCAGAAGCATACAGGGCTTCATGAAGCTACAGTAGCAAGAGTGGACAGAAAGAGTGACTCCCCTCAGGAACCTCAAGACTTAGCCAGTCACTCAAACAAGGCCACTTCAGGGGTTCAGGGGGTTACAGGAACTATAATGACTCTGGGAGGTTTGGAAAGTCTCACAATGGTGCCTGGGAACAGCTATGAAGAACTCGGGCTCTAGTTTCATTCCTGCTATGGCTATGGCCTTAATGACCCCCATTACCCAGAGCCCTGAGAGCCAGCGCCAAGAAGGTTCCCAGCCACAATACTCAGGCCTGCCAGCATGGTGTCATTGCAGCCTAGAGGACATGTGGGGCCACAGTGGCACTGCCACCTGGTCATTAGAGAAAGTGTCTCCCTACAGGCTTCCCAAAGCAGGGAGGACTCTTTCCAGGACTCCCTCCAGAGCTCACAATGTTAATTCTTCACCTGGAAATTAAGGAAGCAGTGTTTCTGAGGCCACCTAATGCCAGAATAGTGGCTGCCGGCAATTCTAGTATCTCTGAGTCACCACCAATTCAGGCACATAATAGGTACCCCCTACTGGTTAAATGCTTGTGCGAGCCAAGTGAGGAGGAGTGTTATAACTGCCAGGGGCCCACGAGAGGCAATCTTCCTGTTTGTTTGTTTCGTTTGAGCTCATACACTTGTACACCCCAGGATGTAACAAGGGACTGGCAGAATCCTGCTATCTCCTGTTAAAGGACAACTGCTAGAGGCCCGCTCAGCCAGCACCTACCTAGAACCTTCCTCGGCACCCCTTCCCCGGCACCCCTCCATGCCCTCTTCTTTCCCCTGACCACTGTCTCTCTTCTGCAGCCCCCGGTCACCTGGGCTGGCAAAAGTTCTCAAGCATTCGATGTAGAGTTGGTGCCTACCTTAACAAAATCATCGTGTACAGCACATCTGCCCTGACTCCGCCCCAGTAGGAAGGAATGAGGCTCAGTGGTAAAGCACTCCTCAAGCAAGCGCCAGGACCGAGGTTTTATCCCCCCAGAACCTTCATACAAAAGCCAAGTATGTACTTGTTACCCCAGCGCTAGGAAGGTAGAGGCGGGAGGACTCCTGGGACTCGGTGGCCAACCTAACCTAATTGGTGAGCATCAAGCCACGGAGAAACCTTGTCTTAACAACGCAAGGTGGGCTGGTGAGATGGCTCAGAGGGTAAAAGCTCTTGTCACAAAAGCCTAATAAAATCATGGTGGAAGGAACCAACTCCTGAAAATTTCAACATTGGTACCTACACACACACACACACACTTTTCATATATATATGACCTAAAATTGACCTCTGGCCCCAACACAGATGGAAACACACACACACACACACAGACACACAGATACACACACACACACACACACAGAGACAGACAGACAGACAGACAGACAGACAGACAGACAGACAGACACAGACAGAGAGACAAAGAGAGAGGTGTGGCTTCACATCCAGGAAACATCCAGGAAGATAGCATGTGCAAAGACAGTGGGCCAGCAAAGACATTATTACACTTTACACAGCCCTGGATCCCCTTCATCCCCAAACCTCCAGGGGACACCTGAGAGGCCCACGCTGACGTACCTCTTGTCCTCTTCCACCTGAACGCCAATGGAGTGGAACTCTCTTCGGCTCCTGTTCTCGGTGTCCGAGTCTGAGATTGTCTCCACCTGGTGGCAGGGTGGAGGAGTCAGCGGCTGTGACTAGCCAAAGAAATACCCGGTACACACACATAGGGCTAGAACAGCCAGAAGTGGCTATGCACCAAGCTAGCTGGCAAGTTCCAAACACAAGAGACCAGGGAAAGAGTGATGGAGTATTTGGAGGCAGCCTCATCTGTCAGGGAAAGTTTGTTTGCTTGTTGGTTTGTCTGTTCAGGTCTGTGTGTGTAGAAGTCCCCTTTGATTTCCTTCCATCTGTTCTCAAGCACATAGGGCCAGAGCCTTGGAGAGCTATTACTGCCAACCATACCTGCACCCCAATGGACGGCCGCCACTTCCGCTGCCGCGCCAGGCTCCGCAGCTCCTCCCGGCCGGGGATGGTCTTGATAATGAGCGTGGGGGGCTTGGGGCTGGCCCGGGGTGGCACCGGCGCCAGCTCCAGGGTGCGTGCACCCATGGTGGGGCCGTCCAGACCGTCCGCGGAGCTGCAGCGCCGGGCCGGACCCTCTGCTGCGGTGAAGCTCTCATGGGCAGAGTCGGTGCTGCTCTGGGCGGTGATGGAGATGCGGGGTGGGGCCTGGCTTCCCGGCGGGATGGGGGGCGGGGCCTTTCTGAAGTTGAAGGCTGCAGACAGGGATACAGATGGTAGTCCAACATCCCCACACAGCCACACCCACGAGACTGGTTCACAGGACCCAATGGCCAAGGACCATTCCTCCTGCCTAATCCTACCCAGAAAGAGAAGCCACGGGCGCAGCTGGCGGCCAGGGGCAGACAGAGGGTATACTCACAGGAGCCGGGCCTCCCTGAGACAGAGGCAGGGGCAGCAAGGAGGGGTAGGCAGTCGTCGTCTTGAGAGCAGCCGGCCTGGATGGCCCGGAGGTAGCTGTGGCTCCGCATGCGGAAACAGCCGGGCAAGTCCAGGGCGTCCACGGCCTGGGACTCAAGCTCCCCAAACACGGACCCGCACACGGCCTCCAGCTGCTGGTTGAACTCCTCGCTTAGCTGGGGAAGGGGCGAGGAGGACCTTTACTGAGATGCTGGGATAAGGTGGGGGATCAACTAGGGGCTTCGCTTTGGAGAGCACCTAGGTCTACAGTGGCCTCAGCTCAGTGTGACTCTTCTCCATTTGGAGGCAGAAGGTTTCCCCAGGCCTGCCTTGGGACCACTCTGGTCCATTCTCCCTCTAGACATACACACTCCAAACAAAATACAACTCCCTTCAGGGATGCTGTATGCCAGACTCTAGACCACATCTGCCCCTCTGCCTAGCCCCATCCCTCACATTTCTCTCACTTGAGCCCCGCAGCAGGAACCAGGAACTAACATCCACCTTCCTGGCCAACTTCTGGGTACAGAGCAGACTGCAGGAGTGAACACTTCTTACCGTGACTTTGTTTTGGGTTTTGTTTGTTGTGTTTCTAAGACCAAGCTCACTGTCACCCAGGCTTGCAACAGAATTCAGAGCACCCCTCCCGCCTCAGCCTCCCCAGTGGATGGGACCACAGGTGTTCATCACCGCGCTGGGCTATGAACTGATTAAAAGCAACAGTAGGGAGACGGTTGACAAAGGACAGGTTGGGAACTGATGGGTAGTGGCGCAAAATGTTCTCCAAGGGTCCCAAGCTGCACCCCCCACCCCCCACCCCCACCTACACACACCTCCTAACTATGTCTCTCATTTAACCCACTGGCCACGGCCCTGACTGGTCCCCCACTTTCATGGCTATGTCCATAGCACAGCACAGGTAACAAAGCCCTAAACGTGGGTATAAACTTGCCCTTGAGCTTCCATTCAGCCAACACGTGGAGGTTCCCGAATGAGCCACAGCGCCGACTCACCTGGACTCAAGATCTGCCACTTCCTAACAGTGTGGCCTAGGAATGTGAAAATCTGGAGGCCTCAGTTTGCTCACCCGCCCAGTGGGAGTGCTAAGGCCACTAGCTTACAGATACTGAAAAGGACTGAAATCGACCCATAAGGCATTTGGAGCAGATAGTGGCACTGCGTGAACCCTCCGTGGTGTGTGGATATCCCAGGGCGTACCTGGTAAACACAGGCCAGGTGCCCATGAAAACTACAATGCTGCTACCACTGAGTCCAAGAGAAAACACACACACACACTCCACCACCGCTGATGGTTATGCGGAGGCCACTGGACGGAGTCATTGATGAGGTTCTCAGAAACCTTCTGGGGGGGGAGGGGCAAGTGCATTTTGTTCCCGTCACCACAGGGATCTCACGTCCCTGGTTAGGATGCAACTCAGTGTTTCTCTAACTCGTCCTCCCCAGTAGTATGTGATGTCACTAGACTCTGCCTCCACTACAGCAGGTATCTCCAGCACCGTCTACCAACGGGCAGATGAAGGCTCAGCAAAGCAGATCAGTTGCCCCTAGGATGCCCAGCTGGTGGGCAGTTAAGCTGAATTGCAACACCGTATTTCTTGGCTTCCCTGTAAAGGTGGCGGGTCATCAGAAACTCCCTGGGGAGTTTGCGGAACCTGCCCTCGAGGCAGAGGTGCTCCCTCTCTGCTTTTATTCCTTAGAACCAAAACTGCTGAGGATACTAGGAGGGGCTCTCACGTAGACCCCAGGAACGACACAGGACTGCTTGGACCTCCTGAGGCCGTTCCCAAAGCCACTTCATTACCAGTGTGCAGAAGTCCAACCCCTGTGCAGAACCCTAGATCCTGGAGCAGTTTAAGTTCTCTGAGTGGCTCTCCCAGGGTTCCTGTTACTGGCTCAGTCCTCCTCTACAGGGAATCCAGGACAGCAGTGGCCAGGATGGCTCCTGAAATGCGGCAGCTAAACTAACTGTTATTCCTGGGCTCGGGGCACTCCCCACGGAAACTAACCGTCCCAAAGAGTTCTGCCCAGACCATAGGGGAGCTGATTGAACCCTGGGCAAGGGTATGCTAGGCTTGAGTTGCTGTGGCCTCTGAGATGGAAGCAATCTCTTAGGTCCCAGTGCCCTGTGACTATCTCCAGCCCTCCTCTGCATGTAAAGCATGGGGCACACAGTAGATGCTCAGTAAACATCAGCTACTACTATGAGCAGCCAGAGTGTCTCCGACCATGTGGACAGGACCGCTCAGAAGGAGAGGCCTCTCTGTTCCGGGGGTGGCTGAGTCCTTAAGATTCTGCCCACAGGTAGACCCAGAATGAACTCCATTCAAAGCAGATAGGGAGGAATAGACAGAGGTAGAGGCATCTGCTCCCATCTTCCACTAGAGCTGGCCAAGGGGTGACTTGATCCCAACAAAGAACCAGAACCCAAGGAAACCACAGGCACATATAGATTCCGTGAGCTGATCTACACTGCTGGCGATCATCAAATGATAACATTTGCCTGTGGACACTCCTGCTATCCCTGCATGGACTTCCACCCTACTTCTCCCAATATCCACTTGCAGGAGAGTTAAAGAGTCCTCTGGGGAAATGAGATCCTCAGCCTGACTCCACCCGAGTCAGAACCGCCAGCTGTTTCCAAGCACGCGAGACGCAGAGAGGAAAATACTTTGTCTGGATCTAATTGGAAATTGTCCACGCTAGAGTTGGTGGGGTCCAGCTGGGGGCCAGGCAATATCTGGAGACCTGAAGGATGGCATTTGTTTTAGCTAACCTTTGGAAACGCCTCCCGTTTCAAAGCAGTCCACGACGCTGGATGAAACATAAGCAGCGTTGTTTTATATGCATAGCTGAGCTCACAAGAAAGCGAGATCAGTCCCCAGGGGAGAAATGCAAAGAGGAGCCTGGAAAAATCAGAATATAAACTGTGTGTGTGTGCCAATGCTGCGAACAGCCTGGTGGGGGCGGAGGCTTGGAGGCAGGGGCTACTGGTCTCGGTAACCAGTGGTTTAAGTTTTAACACCCACTCTGGCGCAGGGGTGAGGCTTTGGGCCTGTGTGAAGCCCAAATGAGAAGCAAAAATGAAACCTTCATAAACCTTTGATGATAATGTAGACTAGAAAAAAAAAACTAAAGCACTATCAGTCATCACTACAGGCCCGTGACAGGGAAGCTAGGCTGTAGCTGAGACACCAGGGAAAGGAAGGGAAGCAAATCCTCTATGAATCTGTGCACAGGAACCAGCCCGTCCTTCTACCGTCTCGGGACTGTGTGTGCATGGGCTTGCATGGCCCAGATTAAAAATTAACATTGGGCAGTCTCAGATCGGGAATATTCTAACAGAAACAACCATAGGACGTATCCCAGGAGATGGTGCCTTACCAAGAGGAAGCCACATTGAAGAGGAGGTAACCTTGCCTAATTGCAAGCTATCACGAATAGCATCCTTAACAACACATAATTCCTCTATAATTCGGACTAGGCCCAGTGGTACACATCCAATGGATAAGATGTAGCAAACAGAGCGGCTTCCACCTTAGTTTCTTCCCCCAGCCCCCCACTTCCCTCTGTGCCATTGCTACGGTGGAGATAAAGCTTACATTGCTGCCCAATAGCCATGGCGAAGCCAACAGCCGCATGGGTAAACATGCAAGCAAGTCTTCTTCCAGCCAGGCTGGGAGATAACTGCAGCCTGGCCATCACCTTGACTGCAGCCCTGTGGGACACCATGCCCAGGTGCACAGGGCTGAGGTGTACCCAAGAGTCCTGGCTCACAGAAGCCGGGAGATAATTTAAGGC
>OU015754.1:60515215-60537272 GCA_907169655.1 Acomys percivali | reverse complement strand
ATATTGCCTTGATGACAGTGAAATTTCTTTTAAACCACATTGCGCTTTGTGATTATGTTTTGTCACTGTTGTTGTTGTTGTTGTTTGGCTTTGTTTTGAGTTTTGCTGTTGTGGTGGCTCTGAGTTCCTTGTTTGCCTCATGTAACCCGAGCTGGCTTTGAATTCACAATGGAACCAAGCCTGGCTTTGAATTCCTGATCCTCTTGGGTCTACCTCCCATGTGTGTACACCACAATGGCCAAATAAACGATGTTTTAAGATAAGTCTATTTTGCTCAGGGTGGCCCCAAAATACCAAGTTCACACAATCCTCCGGCCTCGTTCTCCTAAGTACGAGGATATATTGCACTCAGTATTAAACAGTTTTAAAGTTTCTCATTTAAATGCTAAAACGAGGTAGGCACAGTGGTGAATCCTTGTAGTCCCAGCGTCTCAGAGGTGGAGGCAGGAGGATCAAGAGTTCAAGGACACCCTCCACTGTGGTTGAATCTATACCAGCCTGAGCTGCATGAGACCCTGTCTCAAACAAACAAACAACAACAACAACAGCAAAACCGTCAAAGTTGCAGCCAGGCGTAGTGGCGCACGCCTTTAGTCCCAGCACTTGGGAAGCAGAGATAGGTGGATCGTTGTGAGTTCGAGGCCAGCTTGGTCTACAAAGCGAGTCCAGGACAGCCAAGGCTACACATAGAAACCTTGCCAAGAACACAAACTTGGCTTGGGTTTGGTTTTAAAAGGAACCCCAAGAAATTTCTAAAAATTTAAAAAAAAAATCTCAGTGCAGGTGAAAGTACAATTTGTAATTTAAGAGTACACAAGAGACAGTAGAAGAAATTTTAATAAAGTGACAATTCCCGGAGGCAGCGGAGGGAGGCAAAGAGGTAAGGAACATGAATGAAAGGTTAAAGGTTAAAAGAGGGGCTGTCCCGGACACACTGAGGGGAGCTCTAGATGGAGACTGGAAGAGGACTGTGAGGAAGGCAACACGTATTAAAGAGATGCCACTGGCTGGGAATTCCCCAGACTTCCTCACGATTTCAGACAACACAGAATGAGAACAACAGATCTCACTCCCCAGACAACTCTAAAGATGGACTCGGCCATTAGAAACAACCATTTTGTCACTCTGAAGACCGATCAAAGGCACACAAGAAAATTACTAAGCTGTGGGTGAGAAGGCAGGACTCTGATCCTACTCCCATTCCCCAAGGCCCCAGCACTCAGGGCACAGAGCTGCAGGCTATCAAGAGAGCGGCTTTGTTGCCGCTGCCAGAGGCGCCCCTGAACTTGGAGCACTGTCAGGTACAGTGTCAAGAGCAGGGAGGAGGCCAGCAGCAGTGCTGAGCTGTGGGGCGAGCAACAGACAGGATGACTGGACTACTAGGTTTTTAAATTTTTTTCTATTATTGCTGTTGAACGTACATAATGTGGATGCACACATGTGCCGTGGCACGTGTGTGGGGATCAGAGGACAACCACGTCAAATTGGTGTTCTTTTCCCATCTTTATGTGGGCTCCTACTGCCAGGCTAACACAGCGAGCACTTTTCCCTCCTGAGCCATCACACTAGTGCTAGCCTGATACCTAACAAAGAATTCTGGGAATGAGACAGAGAAGGGCTGAAGGACCTGTACAGCATCATCCCATGTCCCTCAGCAGGGAAATCTGTACACATGGGCACAGGAAATACAAGAGACCCTGGTGATGAATGACAGACAGCGTGAGAGGCTTAGAAACAACCTCAAACTGAGAGAAGGAACTTCATTGGCTCAAGGGTTTTGAGGACAACCACTCAATCTCTGGCCTAAACAAAGCTGTGCAGACGCTGGAGCAATCTCTAGGATACGGGGCTTAAAAAGCAAAAGAAAAAAAAAAAAAGTGAAGACATCAGAGGCTGCGTGCCGCAGGAAAAGCAGATTTCACAGGTTTACTCCAAGAATTAACACAAATAAACAAAGCAACAGCAATCTTTAGAAGGTAAAAATAAAAGCCCAGAATTGTCACACTATATTACCTAAAATGCTCAGGACTCAACAAAATATTTTGTCATGCAAACAAAGAAGGAAGTATAAATGGTCTCGAAACATTGGGTTTATCACACGCAAACTAGAGAGTAGTTATTATAATCATATTCAAAGAACTAAAGGAAGCCATGTTTAAAGACTGAAAGGCAAGCATGACAACCAGGATTTCATGGGTACAAGGCACAAGGAACACATGGAGAGGAGGAGGAGGAGGAGGAGGAGGAGGAGGAGGAAGGCTTTAACAGGCTCTCCTGGGAGTACCCAGGCTAGCCTTAAACTCGCTCTGCCGCCCAGGTTGACACAAATCTCAAAATCACTCTGCATTGGCTTTTCAGAACTATAGGCACGCACCACTCGATCCAGCCTGTTTGCTTTTTAATTATTTTACAACTATGTGTATGTGTGCATTCAGGTGCCCTCCGAGGCCAGAAGACAACACTGGATCCCCTGGGAGCACTGTAGTTACAGCACCATGTGGTTTCTCAGGACAAACCTGGGTCCTCTGTAAGAGCACCACACTCTTTTAAGTGCGGGGCCGTCTCTATGAGCTCTTATAATTATTAATTTGTTTAAAGAAAAGAAACAAATGTGGAGCCAGTGAAATGGCCCGGCATGCGAAGGCACTTGACAAGCACGCCTGGCTACCTGTGCTCCAACCCTGAACCCACATAAAGGTGAAAGGAGAGAATGGATTCTGTAAATGTGCACTGTGGCATATGTGTGCACCAAAATAGACACACACACACACACACACACACACACACACACACACACACACTGCATCTGTAAAAATTAAGAAAAGAAACAAATATGTATTCAAGAACTGAAAAGTACAATAACTGAAATTAAAAATTCCATTGAGAGATTTAATATAAAACATGATTAGCAAACTTAAAGACAAAACAATATAAAGTGTCCAATTTAAAGAGTGGAGAAAGGGAAAAAACCTATCAAACAGAATGAGCAGAGCCTCAGAGACACATGGGACAACAGCAAACACACAAGCATGCGTGTGATGATAAACCCAGAAATACAATGGAGGAGGAGGAGGAGAGAAAGGGGAGGAGAAGATAGAAGAAAAAAAAAGTCATGGCCAAAGGCCTCAATGTAGCTCATTTGTAGAGTTCCTGCTTTTCACCCAAGAGCACCTGGGTTCAACCTCCACCACCACAGAAACCAAGCAGGGAAGGTGCCACAGCCTTGCAACTCCAACAGTGAAGCTGGGGCAGATGGACCAGAAGTTTAGGACCCACCTGGGCTACCCTGAGTTCAAAGTCAGCATGGCCCAATTCAGAATAGCCTGTCTCAAAAAGAAAAGAATCTTTGATCAGACAAGGTCTCATTATGTAGCCCTAGTTGGCCTTGAACTTGCTGTGTAGAGCAGGTTGGCCTCAAACTCACCCAGAGCCTGCCTCCCTCTCTGATGCTGGCATTTATAAGTATGTACTAGACCAAAGAAATGAGAGAATGGCACGGAGACATAGCTCCACGGTACAGTATTTGCCCAATATGTGCAAGGCTGTAGATTCAAACATCAGTTACAAAGTTGAGGGTGGAGGTTAGGGGGTAGGGGAGTACCAAGCAAGGAAGAAGAGAGTGTTTTGCAGAATTCATGAAAGGCACAAATCCTCAGATTTAGGGAGTGTATATATGAACATGAACACACACACACACACACACACACACACACACACACGTAAAAATACAGACACCAAAGTCTAAACAACCTCTCACCAGCAACCAGAGGAAATGGGAACTATGCACACAGACAGCAGACTTCTTAATATCAGACAATGAAAAGGACAAGCCTGAATGTCCCTTAATAATCTAAATTACATCAGTCAGTCAGAGCTTGCTATCAACAGTCACTGAAAAACTAAAGAATACACGTTAGGAGGAAAGAATTCATATAGGAAGCTATAATGACCTGGAAAAGGGCAGGAGATTAGAGCATTTGTAACTTTGGAGTAATAGCGTAAAAACTAACAAAGGGCTGGGAGTCCACTCATCCATAGAGTGCCTTCCTGGCATGCATGAAGCCCCGGGCTCCATCCTCAGGACTGCATAAACCAGGCACAGTGGTACAGGCCTGTCATCCCAGCACTCAGGGCAGAAGCAGGAGGGTCAGCAGTTCAAGATCATCCTCAGCTACATACAAAATTTGAAACCAGCCTGACTTGAGTCACAAGACACCCTATCTCAAAAAAATAAAAATCAAGGCCGGGTGTGGTGGCACACACCTTTAGTCCCAGAACGCAGGGAGGCAGAGGCAGAAGGATTTCTGTGAGTTTGAGGCCAGCCTGGTCTACAAAGCAAGTCCAAGACAGCCAAAGCTACACAGAGAAGTCCTGTCTCCAAAAAAAACCAAACAAACAAACAAACAAACAAAACCCAAAAAATGAAGATCAAATGTCACACGCCCTCCCCCCAAAGAACTCTCAAAGTGGATCAGATGCCTAAATTAAAATGCAAGAGACATTAATTTTGCTGTGATCTGGGATTAGGTAAAGATTTCGTTTTATTTTGAAACAAATTTTCTGGAAAAAAATTAAATGTTGTGAAATACAGGTCCATTAAATTTAATGTGATTTATTGGGGCCTGGTGGTATAGGACTGTCATACCAATACTAGAGAAGTTGAGAGATGAGGACAGTAATTTCAAGACCAGCTGGGATTCCCTTAATCCCAGCACTCAGGAGGCAAAAGCAAGCAGATCTCTGAGTCCAAGGCCAACCTGGTCTACAGAGTGAGTTCCAGGACAGCCAGCTATATAGAGAAATCCTATCTCCAAAGAACAAACAACAACAACAACAACAAAAATCATTTCTTTAAAAAAAAAAGTTTACAAAGTTCTGGGGGTTGTTGATAGTTCAGCGGGTGAAGGAGGTTGTCACCACGCCTGGTGACTTGAGTTGGATCTCTAAAACCCACATGACAGAAAGAACAGTTGTCCTCTGACCTCCACATGCACACTGTAGGACATGCACACTAAAATAAAAATGCATGATTTTAAAAGTAAAAAGAAGGCCAAGCATGGTGGCGCACGCCTTTAATCCCAGCATTTGGGAGGCAGAGACAGGCAGATCTCTGTGAGTTCAAGGCCAGCCTGGTCTACGAAGTGAATTTAGGACAGCCAGAGCTCTGTTACACAAAGAAACTCTGTCTTGAAAAACCAACCAACAAGCACACAAAAAGTAAAAACAAAAGAATTCTGAGGATATAATGCAGTAAGTATTACAGTACATTTGCAGCGCATGTAAGGCCCTAGGAGAGACAGTGTGCATTCACGCTGTGAGATGGCACAGCAAGTAAAGGTGACTGCCACCGTCAAGTCTGATAACCTCAGAACTGACTCTTCCAAATTGTCCTCTGGACTCCACATTATGTGTGCTGTAGCACACATAAATAAAAATTTATAATTTAAAAAAAAGAAGGCCAGGCATGTAGCACACATGTGCAGAAACACATAAATAAATAAGTGTAATAATAACTATAATAAAATGTCTTCTTTTCAAATGGCATGAAAACACAAGTCCCTCAGCACAGGAAAACACCACAGCTGACATCTTAACACTACATTTCCAAGGCCGGGTGTGGTAGTGCAAGCCTTTAATCCCAGCACTTGGGAGGCAGAGGCAGGTGGATCGCTGTGAGTTGGAGGCTAGCCTAGTCTACACAGAGGCAAGGCTACACATTTCTAGCATTTAGAGTTTCAGGAAAGCAATGCTTTCATGTGGGCATTGGGAAGAGAACCCAGGGCCTCATTCTGCTGGGCAAGTGTTCCATCACTGAGCCAGAACCACCCTCTCCTGCCCTCAGATAAATTTCTATTGCTTAAAAAAGAGAGGTCATCAAATTTAAAGTACCCTAAGGATTTTTGCATTATTCAGAGCGAGAGTGGGAAGCCTTGCCTGCTTCAGACTAAGTCAAGCATGCACATTAAAATTACAGGAGTAACCATAAAGAATAAAACGGGATGCATAACTGTCAAGCCAGTGTGGGGTTTGGCAGAGAGAAGAATAAAGCAATCTCAGTCAATCCAAAGACGCACAGCAAAGGAACAGAGAAGCACCAACTCTGCTGGGGGTGGTGACATAAACCTGTCATCATCCCTCAGGAGGCTGAGGCAGGAGGATAGTTACAAGTTTAAAGCCAGCCTGGGCTACATAGCAAGTTATAGGCCAGCCTAAACTACACAGTGAGAGCCTATCACAACAAAAAAATGAAAGACAGACAGACAGGTAGGCATAAAGGAAGGGAGAAAAATATCGTCTACAAAGCAGGAGAAGGTCAGGAGAGATGCCTCAGAGAGTGAAGGCGCTTGCCACCGAGCCTGACCACCTCACCTCACTCTCTTAGGATCCACAAGATAGAAGAAGAGAAGGAATTCTTCATGTTGCCATCTGACCTCCACACGTGCACCCCAGCATGCACTCTCCCCTACCCCAGCAGGATAAACAGAAGGCACAAAGTAAGACGACAGAAATAAATCCAAGCATATCAGCAACCACAATAAATATAAATGTACAAAACTCTCGAGCAATTATCAAATGGGCGCAGGAACAAATCTAGTCAATAAACTATTTGAAAAAGACGTACCTGAAACATATGGGACAAAAAAAAAAAAACACTTTAAAGCCAAAGATGGAGAAAGACGTTCAAGGCAAACACTAAAGAGAAAATTCCACTCGGGAGCACAAGCATCATTAGAGACAACAGGGCAGCGTCTCTGCTGCTTTAAGCTTCTCTCTTCCCCTCTTCTGTAAAGCAAGGACTCGAAGTCACACCTCCAGGAGAAATATGCCAAGTATATACACAGTTAGATAATGTAAAGTGGGAGGAGGAGAGAGAGGAGGAGGAAGGCGAGGAATAGGAAATGTTTGGAAGGCTCAGATTAAAATTTCAGAACATTTGGAAAAGATCTGAAAAAAAAAAAAAAAAAAAAACCGAAAGAAAGAAAGAAACAAAGAAACAAAGTGAAGAAGTGGTCCATGGGAGAGTCTGGGAAGGAGACGCCCAGGAAGTAACAAACGCTAAAGTCCTAAGGCTGGAGTCTAACTTCTGTGTCTGGGAATCAGACAGGTGCAGTGTGGTGGAGAAAAGCAAGGGAATGGGAGGGGGGAGAGGGCGCGCAGGGGAGGAGGGGAGGTTTGAGGGGGTGGGCGGCCCAGCCGGCTCACACAGGGCTTTGTGAACCCCAGTAAAGCCCTGGCTGGTTACTCTGAGCAGAGAGGTAAACAAACGTACTTATGTTTTTGGGGTTTTTTTTGGGGGGGGTGGGATGGGGGGGTTGTTTTTTGGGTTTTTTTTTTGTTTGTTTGGTTGGTTGGTTGGTTTGTTTTGGTTTTTGGTTTTTTTCAAGACAGGGTTTCTCTGTGTAGCCTTGGCTGTCCTGGATTCACTTTGTAGACCAACTTGGCCCCGGACTCACAGCGATCCGCCTGCCTCTGCCTCCCAAGTGCTGGGATTAAAGGCGTGCGCCTGGAGAGTTGGCTCAGTGGTTAAGAGCACTGCCTGCTCTTCCAAAGGTCCCAGGTTCAATTCCCAGCACCACACGGCAGCTCACAAGTGTCTCTAACTCCAAGATCTGACACCCTCACACCAATGCACATAAATTAAAATTTAAATTTAAAAAAAAAAAAAAAAAAAAAAGGCATGTGCCACCATGCCCGGCTGGCCTACTTATGTTTTTAAATACTTGTTCTGACTATACTGACAAGGGAGCACGTTGGGGTCGGTACAAACACAGAAGACCAACAGGAAGGCAGTGTAACCGTCCCAATCAAGCCCATGGGGACCGGCAGTGCAGCTGACAGAGGGTATTTAGAGCCTGGAATTACTGTGAGGAGAGTCTGCTGAAGGACTGCTGGGTAGTATGGTGTGGACAGCAGAGTCTGACTTCATGCATCGGGGGGCTACAGCTACGTGGTGGAGTGTGTGCTCAACATGAGTTTAATCACAGGGTTTAATCAGAGCACCAGAAGGAAGGGAAAGAGGGAGGGAGGAGGGGAAGGGGTGGGCATACCAAAAAAGATTGACTTCGGGTTTCTAGACCACAAGCTGTAGAAAAATAAAACTGCCGTTATCGGCCAAGGAGATGGTGGGTGGAGTAGAGGTCTGGGGAGGAGGAGGACAGGACGGCCTGCACCAGCCATCCATTGGAGCTCCAACACACAGTTCCATGTAACACACTTGGCACCTCAGGAAGCCTTTGGGCTGGAGTTCTGCGGCTGGGAGTCACCAGGCCCTGGGGAATATTCAAAGCTGTGAGCCTGGATGAGGTCACCTATGGAGTGGGTATAGAAAGCAGAGCAGGGGACAGAAGCCTGGAAAACCGCAGTGGTGGCATCCAGAGACACAGATGAAAATAAGCATTTGGGAGTGGGGGGGTATGCGGGGGGGAGGTAGGAGGCGGGGCTCAGGGAATGGTGTGGTGTCCAAAAAGCTGCCGCAGAAAAGTGTTCCAGGAAGAAGGGTCGTCATCTATGTTAGATGTCACTGGTGGTCAAGAAACAGGAAGACTGAGTATTAACCAGTGGGGCTAGGAGCAGAGGCCGGCTGGAGGCAGAGAGACAGCTGTGCCAAATCAGAATCCCTTATTCAGGAAGTGGAACAAAAGGGGTTCTGAGAGACTGCTGAGGCTCACAATAGGAGCCGATGGACGCTCTTCTGAGGCGCTTTTTGGCGTTGCTCTCCCCGCACCCCCCCCCCCAAGCAAACAGTAAAAATAGCTAACCTTTATTGAGCAGTGACTATGTGCCAAGAATGCTATTATGATGCCTATTTTTAAATAGGGAAGGAAGGGGCTCAAAAGTCATGCAACTTGCCCCCAGGTCACTCAGCTGGTAAGTGGTTCAGCCTCTATTCAACCCTGTTTCCTACATTCAAATAGAGACTACTACTGGCTCCGTTTAATGAAAAGGGAGGCCTACGCTTAGGTATAGAAGTCACTTTATTCTCTTTGAAGTAAGATTTCTTGGGCCGCAGGCTGGCCTCGAACTTGATGAGTAACTGAGGATGACTTTGAATTTTTTGGTCTGTCTGCTGAGATAGGACTGTGCCGCCACACTCAGTTTTAGGCAGCGCTGGGGATCAAACCCGGGACTTTGTGAATGCTAGGCAGGCGCTTTGCTAAATGAGCTACATCTCTAGCACTGGAACTCAGTGTTATAAAACATCAATTTGAATCATGTTTTCTATTGAACCCCCTAGAAGTCCCCTGAGAGACGCCTAACACGAAAGTTGTCTTTTGGTTTTGTTTCTCTGAGATTGGAGTCTTACTATGCAGCCAAGGCTGGCCTTGAACACATGACCTTGCTCATGTCCACTTCCCAAGCACCGGGGTTACAGAGTCATCATTTCTGGTTTACTCTTGTCACTTCAAAGATTACGAAACACGGGTGTTGAAAAGGGAAGTGGCCCGTGGGAGCGGAACCCTGGGAGACTTCAGCCCTGTCTCTGCCTTGTCTGTGCCTTTCACTTATGAGTCTGGGGCAGTTGGCCTGGAGAGAATTGGAGAAACCCCGTTAGAAACGATGCTGCCCTTCCACCCACGCTCACTACTTTAAGCATACTTGAGTGGGGTCTTTGGGATTCCCAGCCCAAGGCACCTCTGGAAGTCACAGGCAGGTGTCAGGGCTTCCCCAGAACAGAATTTGTGCTTTCTCCTCAGATAGACTGACATCACAGCCTAGAAAGAGCACGGAGCCAGCCGGCCATCCTTTCTTACCCTTCCTTCCCTCCGTGTTTGCGGGGCGACACCCTACCTGTCCAGTTGTGAGGGAACGGCTGTAGCCAGGGATGGAACTCCGGGGATGGATCCGGGGTGGGACACAGCAGCTGAAAGAGGCAAATACCAAAGTCAGACTGGGAGCATGCTAGGACAGGGCATGATAATATCAGGGCCTCTGACTAGGTTGTTCCTCATAAGCGACCCCCTTGCCCACACCCCCACCCAGACAAAGAGACTCCCCAGAAGACTCTGGGTAAAATGTCCCTTCCCCAGACGCACACACATATGAAAGAAGTCCTAAAACAAACACGGTGACGCCACTCCGTATGGAGCAAACCAAGAGAGTCTATTGAGTCCTAAGCAGGGCTACCCACCCAAAACCCTCTACACACAGGTCCTGCGGGAACTCGGGATCATCTCTGACACACACACCCCCCACCCCAACACCATCCTTACTTGATCCTGGCTGTGTCCACGCTGGAGGAACGGCGGGAGGCAAAGCGTCGGGCGAGTGCTTTTGGAGATGTCTTGGGGCTACCATCTGAGTCTCCACTCTCCTCATCCCCCATGGCTTTGATGTAGCTGCCACTCCGCATCCTGCGGCAGGGGATCTCCCCATCCTTTCCACCCGTGGGGTAACCCCCCCAGTCATCTTGCGGCACCTGCAAGGACAAGGGCCTCTATCTCTCAGACATGTCATCACTCAGCTTACAGGAGAGGGTATTCTTCTCTCTCCCTGCCAGTGGGGGAAAGGGGGGCGCTCTGCCCTGCTGGGGGGGGCAAGCCACACTGAAGAGTAGATACACAGAACCTGAAGAGGATGTCTCAGAGGTGTTCCCCTCCCTTGTGGGAGTTGCTGCACGGTCCCCTCCAGAGACCTTTTAGTGACTCGACAGAGGGTCAGCTAAAGAGCCTTAGAGTGACAGATCAGAAGACCAGAGGCCTGAGTGGCCTGTCAATCACGTCTTCCCACCCCTGTATGTGCAACATCACCTGGACCTCAGTCACCTTTTACCCCTTCCCCTTCATCCTTTGAGCACGGTTCTGCTCCCCATCCTCTGACTCTCTCCCAGCTTTCAAGGAACCACACAGGGTATCAGGCAGGGAGCATAGCAGCGCACTGCAGTCTAGACAGAGGCTAGCTAGATGGCCAGAAGATCAGGGCCCAGGAAGAAGCCCAAGTGGCGGGAGGGAAGCCAATTAGGAGGCTGAGGCTGTTATGCAGGCAAGGGATGATGAGGCCTAAATTAAGACAATGAGAATAAGGGGAAGAGGAGGAGATGGAGATGAGAGATGCTAAAGAGCATCGGTGAGCCTGATTGGTGGGGGAAGGAGCAGGAGCGGGGAGGATCCAAGATGACTGAGAGAGGTTGTGGCTGAGTACCCATGGAGGGGTGGGGGGGGGGGGGGGGTGGGGGGGGGGAGGTGGGGGTTACTGTCCTTCACTGAGCCCCAGAACTCCAGATAAACAGATTCGGGGGAAGTGTGACAGGTTCAGAAGTGAGCACCCTGAGTTTGGCCTAGAATAACTAAGAAGGTGGTTACTGTGCTCCGTCTCGGGGGGGGGGGGGGGTGTTTACTGGTAGAGATGGGCTGGAGGCAGACATGCAGAAATCAAGGGTGGTAACTAGATGCACAGGAGTAAAGGGGACACCCCAGCAGAGGTGGGGAGGGTTGGGGCGGTGGAGGGGGGGAGAGACGGGAAGAACTGAGGAAAGACCCACTGACATTTTCAAAAGGACTGCAAAGAACAGAAAAGGGGCCTGTGAAGTCACCTGAGAAGGAGTGGGCAGAGGGGTGGGAGGGAGTCAAGAGAATGCCATGTCACAGAAACGAGACATTTCAAGAAGAAAAGAGTCAATTATGTCAAATGCCAAATGCTCTCCAAGGTTAGTAACTTGTGCTCTTGAGTTGGGAGACCCAGGGCAAGTCCTGGCCCCGTCGCTTGCTAGCTAGGCAAACTTGAGCAAAGCTAATTAGGCTCTCAGAATCAGTTTCCTGGCCTATAAATTGGGAGAAGTAATTATACCTACATCAAAATGGTGGGTGGAAAAGATAAACAAGCAATCGGAGTGCCTGGAACACCGAGATCGCTCAATAAACGCTGGCTAGGATTATAAGCATTAAAGGGCAGGTGGGAGACTGCTGCCCAGAGACCACCGGTGCCCAGGGCCCAGGGTGCTTTCAAGGGCAGGATGTGAAAATCCGTGGTGAGAAGTGAGGAGAAGTGAGGAAGGGAGTCCATGTTCTGAGTAAAACAGAAAAGGATGACAGGAAGTCGGGGGGGGGGGGCGGTGTGAGGGGTTTAGAGAAAAGTTTTAGGATAACAGCAGCAGTGAGTGTGTTTTCAAGAGAGCCGGTCGAGATAGTTTTTTAACTACAAGGGCAGTTTAGGGGATGAAGGTGCTGAGGAGCCCTGGTGGAGGAGGGACCAACATGGGTTGGGGTTCGTGATAGTCATCTGCTCTGTGAAGAATGAGCTGTAAGGGGAGAAAGTCTGGGGGGGTGGCAGCAAGGAAGGAGGAGGTTAAACAGCGCAAGGACGGAGGCTCCGAGAAGGAGCAAGGCTGAGAGAGAGGGGCTCATAGGAAGAGTGAAGCTAGCTAAGGTACCGGGAGGCACCGTCATAATGGAGCAGGCTCAGTGAGGAGCCAGAGCGCTGAGCAGGGAGCAGGGACCCAGAAAAGGCCCCGCAGGCACACTGGTGTCCAGTGAGAGAAACCAGGCTCCATTAAAAGGGTAGGACTCTCTGTGTGGTGAGGTAGTCTTGTCTGTAATTACTGCACTTTAGAGGTAGAAGCAGACAAAGGCAGCCTGGTCTACACAGTAAATTGGAGGTCCCCTTGGGCTACATGAGACCCTATCTCAAAAAAAAAAAAAAAAAAAAAGCCTAATAAAGACATCATATCACAGAGAGCCAACCTCCCTAGCTTATGTGCCCAGGGAGCAAGGCTGTCCTGGAAGGTTCCTGCAGCCTTTGGTTTACCCACAAACGGGCTCAGGCTCCCATCCAACCCCCATCATATTTATGATGCTCTGGAACCCCAGGCCCTGATAACTATCCCCACCCCCACCCCCACCCCCTCCAGAGGGACGTGGCAGGAGGCCAGCAAATGGGACGGCCAGGGCACGCACTGCACTGCCACACTGCAGGGCTCCCACTCCACAGCCACTGCAGAGCTCTTTGCTCCTCTGCAGGACACTGTGAGGTGCATGTTAAAAAGGAAGCCCCCAGGGAGGTCAGGACAGCCCTGGAGAAGCAGCAGGGAGCAGCAAAATGGTGGCAAGGTCTGGTTCCAGGGGAGGAAAGGGTGCATGTGCTTCCTGCCTGCACTCTTCGGTTCTCAGTCTAGAGCACCTCCCCCACCCAGGGAGCAAACATTCTGAAGCTTTAACCTAACCCCCCCATCCCCCCCCTCCACTCCCCGTCTCAAATCCCAGAAGTCTCGTCCTGTTTTTGCTATAGTCCTTTTTGCTCTCTTGGGCTTTCATGAGATCCCCCAGGAGAACACTAACATGTGTATGACTTACAGGCAAGGCCAATGTCACCCCAAAGGCTCATGCAAGCTCACCTCTCCATACCTTCCATCAGGCTGACGATCTTCCCAAGAAATGCCTTCAGTCTGCACTAACTTGGGCTCCTCCTCAGAGAGCCAGCTCAGGAGACTTTCCTCCTAGAAACCTTTCCGAGCCACCCCTAGCCACCACCCGCTGGTGAGTGAGGGGCCTCCTTGTGTTCCCAAGGAACCCAGGACTCTCTTCTAGCATACAGCCTCCTCTTAGTCCCTAGAAATCCTGAGCTCTGCATCAAGGGCATGCTCACCGGATGAATGAATGAGTGTGGACTTTGGAGACAACCCTAAATCTGCCGGGCATCACCAAAATCTGTATTGACTTTTCCTCCTAAAATAACTGAAGCACTCACAAGCACTAGGCTGCAATGAAAGTCCCAGGAAAGGGCTCAGAGCTCCTTGTGGCACAAAGACCAAAAAGGCTACTTGCAACAGGATGGGAGAATTCCACGGCCATCACTTGGATAGCCACTCTTAAGTAGGCCTGTCTGGCCGGGCATGATGGCACACACTTGTAATCCCAGCACTCCAGAGGCAGAGGCAGAGGCACGATCACTGTGAGTTCGAGGCCAGCCTGGTCTACAAAGTGAAACCAGGACAGTCAGGGCTACTCACAGAGAAACCCTGTATTGGGGTGGGGGGTCGGGTAAGGGAGTGCGGGAAAGGGAGCCCTGCCTGGAATGACAACAGGCCTCAGACTCCAGTGTGTCACCACCCTCGGGAACCCCGCCCAGCCCCCAGGCATGCTTCCAGGCTTCTCTGTAACTCCCTGGACTGTCCCACCACAGAGACAAACTCAAGTACATAGGCAAGTTCTTGAAACTGATCTCCATATTCCAATAAGTGGACCACCCAGATTTAAATATCAAAGGCCTAGGGAAGGGCTGGGGGGTGGGCAGGGCAGGAGGAACTACTTCCCAAGCTCCAAGGCAGTGCTGTAGGTAGTACCGTTATGTCCTACCAGCTGCCTTCCCTTAACCTCACACCACCTTCAACCCCAGTAACAGAGGTCAGCACGGCTCGTTCAAACCAGAAGGTCAAAAAGTTTTCCTGGTCCTGACATACATGATCAAATTAAAGGAGGCCCTTTCACTGTACAAATGAGGAAAAGTGAAGCTCCAAAGGGGGTTCAAGGTATCATAGAGGCAAGGTCTCCTGCCTTCAAGGCCTCCAATACAAGAACAGCTGGATTCCACCCAACCATGTCCACTCTTCCCCCAGCTGACCAGACTGGTGAGGGTTCAGAACACGGTTCCCTACCCCCACAAAGCCTCACCTGCAAATAGTGATAAGTCCTGGCTTTGGCCTTGGTCTCTGGACCCAGGAGCCCCTTGCCTGGCCCAGCCCCTGGGTATCCATCCCGGCCCTGGCTGACCACCATGGTATGCCAGGCACTTCGCTTGACTGACTGTCCATCCAGTGACATGGACATACCAGTGCAGGCAAGGCAGCGGCCTTCTGACCCGCCCGAACGCCCTTTGAAGCTCAAGTCCCGGTAGGAGCCATCCGGAGCGTCCAGGCAGAAGGGACCACCAGGCTCTCCAGGGGGCCTCCCACCCAGAAAGCCACTGTCACTGTCCAAATTGTCATCAGAGCTCCACCAGCCTGTGGCCTTGGTCTGGTGTCGCCCATCCCCCTTGCGGTCCTTGCTCTTGCTCCGTTTGCCATGCCGGGACTGGTGGTGGTGGTGATGGTGGTGGTGGTGATGATGGTGGGAGGTGTGAGGGCCTCCAGAGCCTGGACCAGGGTAGCTGTCTCCCCCAGAGCTACTTCTTCCTTCGGCCTTGGGCCCGTTATAGTCTCGCTTCCCAGGTGCCTCCAGAGAGTGAGACTTGGCAAAGAGCTTCTGCACAGAGTGTACCAGGTGCCGGATGCGGCTAGGACTCTCGCTGCGAGCCTCAGGGGCAGCGCCAGATCCAGGTCCAGGCCCAGGCCCTGCTGGACCTCGCTGGTATGGGAGTGTATGGAAGCCATCTTGTTGAACTGGCAACTGCTTTTCAAACTGATCCAGGAGTGTGGGAGGCAGGCGGGTGGCACCCTTACCCTGTGGGTGGCCCACACAGTCTTCACAGGTGTCGAAGGGGCCCTGGCCGGGGTACATCCTGGGAAAGGTACTGCTGCCTCCCCCAGCCCCCACCCCCCCTGGACCTCCCTCAGGGCCTACTGATGATGGACCCTCACTCAGGCTCAGGGGCCCTTCTGGAGAAAGGTGTCCCAGGCCAGCTCTCGGGGCACAGAAGCGGGGCTCGGTGGAGAAGGCCTCCCTGGAGCCCAACAGGTACGGGGCCCTGGCAGCTGGGCCCACGTCCATATGCTGCTGGTCAGCAAAGCGGGCTGGGCGGGGATGGCTGCCTCGGTCGCCATGGTAACCCCTCATGGCCTCAGCAAAGGCTCTTCATATTGTTGGGGGCCAGGCCCCAGGAACCTCCTGAGAAAATAGGAAGAAAAGGGATTTGAACTGAACAACAAGCCACTTCACCTAAAATCACCTTTCAGTAGGGCACTGTGGCATCCCTCTCGGTAGTGGCTACCAATTTATTGTGATTAATTAGACGATCTTTCCACACATGGGCTGGAAAGTCCTTAAAACAGTCATAATAGACACAAGGGCACAAAATAATCCCATCCCTCATCAATGCTGCAAATTTGATAAATACTTATCCACAAGAGGAAATGCTTTCAGCCAAATGGGCTTTTAAATATCCTCAGATTATCATAAACAAAAGGAGACCCAAGCAGACATACAACGTATTCAAAGAAACCAGTCGTTAGGTGAACTGGCTTTTAACAAGCGAAGCTGTAGCAAATTGGTCCACAGTCATCCCTCTGCCCCAACCCTATCCCACATCCCACTGATGCAGGTCCTCAGATCTGGAGCACCCAACACTGTAATGGAAGAGAACTCTAACTTCAAGTGTACATCTCCATGCCATGCCATAACAACCCCCTTCCTTGCACATCTACTTCCTGACTGTAGGCTCCTCCCCTCCCCTTCTCTCAGAATGCCATTGGCAGGAAAATCTGAGTTGGTTCCTCCTACCTTTGCTGCCTTCCAGACACTCCCTGCTGGAGTCATCCCCTCCCCTCCCCCCACCTCCAGCTTGCTTCTCTACCCTTTGCCACACTCCATCTCCATGGGAGGGCAGCATGGAGGAAGAGAAGACTCCAGAAAAGGAATGCTGGCTAGACCAGGCAACATGTGACCCCTGGGCTGAGAACTGAACCCAGGAGTTCTTCCTCCCAGGAACAGTGGGCCGACGAGGCTGGGAGCCAGTGGAGAAGCCTTTGCGGAACTAGTGGCCCTGGCCCCTATCCCAGGCTTGCCAAGGCGACAGGACAAGAGAGGTCAGCTCTCAGCAAGAGCTGCCTCCAATCAGGACTCCAGGAGATGCCAGGACAGGAGCTATGGCAGGAGGAGGTGACAGCAGGAGGGACAGGGACAGAGGCTCTGGCAGACGGAGCCCTCCCCCCCCACCTCAGACCAGCTCCTGGGCCATCTGCTGACTAGGAGATGACAGTCTCAAAGGCTCCAGACAGCGGTACCTCGGAAGACTCACTCTCCCTTCCTCCCTACACCCGCTCTGTTTCTGGCTTGTTCCTGATCCTGTCCCAAGCTTGTCTCCTACTATTTCCCTAGCATTATTTCCCCAGCACTGGGTAGTACTGTGCACACCTCAGTCTCTAAGCCGACTGAAAATCCTGTCGGGTAGACATTATCCACCCTTACCATAAGGAAATGGACCTCAAAATGGGGGGGGGGGAGATGGGAAAGCCAGTAAATGAGAGCGTCATTTCGAATCAAGTATTTGGGTTTGAACATCTGAATATAAACCCCATCTCGCCAACTCCTAACACTCACCATCCGGGGTGTCCCATCCTTGACGTCAGGATCCCCACCACCAGGCAGAATCCTAACTTCGGCAGGCGCAGGACCACTGGCTCCTGACAGGAAAGAAAGAGGCGGTCAGCCAAGGAGGCATGACATTTCTCCTGGAGTCCTCAGGACGGGTCTCTAGCCTGACACTTTTCTTTCCCAACCCCTTACCCCCCTCCAAAGCAGAACTGGTTAGATTCCCCCCCCCCCCACCATGATGCAGAGGCTTTAGACCCTCAGGGAAATGAAGTTAGCTTCATTATGCAAATGTATGCAAATGCACTCACAGGTTGGACTACCTCCAACTGCAGGTGTGTCTGTGTGTGAGATCTGTCCGTGGTGCTCCGCTACAGCGCGCTCATTGCTCTTAAACATGGCTGCGATCCACAGACATTTGTTGAGCACCTACCAAAGGCAGACTGAATGAAAAGTGTCCCGAGGTCATCTGAGTATGGACCCTGTCCTGAAAAGGTCTGCAGACTGATTGGAAGAGCCTCTCACGGGGTAGAATTATCGGGTTCCTGTGTTCCAGCACAAGCTGTTCCATCCTCCTTTCAGCTCCCCTCCAGTCTCTTCTCCTGGCTAGCACTTACTCAAATGTAAGCCTCACCTTCACGTGGAGACCTTCTGTACTCTTTATTCTGGGTTTTGCCTCTCGTTTGGGCTTCTATGGCACTCCGGGTGCCCCCCTGCCCCCCTGCCCCCCCTACACCCCACACACCCCCCACCCCCCGTGAAGCAGCAAGCACAAAGGATTGAAATTGCTTCCTTCAGTCTCCATGTCCCCTACCACCATGGTCTCCAGTAAGGTGAGAAGGAAAAAAAAAAGGGTCCCAGACATCTCTGCCTTGAGCCTGTACTAAGTGAGCATTCACTGAGGCAGATCAGGAAATGGCCTGTGCCTGAGAGAGATGACAAAATGGTAGGCTGGCTTGGATTGACAGCCAAACCAGATTCCGTAGAGAGGAGTCAAGGAAGGCTTCCCAGAGAGAAGAGGGTGTCTGAAGCACAATATGGGTCCCCAAAAGTTGGGCGTGGGATAAATTCCCAGTGGAGAAAAGAGTACATGGCAGACAAAAGAAAGCAAATACCAAATTCTGAGGGGTGGGCTGGGAAAGTCCCAGAAGCCAGTTAGGGTTTGGCAAATACTGGGAAGAGAGAGTCAGGGAGGAAGATGACTCTGAAGTTGGCAGCAGCCGTATGACTGGAAGACTAATGATGCCATTATTAGACACAGGGATGTCAGAGGGAAGAGCTCGCTTTTTGGGGCATGATTAATAATAGTGGAAGAGACACAGTCAGACATCAGGAAGAACTTCCTGACTCGGAGGAATGTGACACAATGAAGAAGATTGTGGAAGTGTGTAAGAGCATGGGAGCACTAGGGAGGCAGAGGCAGGTGGATCACTGTGAGTTCAAGGCCAGCCTGGTCTACAAAGTGAGTCCAGGAAAGCCAACAGAGACAGAGAAACCCTGTATCAGAAAAAAAAAAAAAAAAAAAAGATCTTCTATAGAGGAAAGATTCAAACCTGCAGCTCCCAGCTCCGGGGGCTGGACCAAAGGAGCTGTTCATTGCCTTGCCTAGAGGGACACTGAGGTGACCTTATTGATACCAAGAATCTGGTTCTATGACAGTTCTCCTTTCTTGTCCCTTTGCTAGGATAACAGAGGGGAGCTCAGACCAAGACGCCTTGAGCTCTCGTATAAAGCCACGCGGAAGCAGCTCCCACCTGGGATGCAGCTTTGATTGGCCTAGAGCTTTGTCCGTGGCATATTCTTTTTGCTGCCCCCAAGAAGGACATAGATCCCAGCCTCACAGCTCAAAGACCACTTTGGCTGAAGCTCACATCATCCCATTTTCCTTATCTATGGTCATATCAAACTGGAACCTCGCGCTGACCTTCCTAGCGGTGGAGGTTCACAGGTATTCCCGCCACCAGCTTCCCACACCTGCTGTCACCGAGTGGCGAGGCTACCTCTGACATGTTTGTTTTGTTCCCCCCCCCCCTTAGGATTCATGTACTTTATGTGTATAAGTATTTCGCCATCATGAATGTATATGCACCATATGTGTACCTGGTGCCTGCCAAAGTCAGAAGAAGGTGTCAAATCCCCCCTGGAACTGGAATCACAGATTATCTCAAGCTATCATGTGGGTGCTGGGAAACAAACCCAAATCCTAGCAAGTATCCTTAACCATGGAGTCATCTCTCCAATGGTCTTGGTATTGCTTTTGGAGAAAAGTTTCACCTGCCCCAGGCTAGCCTAGGGCTCCTTCTATAGCCAAGGGTGACCTTGAACTCCTGATCTTACTGCATCCACCTCCTAAATGCTGGGATTATAGGGATGAACCCGCTCATCCAGCTTGTCAAAAAGCTCTTACCAAACTTGATTCTCGCCGCCCCACATTCCCTTAGCTCTAGCCTGAGACAGGAGCTCTAGTACTTGCTGTTCTCCACACAGACCCCAGCACCCGTGCCCTACAGGAAAGAACTGTCTAGGAATAGAACATAGCCCCAAGACCAGGTCTAAGGTATCAGGCAAATGGTGTGATCTTTTAAGCCTAACCTCACCTGTTCCCACATCATCCAGGACTTTAGTGACCATCAAATGATGCAATACACGTGAGGCCATTTTAAAACCATAGAAGACTGGGGCTGGTGGGATGGCTCAATGGGTTAAAAGGTACTTGCTGCCAAGCATGACACTCTGAGTTGGATCGCCAGAGCCCACAAAGTGGAAGGAGAAAATAGAGCCTCCAAAAGTTGACCTTTGACCTCCTTGTGTGCCTTGTAACATTTGTGCACACCTTCACGAACACACTAAATAAATAAGATTAAATTTCAAAAAAACTTTTTTTTTGTTTTTGTTTTTAGATTTATTATTATGCGTACAGTGCTCTGTCTGCATGTACACCTGCAGGCCAGAAGAGGGCATCAGACCTCACTATAGATGGTTGTGAGCCACCATGTGGTTGCTGAGAATTGAACTCAGGACCTGCGGAAGAGCAGTCAGTGCTCTTAACCTCTGAGCTGCCTCTCCAGCCCGTTTTTGGTTTTTCAAGACAGGGTTTTTCTGTGTTGCCTTGACTGTCCTGGACTCGCTTTGTAGACCAGGCTGGCCTCAAACTCACAGAGATCCACCTGCCTCTGCCTCCTGAGTGCTGGGATTAATTTAAAACCCCCAAAGATTATACAATGTAATCTCTAACATCACACCTTCATTTGTTTGTTGTTTTCTTCCTTCCTTCCTTTCTTTTTTTTTTTTGGGTGGGGGAGGATTCAAGACAGGGTTTCTCTGTGTAGCCCTGACTGTCCTGGAACTCGTTCTGTAGACCAGGCTGGCCTCAAATTCACATTGATCCACCTGCCTCTGCCTCCCTGAGTGCTGGGATTAAAGGTATGGGCTACGGTGCCCAGCTTATTGTTTTCATTTTTAAAAGATGTTATTTTTAATCATGTTTACCTTGTGTTTCCAAGTGGGGCATTTGGATGTGATATTGATGGTCACGGCAGAGGCCTCTGAGCCTCCTGGGGCTGGAGTTACATAGGGCTCTGAACCACCTGACATGGTGCTAGGAACTGAACTCAGATCCCCCTGCAAGAGCACTAGGGATCTTAACCACTACTTTTTTCCTTTTTTTCTTTTTTTAATTGAGACAAGATCTCACTATGTAGCCCAAGCACGGATGCTTTATTTATTTATTTATTTATTTATTTTTTTTTTTGAGTGTTGGGATTACAGGCGTACAAGCAAACCCACCAGAAGCCTTCATTTGACTATCTAGAATCTTCAACATACAAACAGGAAGTAACACAGCTAACTACAAGTTACTGAAGGAAGGGGCTACTCCATTACTGCCTTTCCTTTAAAAAAATATTTTATCTCATGGAACCCAAGCCAGGTCTGAACTCCTTGTACAGACAAAAATGACCTTGAATTTTTGATCCTTCTGCCTCCACCACCAGAGTACTGGGATCGCATTCGTGCACCGCCACACCCGGCTTTAAAGGAAAGATTTAATTATGAACTGGCTTCCTTCTACGGACTGACTATTCTTCAGATCCTATGCCTCTCGCCTCGGCCCCCCACTTCATTACTAAATACAATGAATGGGAAGGAAAAGAAAACGAAGAGAGGACTCATTGCCCAACCCATCACCACCTCCTATGGATTTTGCTTCCTAAAAATAGCAGAGCCCACTTAGTCCCATACCCACCAATCACTGTTGGCTGACTAGCAGAGACTGATTCCCAAACCCCTCTCCCTTCCCAGCCTCCCTTGCGATGAGGCCATGGCGTTCCATTGTGGCTAACGATTTATACGCGAGCTATGAGGTTCCTGGAGGGAAAGTCTGCCTTTATGACAAGGGGCGGAGCTCTGCCCTTGTCACAAGGGGTGCCACCCTTCCTCCTCTGCTTTCTGCCTGGAATGACGGAACGGTGGCCAGCTCTAGGGTATCCAGCTTGGAGAGAGAGAGGCTTAGAAAATCACAGAGATGTTAGTCCTGACACCACTGAGCCACGGAACCAACACAAGCGGTTGCCTTTCTCCAGGCCTATATATGATAAAGGAACAAACTCTATTTTAAACCACTGTTGGCCAGATTTTCTGCCTTTGCGGCAGAAAGCAGTGCTACCAAATCCAGCTGTACTTCAAACATCACCTTCTGCCGGGACATATGCAGCAGGCTCCTCGCCGGTCTCCCTGTTTCCGGTAACCCAAATGATCACTTGGAGATGCGCAGGCGTGATTGTGTCACTTCTCTACTTTCTTCACCGGTATCGGTGTCCTTAGGTCAGCTTCTTCTTCTTCTTCTTCTTCTTCTTCTTCTTCTTCTTCTTCTTCTTCTTCTT
>OU015754.1:60491051-60514815 GCA_907169655.1 Acomys percivali | reverse complement strand
TTTTTTTTGGTTTGGTTTTTTGAGACAGGGTTTCTCTGTGTAACAGCTCTAGCTGTCCTGGACTCCCTTTGTAGACCAGGCTGGCCTCGAACTCACAGAGATTCCCCCTACCTCCACCTCCCAAGTGCCGGGGTTAAAGGCCTGCGCCGCCGCTGCCACCACCCGGCTGGGTTAGCTTCTTAACCTGGCCAACCACACACACCTGGCCCGTCCTGCTTTCCCAGCATCTTCTCCCCACACGCTCCCTCCCTTGCGTTCCCTCTCTCTCTCTCTCTCTCTCTCTCTCTCTCTCTGCTTCAAGTCAAGCCAGCCTTTTTTCAGTGCCGTGGTCCTTCACATCATGGGGCCTACTCCTTGTCCAGAAAGCTTTCCCCCACACCCCCACCCCCACCCCCACCTCTGCCTTGCTGACTTCTGTTTGTCCTTCAGATCTCAGCCCAGTTGTGGCTTCTTCGGGGGAAGCGTTCTCTGGCCTCCCTGACTAGGTCAGATCCCCCTGCTGTTTGCTCTCAAGGCATCAAGTACCCTGCTCTTATCTAGTTACCATTTTAAACCTGTGTGACTCTGTAGCAGTCTTCTTCTCCTGATAGAAAGTGAATTCTATGCAGGAATTCTGACCACCTTCAGTGCGTACCCCCCCCCCCCCCCCCCCCCCCCCCCCCCCCCCCCCCCCCCCAGCCCCTGGGCACAATGCTTGGCATGTTGAGTGGCTATATGCCTGCAAAGAACAAGGTCCATTTCACTTAAGGCATTTTATTTGATTCCCAAAACTACCCCAAGATGTGACATCATTTCTCTGTATGCTCCCATCTAAAGAAAGCAGAAACTGGGGGCTTGAGCCTAACCAAGATCTCCCTGAGAGCTGATAGCGAGCCCACACTTCCAGACTCCACAGCGGATTGGCCTTGACTGCCTGGGCTACTAGCCCAGAGAAGTCGAGCTTGTGAAACAGCATTGGAAAGTAACAGGTATTAAGCAACCAAACAAATAAAAAGACATCATACGTACCACAGAGCTAATGGGAACCTCATTTAACTATTCCCCCTCTGTGTGGAATGTCACTTTATACCAAGTCCAAGGTCAAATAAAGAGAAAAAAGGGAACTCCCTGAAGCTGTTGTTCCCCACTCCCACCTGACCCCCGACCCCCGAGACAGGGTCTTACGTAGCCTAAGCTGGTCTATAACTCACGATCTATCATCCTTGAATTTGTGATGATGATCTTGCCTCTACCTCTGAGTCCCAGGATTGGAGGCATGTGGTTCTGGGGACCAAACCATGGGGCTTTGCATTCACGTGCCAGGCAGACTCCTCTACCAACTGAGCTGCACATCCCCAAGCCCTTGCGTCCTCCATTTTACCACACCAAATCACCTTTCTTTCTTCTTGTCCCTTGACACAGACAGCTGCCCAGATGGTGAACCTCTGGGCCAGGGAGGCAGCCACTTCTGCAATTACCTATTGGCTGGCTGGGACGTGGAAAGCAAGGGAGTCTGGGAGGGCGCTGTGTGTGACAGGTTCTTCTGTGACAGACCTCAAATCTATCTGGGAATGGAAGAAGTGGCACAGATGCTGTCACCAAGAAATTACCCAATTTAGCACCAACTACACAATCCGGCAATTAGTTTCTTAAACCGGAACTTGCTGGGGGCTGCCAGGCTGGCGAGGTTGTTGTTACAAATCTCACTGGGAAGCCAGCTGTGTAATTCACCAGGAGGCTGTCACTGCCCCAAGCAATTACCTTCCAGAAAAAGAATAGAAAATGGGGAGGGGAAAGGAAAAGCACTGCAGAAGTCAGAGTACTTCTTCCTCTGCCCCAGGGTCAGCTGACACTCCTCTCCTGAGATCAGGTGACTCCGGAACACCACCCCTAGGCCTCTCCCCAACCACTTCAAACCAGTCACTGGTGTGGCTGTGCCGGCTCACTACCTAGGTTGAAATCCCTTTCTACTCACTTACTAGCTGTGTATACAGGGACCAGTGATTCACCGCACTTACACCATGTTCCCATCTATAAAATGGGGACATTAGTGCCATCATGAAAGTGCTAATGATGTGGTTAATACTTAGCACATCTACTCCTCAGCACTGTGGCTAACCCAGCAAATATGCCATGCAAGTGGCTATCGTTATGTGTGCAGTTTTGTTTTTTTTTTTTCCTTGCTTCACCAGTTTACAGTGCGACCTTGAACAGGTCGTTTGCTGTCTCTGAGACAACCATCTAAGGCCGATGGTACTCTCTATCTGGGGACCAAGGATCCAGATGTGCTCAAGAAAAACTAGTGTCTCCGAGACTGACACAAGTGATGTCTAAGGTGAAGATGGAGGTTTCAAAAAGTAAATATTAGCTGATTCATTGCTTCCTCAGGAAGCTGCTGGGAGAACTACAAGCTAGACAGGATGGTCCAGAGAGTGGCTTAAGGATGTTGAGATTCTTTGGACAGGGTCAGCCTTATCCCTTCTCACAGGGCCTGTGAGGCCATCTCCCTACTGGTTTCAATGTAACAGATTTCCCAGCAAGGGAGGCCTAGGGTTTGTTTAGTTGCCTGGAGCCTGGGTTCCTCCATGCCTGTGTATGAACCATGTGTGCTGCTGGGAGCCATGGCTTCCGGTTATACCTAACCATCCCCTCCTCCTGCATTAACTGAACTAATACAGCTAGGATTGAACCTGCTTCCCTGTTTAGCTCTCCACCATCCCAGAACTGATAGTAGTTGCATGCCCACTCGGGGTGGGGGAGAACCTCTGAACCATAACACAGAACCTCCGCCCAGCAACTCAAATTCCACAATTAAGTTATCTTTGCCCATGAATTCCTCGCACCCCCCCCACCCCCACCTCTTCAAACATCCACTTGCATCTGAGTCCCTTTAACCAATCTGGCTTTACTTTGGCTCTGGTATCTTTGTCAACATCTCTGTTGCTAGGCGGTGCCTGTTCCCTGGTTTCCCTCAACCCAGTCCCATGGCCCAGCCCTAGCCAGCCCTCAAGATTCCAAGGAAAATGCCTCTCCTAGCATCCCTGCCACAGGAAATGGAGAAGGAGGAAGCTTGCAGACTTATTCCCTTACCTTCATTACTTTATTTAATCAACTCTTTCTGGGAGCTCGGGGCAAGAAGGCTGCAGAAAATGGGCTTACTCTTCCAAAACACTCAAGACATTTCAGCAGAGCTGAGTCTAAATGCATCTCCTGACCCATCAGACACTGCCCATGCAAGCCTGTGAATAACCCATACCACCTATAATCTCTTTGAAAATCCCACCTCAGGGGGCTTTGCACTTGATGTTCTTGCTGCCAGAACACTCTGCCCCAGATATTCCCACGGCTTCCTCTGTCTCATCTTCCAGGGCTCAGTTCAGACAGGCCTTCGCTGACCGTTCAGTCTAACGACTCCCATCGCACCCTCCCCAAGGCTCATTCTACCTCAGCCCTGTTCTGCTGCCCCATAGCCCTTACGGAGCTTTGAAATTACTTTCTTCACCCATTACATTTTTTCGTTATGTCTTCCAGTAGCACAACATCTGCTCCAACGGGGCAATGACTAGACCTGTCCCATGGCTGCAGAAGTCTGTGATCTAGAATGTCCTCACCCACTCCCCTGTGCACGGAAGCCCGCAGTAAAGGACCCCCACACTTTTCCCTCCAAAGACTCTGGAGAGCTCAGAAAGATCAGTATTCAAAATCCTGTCTCTAAGCAATACCCTTCCTCTCTTTCTGTTTGCTTGGGCCACCCAGCTGTGCTCTTTTGCACAGAAAGGCAGTGGTGGAGAAGAAAGAAGGAAAAAGATGACCCTTGCAACGCTACAGAGATGGACAAGCCAGTGAACAGGATCTAGGGGGCTGAGGTGTAGGAGCAAGGCTCAGTATCCACCACCAGCAAGGTCATACCACTCCAATCTGTTGGACCCTGGCTCCTTCTCTAGCTGGGGCCACTCTGCAAAGTGCAAGCTTCTTCTTCTTTCTCCGGGGCTTCCAAAAGCTCTCTGAGATACAAACACGTTGGACAATCGTATTCTTCATGGCTGACTACTTCCAGACCATTTGCTCCCGGCTATGCCTATCACCCCCCATTCCACTCCCACTCCTCAAAGGTCTCCAAGAGCCGTAGGATCCTCCTGCTGAGAGGAAGAGTCCTGGAACCAGAATTCCTCTGAGGATCTGACCGGGGGTAGCTGGTGACAGAGTGTCTTTTCTAAGCTTCGAGCTAAATCATTTGGGGTTTCTAGCCCAGGTCCACCAGTTACTAACCACGGGCCTTAAGGATTGCTTTCCTCTCTCTCACAAGTCCCCTAAATGGGAGCAAGAACAGTCTCTCACTCGGGGTCTGCGATACTACAAGGATTAAAGTGATGCAGGTAAGGTGTGCAGCACAATGCTGAGGGCTGGCTGAAGATGAAGGGAAAGTCGTTTCAATGCCCAAGAATGAAACACAGGGCCTCTTAAGAGAGGATTTCTCAGCCTTGGGCAGAGATTGCAGCCATGCCTGGTGAGTCAGAAATGGGTAGGTACTGTGGGAACTCTTTCATTTTGTGCATCCAGGAATTTGCCTGCCTAGAATGCTTCTGAAGACCTCTCCCACATCTCGAGACCGCAGAACACAGCAAAGCAGCCCCACTGCCCCAAAATGGTGGAAACTGAGAGAACTAGAGCCCTTTGGTTCACAGGCCTCCAGAGTCCTCTGTAGCCATAACCAGCAGTCTCTCCTCCCACTCCAGAGAAAAGAGAGCTCAACAGTCCTAAAGCAGGACCTGGGAAGACAGCTACCTACCTGCACCTAGGCTGCCTTAGCTGAACTCCAAACAGCTTGTTTTCTCATCTGTAAAATGAGACAATGATATCTGCCTCCCTAAGCCGGACAAGGAGTCGCTAACTGGTCAATTCAAGATACGGTACCATGGTCCCCATCCTCACGTCTGCTCTAACGTGAACACCACAGCGCCTTCTTTCATCTGTGTGTGACTTGCTCTGGCCTCCAAGATGTTGCCAGACTTGAGCCTGTCAGGGCCACCAGAGAACGAGAGGTAGAAGCCAAGTCCCAACAGGGGTCCAGTGGACATGTGAGTCTGTGCCAGCCCAAGTCTGTGGCCTTTTTCTACTCCCAGCCTAGCCAACCAGTCACATGTCCCTGCCATGGAACCTACAATTTAGGGTTAGCATACCGTCCCCCAAATCCTCTGTATAACCAGCAAAGAGATGTCTAGCACAAAGGCCCATCCTTTCCTTCTGGGTCAGTGTCACAGGGGAATCAAGCAGAGGAAAGGTTGCTTTGAAGGGCCTTTTGTTGGCTGACTCCAGAGTGGACTATCCTACCCTCCCACTTGGCCTGAAGTCTGTTGACCCTGTCCCAGCTGCAGGGATGCTGAAGCTCAGTTTGCCTCCGGACCTCTGGACTTAGAGGACCTGAGGGCACAATGGGAAGCTAAAGAGGAGGAGCCCAGCAGGAAGTGCGCAGGGCAGGAAGCAGCACGAATGGCAATAGCCATCCACGGAGCAGACCTGTCCTGTCAACGGCACCCCTGATGCATGGGTTTTATCACTGTTGCTGTTGAGACAGACTCACGAGTAGCACAGGCTAGCCTCAAACTCACTATGTAACTGAGGATGACCATAAATACCTGACCATCCCGTCTCTTTTAGGCACGCGTCGTCATCCCCAGTTTGGGCGGTGCTAAGGCTCCAACTCGGGGCTCTGCTGAGGCTAGGCAAACATTCTGTGAGCTAAGCTACAACCCAGCCCTACATGAAGTATTAACTATGAGTGGCCTCCCCAAGAAGGCCAAGACAGAGCAGATGCTGCCTCCCTTCTGTCCCGTACTCTTATTCTGTACAGTAAAATAAATGTGGGGTGCAAGCATTAAACTCCTTAGAGGCTAGGATCAGATAGCTATTTCTACATGGCCAAGCAAAGAATACAGTGAATTCCCAATGAGTTCAGCTTCAGTGACCCAGTCACCAACAAGGAGCGACCAACAGCTGATGCACAGGGAGAAGGGAGCAATGACCCTGAAAGTGGGCCAGACTTCCATAGCACACAGCTTGTGTCCTGCCCAGAGAGGCACGCAAGCAGAGTCTGGCTCTGAACAGAAAATCTTAGGTGCCTGTCCACTCGGAAGTCTACGGTTTATAGCCGAAGCTGGCCTTGAACTTGCTACGCAGCAGAGAATGACTGAGAGTGACAGTAGCAGTAGTAGTTGGTGGTGGTGTTTGTTGCTTTGTTTTTTGAGACAGAGCCTTCTTTCATAGCTCTGGCTAGTCTGGAACTCACTATGTAAGGCTAATCTGGTCTTGAACTCACAGAGATCCACGTGCCTCTGCTTCCTGAATACTGGGCTTAAAGCTGTGTGCACCATGTCCAGCCTTGGATGAGGATGGCTTTAAAACTTCTGATTCTCCTGCCTCTGCTTTCTGACTCCTGGGATTACAGATGTGCTCTGTGTGGTGATGGGGATGGAGCCCAGGGTCCTGCATGCTAGGTAAGCACTCTTCCAACTGAGCTACATCCGTGGCCTTTGGTTCTCTCTTTGTATCCTTGGCTGTTTTGCAATTCTCTATGTAGACCAGGCTGGCCTTGAACTCATAGACTGCCTCCAACTGCCTCTGCCTCTCAAGTACCCAGATTTTTGTAGTTGATGGTGTTAAATTTAAAAGACAGAGTCTAACAGACTGGAGAGATGGCTCAGAGGTAAGAGCACTCCCTGCCCTTCTAAAGGTCCTGAGATCAATTCCTAGCAGCCACATGGTGGCTCACAACCATCTACATTGAGATCTAGTGCCCTCTTCTGGCATGCAGTTGTATTTGCAGACAAAACATAGTATACATAATAAATAAACAAACAAACAAACAAAAGTCTAAAACAGGCATGGTGGCGCACACCTTTAATCCCAGCACTTGGGAGGCAGAAGCAGGTGGATCCCTGTGAGTTCCAAGGCCAGTCTGGTCTACAAAGTGAGTCCAGGACAGCCAAGGCTACACAGAGAAACCCTGTCTTGAAAAACAAAATAAACAAACAAGGGGGGAAAGGTCTCAATATGTAGCCCTGGGTATCCTGGAACTTAAATAGACAGGCTGACCTCAAAAATCACAAGTTAGACAAAAAATTCACAATTTAGGCCAAGCTGATGGTGCACACCTTTAATCCCAGCATTCAGGCAGTAGAGGCAGTTTAATCTGTGAGTTCGAGGCCAGCCTGGTCTACAAAGTGAGTCCAGTAGAGCAAGGACTACAAGAGAGATCCTGTCTCGAAAAACCCAAACCCAAACCAAACAAACAAACCACAAGTTAAACTAGGAGGTCTAGGAGGTAGTAGAGTGGTAAACTGCTTGTCTAGTATCTACAACGCCCTGGTCTTGGTCCCCAGCACCATCGCACACACACAAAAGCCCAGCAATCTCTCTGCCTCTGCTTCTCCAAAGGCTGGGGTTACATAGGTGCACTATGATACCCAGCTATTTTAAAAATCACCTATTTATCTATTCATCCATTTTTACTTATGTGTATGTGTGTAAAAGTGCTTGTTTGCACATGTACCGCATATGTGCAAGTGCTCATGGGGACAAAAGGGCGTGGGAATTACAAGCAGTTGTGAGTCATCCAATATGGGTGCTGGGAATCCAGTCCTGGTCCACTGCAGGAGTAGCAAGCTCTCTTAACTGTGGGGGTACCTCTCCAGCCCTCTGTTTTGATTTTCTGAGACCTCTAACTATAAATAACTTAGAGCGTATAGCCCAGGCTGGGCCCAAACTCATCAACTGATGATCCCTCTGCCTCAGCATGCTGAGTACTAGGGTTACAGGAGTGCCCCCCCAATTCGGGCCGAGTTCAGCTTCTTGAATGCTGTAACTGCACAAACACTGTGTTAGACAGTGTAGGAGAAACCACCTTCTCACAGAGTCACCGCAAGTGCCCCTGGTGGGTACCATCTTGTGTCCCACATCACACAGTCACCACAACTGCCCGTAGTGGGTATCGTCATCTGTCCCATCTTCCAGATGAGGAAACTGAGGCTAAGAATGTAAAGGAAACTGCTCGAGGTGACACGGATGGTAGAACGTAGGGCTGACACCCTCACCCTCAAGGAGGTTGAACAGACTGAACAGGTATGTATCAGAAACACTTTTCTGAATCAGGTCCTCTGATGAGGTCAGCAGATAGACCCCCCTCTAGGTCTGTCTCTGCCTCAGGAAAGCTCCAGCCCTACCATTTCTCCCTCACACGTGGCCACCCAAGTACCTCAGACTGTCCACTCACCTTTACCTCATGCGCATCCAGCCACGCGCACGCAGTCGTCCACACAGCCTTTACCCAGCACTCACCCACATACGGAGTCCTGGACACTCGGCCCATAAGACACCATATTCCCTCAAGGCTTCAATCCGCTGCATCTGCAGTGTCACCCAAAAGGCACCGATGTCTGGGTGCTGCACAGATGCAAGCATGACACACCGTGTCCACACGCTTATCTCCCCTATGAGAGCTCTATGTGTTTACATCTCCTAGGCACCCACGTCCGCTCAACGGCATCCATCAAATCCTCCCGCAACAAGAACTTTATCCATTGTTCCTAGATACTAGGCCCAGGTGAGCAATGATGCTCTCTTCCTCTGGGGTTGGCCAGGCAGCCCAAAGAGGGGGAGAAGGCTCGGCCTGCCTGTGATGGATGGAATTAATCTACTGAGCTAGAGAAACTAAATAATTAAATCCCTAATCACCCCCCCAAGCCAGCCCAGGCCAATATAGTTGAGGGAGGGAGGGGACTCGGAGGCCCAGACCAATATCCTAGAGGGGGAGGGGCTGAAAAACAAGGCTCAGGCAGAACCCTTCTTAAGGGGGAGGGGGGAGGAGAGTGGTCTCTGCGAGGAACTGCAGCAGACAGAAAGGGCCTTTCCCCACTTTGCTTGGCAATGAGCATCTTCGGAAGCCAACCAACACCAACCACTAAAGCAAACGGCGTGAGGGCACAGCCCTTCTTCCACCATGTCCAGAATCCTTCCTTCCACTCCGTGAAATGGGAGGTGCACTCCGGGGAGGCGCACAGGGGAAGGGACATTCAAAGAGCCAAGGGCTCGCAATCAAGGGCATCTTCCCAAAGTGGCTGATTGCTCTCAAAGCAGCTTTGGCCCACCCCTAGCCCCAGCCAGGGCAAGATCTTCCCTAAGCCTAGTACAGATGGCAACGAAGAAGCCTTCCGCACAGGTGCACCTGCTTCCCCTACGAAGTGGGTCCAGCACGTGGCGAAGAGGCTGAGGAATGGGGCAGAGGCTTGGGCAGGGGGGCTCAGGGAATCAGCCTGGGAACAGGCCCCAGCCCGATTGGTTGAAAAGTGGGTCATTTTCCTTTTGAAAAATAGTGAGAAAATGGAGAAGTAGGTCGGGCTCTCATCCCCTCAGCCCCAGGCACCAACCCCCGACTTGTATGGGGAGACATGGAGAAGCGTGCATGTGCAAAAACTCCATGTCCGCCCCCCCCCCGCCTCCCCCCCCAACAACCCCAGCCAAGGTCTACGAGTAAGAGGCCAAGGTCATCCTTCTCAGGCCACTCAAGGACAAGCACACTATGTAGCCAGGACTTAAACACAGCCACACCCTCCCGTGTAGCCTCTGGGGAGAAAGGAGTTAGGGCTGGTCCAAGCCGACCACGAGTGGAGACCCTAGCATAAGAGACCCTGAGAAGCCCCCTCCCATCTTCACATCGCGACACCTCTCCTTCTCTCTTCTCCTCCCTTTCCTCTTCGTCCACGTGGGCAGAGTCGTTGCCATGACACCGCGGGCAGGTGGGCGGCTCTGGCGGCTGTTTCGGCCCAACCCCCAAGCTCACAGCCCAGGTGGGAAGGGAGAGGCTGCAGCACCCGGCCCCTAGCCCGGAAGAGAGAGGAGAGAGCAGCTGCAGCAGAGGCGTCCGATCCCCTCCACCTTACAACCTAGAACGGTTCTAGTACCAGCCTCTCTGTTGCAAAGCAGCAACCCAGCCCTAGGAGTAGAGGTATAGGGGAGTAACACTCAAAAAGACCTTTGGCCTTGAATAGGCCCTTTCTCCAGAGGTCAGGGAGGGGGTAGGGGAAGGGTGACCCACCACCCCCATTTCTTTAGTCCTCACCAACATCCATCACACAGACTGTGCCTAGGTGCTTCTCGCCAGCGGCCCGTTGATCTTGCCTGAGGTCTGACCTTAGTCTCCCCCCCCTCCCCCCCCCATTCTAAAATACAAGCTCAAAGCCCCTGGCTCTCTTGAGGGGACAGGGGTGGGTGGGGGAGACAATCGGTCAAGATACAAAGAGAAAGTCCTCCCATATTGCCAAGGCCCAGACTATAGAAACTGGACCTGACTTCACATTACACCAACAGCTCCCAAGCATCTTTGGCTAAGGTACCCACCCCACCAGGGGAGGGGGTTGGACTGGTCAGGAAGGATATACCACATCTGATTTCAGGAAGTATGAGCTGTTCCTAAGCTCTCCCTTCTCTGTCTCTGTCTTCAGGACTGTGCCTGTGGCTCTGGCTTGCTAAGGTCCTTCGTGTTGTTCAGGGGCCCCCGCTTGCAATCTAGCCTATTCCCTAAGGCATGAGCCTTACGTCACTGATGCAAACGGAACCACAGAGACCCTGCTTAGCAGCCCTCTGCAGCCTGGCTGGCAGAGGTGGGCGTGTGTGGGTTGATAGTGACAAGATCCAAAAGGGAGGGAGAATGGCAGCCAGGGTTAGCCTGAAGGTGTCCGGCTTCTCATGGGGTATTTAGTGGTGACATACACACAGCACATAAATACACAGAACACACACACACAACTTCTACTTCCCTCAGCCTTCCTCAAAGGGAGCAAGTATGACTGGCTAACATACATGTGTATGTGTGTCTGCTCATGCATGTGTGTCTGTGCGTGCGCGGGCACGTGTGTACACTATGTCACCTTTTTCTCTTCCCCCACGGTTAATACTCTGCATCAGGCCGTCCTCATCCCAACTTCTCACCAAAGCTATCCCAACAGCATCCCAGCTGGTCTCCCTGCCTCACACCTTGATCCAGTCATCCTATCAGCCTCTAGTGTGATCCCTTTATAATATTACAAATGAACTGAGAGTGCCCTACTAGGAACCAGATACTCTTCCTGGCACAGTCAACAATGGCAATGAGCAAAGCAAAGGGACCTCCCAGCCTCAAGGAAGTTTATGGTCTAGTGAGGAAAGTGAGATGGGAAACCAACATGTGAGGTAATGGTGGTGGCGAGTGAAATTTTGAAATCTATATAAACCGGGGTGAGGGGGAGAGTGGGGAGGCTATTTAAGTAAGACTGCTGGGGAAGGGAGGGAGGCCTCTGCAGAGAAGAGACTTTTGAGCCAAGATTTGAAGAGAGGGAGGAAGGGAGTGGCATGGATGTCTAAAAGAGCATCTCAGGCTTCATGGTGGGACTTCCCAGCTTTATGGGATGGAAAGGAAGCCCCTTGGGACCAGGGAAGTGATGGGTGGTGATTTTACACCTAATACTCAGGCTCTACCCACTGGGCACTCTGGGTGCTACTCCCAGTGAGATGGAGAGCATGACCATGCTTGCCTAGCATGCACAAAGCCCTGGCTTCAATCCCCAGCACTACATACAATCTACCATTGTGGGACAGGCCTGTAATCACGTCAATCAGGAGGGAGGGGCAGGAGGACCGCAAGTTCAAGGTCACCCTCTGCTACTTGGTGAGTCTGAAGCCGGCTTGATTTGAGACCTTGTCTCAGCAAGGAGTGGGAAAGAAAGGAGGAAGAGAGTGACAAAAAGCTTCTGAGTCCATGGAGCAAGGGTGGAGGGTGGGGGACCAGCTGAGGCATTTCCTTCTTATAGTGTGTATACATTTATTCATGTGCTTATTTATCTATTTATTCACTTGTTGTGTGGGCGGTGCCCATGTGGAGGGCAGAGGACCCGAGGAAGGCAGTTCTTCCCTTCTACCATGTAGGTCCTGGGCATTGAACTTAACAGGTTTGGTAGCAAATGTCTTTGCCCACTGAGCCATCTCACCATCCAACTGGACTCTTCTTGCCCTGTAATACCATCTCCATCAGTTGCTCACATGCCAAACGCTTGCTCCCCTTTTAAGCATTAGTTCAAGGCCTCCACCTCCTTCGGGCCCTTGACAAGTTCTGCCCTCCCACTTCAGAGCTGACTTAACTTCCTCAGGCCCCGGGGTGCCCATTCAGCTCATGAGCCTCCATATTTCCCCCTCAGACTGTAAGTCACTGGAAGCTGAGGATCATCTAGCATGCCAGTACAGTGTGTGGAATATGGTCGGCATAAAATAAACATTGGCTGAGTGACTGCACACCCTAGGTGAGGTGCATGTGGTAAGCTGTCTTCAGCCTTGGATGAGCCAGACATGGTGGCTCATACCTTTAATCCCAACACTCAGAAGGCTGAGACAGGGGAATTGCCATGAGTCTGAGGCCATCTTGGGCTACAGATTGAGTTCTGTGCCATTCTGAACTACAGAGTGAGACTGTCTCAAAACACACAAAAAAATGAGTAAGTGAAATACAGAGGTTTATGCTTACAAGTTGCCATTAGGCCACTATTACCATATAATGGGATCTTTCTTTCTTTCTTTCCTTTTTTTTTTTTTTTTTTTTTTGGTTTTTTCCTGACAGGGTTTGTCTGTGTAGCCTTGGCTGTCCTGGACTCGATTTATAAACCAGGCTGGCCTTGAATGCACAGAGATCCACCTCTCTCTGCCTGAGATTAAAAGCATTCACAACCACGCTGGCCCTGGGATATTTCATATGTATTGTTCACATATGTGTGTATGTTAACACTTACGAGCATGTCCACCTGTATACTCATGTAAATTTGTTTTCATATGCATTATTAGAAAGCACATTTATGTTAAATGCGCATATACCACCATAGATAAGTAATACACACACTGGCACATGTCTCATATGGGCACACACACATATATACATATACATACACACATGTATATATACATATATGTATATATATACATATTCACACATATATACACACATACTAGGCTTCCTTAATATCATCTGTCCTCTCCCCCTATCATGCTCAACTTGCTCTTATTCATGAAACCTCTGGAGTAGTGTTGATGTTTCTCCTCTCACACTTCCCCACAAACACCCCTAAACATCACAGCATCTGGACAACATCAGGACCAGATCTCTCTCACAGCTGTCTTCAAGATCTCCCTCTGTAAACTGCCTTCATATGAATGGTGACAGGTAGTAGCTGGCTTCCCAGGACATGAGAATTGGAGATGCCTGCTTTCTAGAAAAGAACTACAGACATTGGAATGGACCAAGTTTGAGCTAGTGGGAAAATAACTTTTGGACAAAGCCAGTGTTGAGTAAAACTCAACAACTATCTCCTTCTCTCCACAAACCAACTTTTTACACATATATTTATATTCTCCTAAATCATTAAATACAGGTATATGTATTTACTTATACATAAGTATATATACAGACCCACAGCCATGTTCACGTACACATGGCCACACATCTGTATCCCTGGGTGAGCACAGCACACACCCACCTGCTGGTTTAGCTCCCTTCGCAATCACATATACAAACGGATGTCTACAAAGCCATACATACACTCATACGTGTATGTGCCCACATGTATATACACAAATATACATCGTCACAGACCCACTCGCAGGATAGGCAGAGATCACCCCCTGAACCCCCGGGCTTCTCTACTACCCTGTCAACAAAAACAGAAGAAACCCATCATCATATTTCCCGGGAACAAACTTATGCTTGCAACTTGAAAGTCTCCCACCTCTCCATTCGCAAAGTTCTTCCTGTTAGCGACATGGTACACTCCACTCACTCCCAGATCCATCCCAGTCCCACCTCACACAGGGAAAGACATTTTATAGAAAGGTCTTGAATTCCCTTGTCCCACCCTGGCAAAAGCAGTATCTATCTGCTCACACAACTTGGGTGAGGACAACAATAAAGTTGGTATAACTCTTCCCATCCAAGAGGCACTCCACCACCACACGTACATCCCCTAAACTGTAGGAGAAGGAAAGAGATGGTTCCTCTGAGCACCTCTGGGTATGTTTCTCCACCACCAAACTTCTAAACAGATGTTGAGGCAGAGAAAGGACAGTCAATGCACTGATCTGTGCCCCGGAGCCTCCTGGGATAGGCATCTTCTTCCCTACTGAGTAGGTCTATGTTGCTCAGTTTCCCAGAGCAGCCTGAGAGCCCTGACAAGGGGGAGAAGAGGCTAGACCAGAAAGCCCACAAAAGTAAAGGGAATGTCCTGGGATCAAAAAAAAAAAAGAAAAAAAGAAAAATCACAAAAGCAAGGGTTTCTAAACAGGAGCCACTCAGGGACAGGGAGGCAAGCTGCGGACACCTCCTGGCAAAGAAGCAACTGCTGGAACACCGGATCGTGAATAGCAGGACTCTCTAAGGGGCCAGGGAGAAGAGGGGGTGGACACCGAGCCTTCCATGAGGGGGGTGGAGGGGTGACTGCTTCAGGCAGTAGCAGCAGCTCCAGAGCCTTATCAAAGCTGTTATGTAACCAAGGGAGCCGAGTGGAGCACAAACACCTCCCCTCCCCAAACAGGCACCCACACCCACACCCACCACCTCCCAGCACCCACAAGCATAGGAAAAGCTCAGCTCCTCTCAAGCAGCTCAAGAAGGAGGAATCATCTTGAGGGGTTACATCAAAAACGTGATGGGTGGAAGGGGTCCCTTGTTAACCAGGAGTCCTCTCCAAGGAAGGAGAGGCCGAGCTCAGTGTGAGACCTCTGTTGAGACCTTGTCTCGAACTTCCTGCCACACCCTGTGGGCAGCCCAGAGTCATCTGGAAACCGTGCCCTTCCCCTCCCCCCCCACCTCAGAAGGATTCCATTTGAATATTTGATTGTGCTCTTGGGGATGGGAGGTGAGCTGCCATCAACCCCTCCTGCCTGTTGCTCCCCCCACACTCTCATCTGCATGTCCTGACATTTGGCTCTCATCCCCCTGGAATGACAAGGAAAGGGACCTGGGGAAGTAACTCCTTCCTCTGCTCCCTTCACCATTACAAAAGCAGAGCAGAAGAGCCCAGATAAAAAAGCCCATGACCCTGACCGCAGGGCAGCAGGAGGAAAGCTATCCAGAGGAGTGGAGTATTAAAACCCAGACCTCATCCTTCCATCTGATTTTTTTTTTTACTCCCCCAGATCTTCCTTTTTCCCTGCTGCCCCGTCTCCAGTAGCCTCCTCCTCCTCCTCTTCTCCATGGCACTGAACAACCCCACCCACTCCTTGAATCCTTTGCTGAGAAATGTTCCTCCCCAACAAAAAAAAAAGTCTCTCCCAAAAGATGCTTTGAGCTAAGGCTGGGGATGGGCAGAGCACAAGCAGACTTGCAGAATATTTTAGGGTTCCTATTCGCAAATCTAAAGTTATGGTTAGCAGGTTGGCACCAAGTGGCCAATCAATTATCTCAAGCTCTACCACGAGTTCCATCCACTGAGGTCTACCCTGCCAGACTTAAGCTCTGAATGTCTTGAGTCTGTATTTGTGGGGCCCAAAAGGAGAAAGGATCGTGCAGGGTCCATAATTTGTTGTGCTAAGATGATCTCAGAAGAATAAAGCTCACAGCCACAACTGTGTTTGCTTCTTCCTAGCCCCACACCAACAATACAATAGTTTTAGAAAGAAGGTGAATTCAAATAGGGAAAAGAAAGTCTTTTTATCAAATGCCACTAACAACTGTGAGGCCTGAATTCATAAGAATGACCTCAGAATTTATATTTCTATCCAGGGACTCTGCCCTTGGAAAGTGGGTCACCTGGGAGAATTTTTCTAGTGAACCCTCAACACTGCCCAGGCACCTTTCAGTCAATGGAACAAACCCTTTTCAGCACCCGGGACAGCTCCAAGGGAACCAATCTCAACCCAGTCTCATTCAGCACTGAGGACAGTTCCTACAGCGGGTGGGGGGGGGGGGGGGGGGGGGGGGGGAGGAAGGGGGTTCCCAGAAACCCAGAAAGCAAGAAAGAAGCTTTACCCAACAAACCCCTTCGCCATAAAACTCCCCCCCCCCTGCTTCCATCAGCTGGCACACCGGCCATCCATCCCTCCCTTTCTCTGAAAGTCTGTCTCAGAAAGAAACCCAAACCCGGAGCTTCCCTGAAGAAGCCTAGAGATAGGACCCCACCCACCTCCTTCCAATTTTGAGCCTCTCAACACCACTCACAGCTGGTTCTAAAATGCACTCTCCTTTTTAACCACCACTCCCAAATAAAATAAATACTCACGTGGGGGCTCTCAGCCCTGCAGGCAGATGTGCTGGGAGGAGGAAGAGAGAGGTAGCTCCCCACGCCCTGTCCTGAACCCCTTTTCTGAAGAAGCCAGCTCCCATCTGGACTGGGGGGAGGAGAGGCATGTGGAAGCACTGAGGGAGTGGAAGAGGAGAAAAGCAAAAGAAGTGGGACTGCAGGGCGAGGGTGTTGGGATGGGGGCGAGGAAATCCTTTTTAATTTCATTCTCTCCCCATGTCTACATCAGCCCTGCAGGCTCAGCTCTTTAATATTTACACACAGGAAGAGGAGAGGATGAGAAAGAACAGAGAGAGTGGGGGAAGGAGGGTAGGGGCTACCTGAGCTCAAAGGGCACAGAGGCAGAAGCCTCCTAGAGCTGAGGGCTTGGGTTCCCTGTGCCACCCCCAGCCTATTCCCATACTGTGCTCTGGACTGGAAGGAAGAATAATCTTGGGACCATTCTGTCCCTTTGTTAACAAGATACTTTGAAGCTGCGTCAGAAAAAAAAAAAAAGAAGAAGATCAGATCCCAGCCCACATACCTGGACACCCCCACAAACCCAGATTTCTTGGGTGCCTTATGTGCAGATGGGAGAGGCGGTGTTCATACACACGTGTGTTCTGATGCTTGTTACATGCGTGCCTGTGGGCTGTTGCTGTATATAGGCACATGAACATGCCAGCCAACATGTACAAGTTTATGCAAGCATGAGTCTATGCACACATTAACAGCCCAAGAAATCAAGCCTGTGCAGCCACATTTGTAACTCTGCTTCCAGGCAGCCTCACCTCTTAACGCTGTGGCTTTCTAGCTAGGCACCCAGAGGAAAGGCCACCCAACCTTCTCAGACTCTTCTCTTCCCAGGCCCCATCCTTCCTAAGCCTCACTTTTTCTGTCTGTAACATGGGAAGAAAGGCTTATGGGAAAGGATGCTCCACTAAGCCCAGGGGCCCAACAAGTTATTAGCAACGATGAGCTGGCAGCTCGTTACCATAACGATGGTGCCACCGCCTCACCCCAGCTCAAACCCAGACTCCCCAGACGGCAGGAGGCCCGCTGAGCCAGCAGCCTTCAGACTGAAGGGGAGGATTGGATGAAGAGGGAACTGAGACATGACGCTTGCGGAGTGGAGGGTACACAGCTGTTCTTCCAACCCCCCACTGAGAAACAAAGCTTTGACTCCCCCAAGTGGGAGTGAAATCGGAATCTGGGGAGGCTTCCTGACCATGGGGATGGGAAGACACTGGGGAAGTCTCCGGAAGCTTGTCCCTCTCCCCACCTGAAAACCTATCTGAACAGAAAGCCCCTCGTTGAACTGCACTCTCCTCTACAGTAAAAAAACGAGGGCAATTATGTTTACCACTTGCTCTAAACTCCTGGAAGATTGGGTCAGAGAGGGTTCAGGTAGCCATCCGCCCTGTCTCAATCAGACAAGACTCTCAGAACTTTTTCTACCCAGCAGAAGCCCAATAAGGTTTTTAAAAAAAAACAAAAACAAAAAAACCTGTCAGTCCAGCTAGAGGCAAAACGCATCACAAACCGTGTGGGGCGAAGAAAAGCACCAACATCAGCTGGAAGAGATGCTACATGCCAGGCAGCTGCTGAAAGCAGACACTGAAAGAAGTCTGAAGTTGGGCCCAGAGCAGCGCCAGTCCCTAGCCAGCTGGAATTAAGCCACGGCCTTTCCCTGTGGTGGGTCTGCCAGGCACTCCCCACCCCACCCCCAGGAATACCTGCAGCCTCCTCTGTTCAGAGAAGAGCCCCAGGTTGACAGGTTGACAGCCTGAGGCACACTGAGTCTTTATTTCCTCTACCTACATCCACACTCAGCTCTGAAGGGGGTAAGGGACTCTGGGGATGGAATGTGAAGGTTAGGGAATTACCTGTGGGGACACTAGCCCAGGAATCCACAGGTTCATTGTGTGACCTTGAGTAGGTCTCCTCTCTTTCAGAGTCCCGGGTTGTAATTAAGAGGTTGGACCAAGTCAACTGCAAAGGTTCTTCCGCTGGCTATGGTTCTATAGTTCCATGCAAGCTCGATCCTTGGATGTGAGCCCCCTGGCACAAAATGCAGTGGGCACTGCCTGCCAGATCAGTGGGGCAACGGCGGGGGTGGGGGGAGGCGGGGGAGGCTGGGAGGGGGCTGCGGGGGCTGCATGTGAGGCTGTTCGTCCCATGTTCACATTCGTTTTAGAAACACCTGCCACCCTAGCCCTCCCAGCTCTCTTTTTAGACCCTGATTCACTGCCAACTCACGAAGCTCTCCCCCCCCTTCTCCCTCATCTCTCTCTTTTAGGCACTGACAGCTGGGTACAGAAGCAGACCACACACACACACACACACTCAGGGAGTAATGGACGGAAGTGGAGGGCAGTGACCTAGTGTCAAAGAGAACGCACTGGAAAGTACCGCTTACTCTAACCATGGCCTAGCTGAGTTCCTTGGGTCAATGGATGACCTGGGTGAGAATGTTTCTCTACCACTGGCAATGCGCAGTGGGGAGAGACGCAATTCACTTCCCAAGCCTCAACATCCTCTTCTGCAAATTGGCATCGTATTAGACTGAACCATGCAGAATGGCTGTTTTTGCAGGTTTGGAAAAAAAAAAAAAAAAGACAGTTGAATACTGTCAATTTCACATGGCTTAACATGACGGTGGCCCTACCTGTTTCCAAGGCAGTTGAAGAAACGAGAAGAGATGAGAGAAGAGCATTTTCAAAAGCCCTAGACAGATACAGGTGCAATGTTTATTACTACTTCAAGGAACTTAATACAGATCCACCTGGAACTGTGAGCTAAAGCAATGACCCAGAACTTGGAGATTTGAGACTTGGAACTCTGGGAGAAAGCCACCTGCTCCAGGGACTACAAGGTAATCTTCCTCCGGGCCTCCTCAGTATCTAAAGGGCCTATGGCCAAACAGCACTGAAATGACACAAGCTCCCACCGCCTCCTCCTCCAAAAAGAGCATCCACACACACACACACACACAGGTACACAGCCTTGGACTTACCACCAGCAAGGACCCAGCACTGGGGAAAGACACCAATGGCATCGCAGAGGGTGCCCTAGAAGGTGGGCGAAGGTGCAGAGTGCCAGGAACTCTTGTCTAGGTTCAGGAAAAGAAGACCCTGGAAGGAGGGGACGATCTTCCCATGCTATGTCCCACCAGGGATGGGGGCGGGGCAAAGCTCAGGTGTGGGTGAACCCTGCTTGGATATATTCCCACACAGTCACACAGTACACATACCCAGACCCATTCACAGAGATAGTCGCACATGCACATGCACATGCACACGCACGTCCATTCATACACACTCAGACACCTACATACACAGGCATACAGTGAAAGCACACACTCATCCACACATATGTCGACAGATGCATGGACGGTACCACCCTGCACGCTCACTGCATTACACTCACTCACCCACAGACCATACGGCGACACCCTCATCACAGACACACGCACGCTCACACACCTGCAGAGGAAACTTCTCTCCGGATCTCCCCAACACCACGACTTCACCCCCACAGCCAGCAGGCTACTCCCTCCTAGATCTAAGCTTCCATACCAGCCGGGCAAAAGCTGGGCGGGCGCTGGCCGGCCTCCCGCGGCCCCAGCCAGCACAGCGCGTCTGCGGAGCGCGTGGTCCCCAAGCCGTCCCTGGGGTCAGTCATGCCAGCCTCTAGGCCCAGGGTGAGACCCGGGGCGACTGCCGAGGCCCAGCCCCTCCCCCCGCCCCATCTCGGGGCCCGGGCCCAGGCCGCGGGAGCCCCAGGCGTGGGCGTCGCCGGGGCTGCAGCCCGACCTAGCCTGGGGGGCGCTGCAGAGGGCGCGGCAAGCGCGTTCGGATCCCCACCTCTCCCGGCTGCTTACCTGGCCCGTTCGGGCTCTGGCCGGGGTTACATGGTGCCGGCGGCCCGGGCCGGGGGCGCTGCGGCTGCGGGCGCGAATGCGGGCTCCCAGACCCGGCACTGCGGAGCCCCCGGCGAAGGGGCTGCGCCGGCTGCGGAGCCCCGAGCAAGTGCCGAGCGGCCGCGGGCGCGGGAGCCGGAGGCGGCCAAGCCACGGAGGCTGGATTTCCCGGGGACCAGGACGGGGAGGCGGGGGGATCCCGCCCGCGCGCTCCGCCCCCGCCCCCGCCCCCGCGCAGGGCGGCCGAGCCAGGAGCCCGCGACAGGGAGGGGGCCCGCGCTCCCCGCCCCCGCAGCGGCCCCGCGAGGACCGAGGTCGCAGCCGGCGGGCGGCCGCCGCGGTCCCGAAGGAGCGCCCGCGTCGCTGAGCGACAGCGCCGGGGAGGCCCAGCTCGGGGGTGCGAATGAGGTCCCCCGGGTCGGTGTGCACCGAGGACCCAGGAACCAGCACATTCGGTGTCACGGCCGCGCACAGCAGACCCGGGCACGGGGACCCAAGCCCAGAGCGCGGGCAGCTGGGCAGACAGACAGCCTCACCGAGGCAGTCACACCCTGAATGTCACACACAGCCTCCCCCTACCAGGCGCGTCTCTTAGGCTGCCCTTAGTTTCCTGGGTATGCTCTCCGACTTCAGCTCTTGGCCTGGGCACTAAGAGTGCCCCCTCTCCCCGCCCAAGTCCCTTCTGCCCCACCCCTGCCAGGGCGGGGCGCTGTGCCCAGCCTCCGAGTCACTGACAGGCGTCCCTCACCCACAGTCCGCCAGCGAAGGCAATCCCCAGTGTGCCGGGAGAACCCCGCTATACCTGCCGTCTTAGCTGGGGGCCCCACCCGTGCCCACTGTGCCCGCCCACCTCTGGGCCCGGAGCCAGGGGCTGTGCCATGGCGGGGGTGGGGTATAGGAGGAAAGGGGACTGTCCGAAGCACAGCGCGAAGCTGCAGAGCCAGGACACAGGCTGCAGAAGCGCAGAGAGCTGACTGCAGCAGTCCCTGGCTGGAATCCGTCTTGGCGCCTAGAGCGATGCTGTAATGGGGGGGAGGGGGCCCGCGTGGGGAAGCCGCAGGAGGAGGGGCTGAGGAGATGGGGGAGGGGCCGGCCCTGGATTCTGACTTTCCCTGTGGGTGTGAGGGCACGCTGCCTCAGGCGCTCCAAGTTGGGGTAGAGGGCGATCTACATCTTCCACCCTGTCTAGTATTGAAAACTTAAGGTTGTGAGGTGTGGGCTTGGGAGCCTTGAGAGGCAGGCCACCACCCTAGGGACAGACCTCGGGAGCTGTTCTGAGTCAACGTTCCCGACAAATAACTCCTTTCTCTCTGTATCCCTTTGGGGTCACTGGCTCTCCTCCCTGAATAACCAGGCAAACTGAGGCACAGTATGTAAAAGACACTGGCCCTAAGGAGCTAAAACCTGGAGCCAAACCCACACCCAGTCCCCAGGGAGATGTTTTAAGGTGCCACATTACATAAATGACATAAAGGAGGTTGGAGAGCCCTTCTTCGGTGGGAAGCTGAGTAGTCAGTCTACGGGGGAGACTAACAGACTGGCCTATGAGACCACTTCATTGTCCCTTCAATCACGTACTGAGGCTGCAGACAATTCCCAGACCAGCGTTCATTCAGCCAAGAGCAGATATCAGAGAAAGTAAGATAAAAAGTTGGTCCAGGAACACTTTGTAGAACTGAAAGAACTGTCTCATTTCCCGTGGAGCATAAGAGCAGCTATCGTGTAGGATGCTAAAGGGTACCTCCGTGCTTTGTCAGCTCTGAGATGCATCTTGTAAACCGGAAGGCATCTAACAGTGAACAGAGACATCTAGTACATAGTTTTCTTCTTTTCCGTTACCAAAGATGCGCGTCTTAAAATTGAGAGCCTAGGTGAGAGGGCTCAGCCGGTGAAGGTGCTCGCTGCCAAGCCTGATGGCTGCGTTGGATCCCCAAAACCCACACGGTAGAAGGAGAGAATGACTCTCCCAAGTTGCTCTGACCTCCACACAGCCTCGTGGCACCTGCGTGCACTACCCCCACCCCGGCCCCATGCACACTAAATAAATTATTAAAGTTTAAATTTTTCAAACAAACAAAAAAACATTTTTTAAAAACGTGATGGAGTTTGCATGTGTTCATTCGACAATTATTTGTCCTAACTGCTTCGGGCACCTTGCTACTGTCCTGGAAATTAGTGATTAATCAGATAGGTTAACCTCAGATAGAGAACACCTTACCCAGTGATTAATGAGGACAATGGCTATTTAAACCATTCATAGTGACTCTCCATCCCTGGAAATTTGGCCTGTGCAGCCATGGTTGAGGCCAGCCTGGTCTATAGAGTGAGTTCTAGGTCAGCCAGAGCTACACAGAGAAATCCTGTCACTGAAGCCTTAATTAATTAATTAATTAATTAAATCTTAGGGCCTGGAGAGATTGCTATTAACGGCATTTGCCACTCTTGCAGAGGACCAGGATTCATTTCCACACACACACATGCTGGCTCTCACCCACTCCAGTTCCAAGGGATCTGATGCCTTTTTCTGTCCTCTGGGGGGGCTCTAGACACGCATGTGGTACATATATGTACATGCAGGCAAACACTCATACACATAAAATGAAAGCAAATTAATCTTTAAGAATGATAGGTAGGGGCTGGAGAGATGGCTCAGTGGTTAAGAGCACTGCCTGCTCTTCCAAAGGACCCGGATTCAATTCCCAGCACCCACATGGCAGCTCACAACTGTCTGTTACTACAAGATCTGACACACCAATGCACATAAATTAAAATTAAATAAAAAATATTGTTTAAAAAAAAAAGAATGATAGGTAAAGGCTGTCTCTGTGTCTATGGTGGTAGAGTGCTTGCTGAGCATACATGAGGCCCTGAGTTGGCCTTAAAGACACCATCTAAAACCAGGCACGGTGGTACCTACCTGCAATCCCCAAACCTGAGCAACAGAGGCAAGATCCGAAGTTCAAGGTCATCCTTGGCTATTTAGTGAGTTTGAAGCCCTCTTGAGATACATGAGATCCTGTCTTACCATGCGCGCGCACACACACACACACCAAGTAAATGTAAGATTTTTAAAAATATTCTTTTTTAAAAAAATATTTATTTATTTATTTATTATGTATACAGCGCTCTGCCTGTATGTACATCTGCAGGCAGAGGAGGGAGGACATTAGATCACATTATAGATGGTTGTGAGCTACCATGTGGTTGCTGGGAATTGAACTCATGACCTCTGGAAGAGCAGACAGTGCTCTTAACCACTGAGCCATCTCTCCAGCCCTTTAAAAATATTCTTTTTTTTTTTTTTTTTTTTTTGAGACAGGGTTTCTCTGTGTAGCCTTGGCTGTCCTGGACTCACTTTGTAGACCAGGCTGGCCTTGAACTCACATTGATCCACCTGCCTCTGCCTCCCAAGTGCTGGGATTAAAGGCGTGCGCCACCACGCCCAGCCCTAAAAATATTCTTAAATATATCAATGTGCTAGGAAAAAACAAAAACAAAACCTAAGTCCCAAATATAAATGAAGGCAGAACCAAAAAAGAATAGAGCATAAAGCCAACTTTAATACTGAAAGTCTAGG
>OU015754.1:60478256-60491041 GCA_907169655.1 Acomys percivali | reverse complement strand
CAAAAAAGAATAGAGCATAAAGCCAACTTTAATACTGAAAGTCTAGGAGGCTCTGTTGCAAAAAAAAAAAAAAAAAAAAAAAAAATTGGGTGGTATCATTTGGGCCTGGCCGAGCTGGGTTACACAGTAGATGGCCCATGGGTAGTGGTCTTCTTTAGTGACTCAGGCTACAACCCTTCTTAACTTCTTAACTTCTCTTAACTTCTGAGCCCTCTCTCCAGCCCTGAATGGCATTTTCTTTCTTTCTTTCTTTCTTTCTTTCTTTCTTTCTTTCTTTCTTTGGTTCCTCTGTTTTGTTTTGTTTTCATATGACTTTGCAACTCTCCCACTCCAGTCTGGGTGAACCTGTGACTTCTAGTTAGCTTTGGCAGTGTGCAATGTGGTCCCAGGGTGCTAGATCACCCTATAGCCCACTGACCTCCGAATGTGGGCGAGTGCCCTGACCAGGGACAGTGGAGATACATAGCAGGCCACAGGGTACTGTGGCAAGTCAGTAAGCCCACATGAGTAGGAAGAACCATGGAGCCACGTTGAGAACTCACAAGCAATAGTAAAGCCTTATCAACTTCACTCACAGAGCTTTGGGTTGGTGAATTATACCACAGCAGCGAAGCAATAAACAATCAATACAGAAATACTTGCTGAAAGATTAAATTTAATCAGTTTTCATGACCTCTTGAAGCATGAGAGAATGAATATACAACCTAGAGTATGGGAGCTGGGGATTTAGCTCAGTGGTAGAGCACTTGCCTAGCAAGGGCAAAATCGAGAACAAACCAAAAGTCCAGCGTCTACCCAAAGTGGCCAATATTCTTCTATATAAACATAAGAGCCTAGAGGACTGTAGTTTGAATGTACAGAAACTGAAGATGATCATTTGATCATCACATGAAGAAAACTTCAAGAAAAAGTTCTCTCTTAAACTTGGTGATGAGTGTGAAATACTCACTTCCCAACAATCAAACCATAGCCAGTCCAGCTCGCTCCAGAGCAGCTGCGAAGACTCGGTGCAGGCATTAGCATAACTGGTTCCAGGGTGGTAGGGCTCCAGGCACCTGGCCAAATCAGTTTTTAAAAATAGCTAACATTAAGGAGGCTGGGGGTCTGTCGCAGTCACTACAGTGCTTGCCTTGCAAGCACGAAGATCTGAGTGCACACATACAATGCTGGGCATCCGTAATGCTACTGCTGGGGAAGCAGACACCGGAGATTTCTGGTCAACTGGTGTTAATGTATCAGTGATGTCGGGCTCGGTGAGATGACCGGACCCAAAGGAAAAAAAAAAAAAACGTAGATCACAATTGAGCAAGTCACCTTATCAACCTCTGATTTTCTCTCTCTCTCTCTCTCTCTCTCTCTCTCTCTCTCTCTCTCTCTCTCTCTCTCTCCCTTTAGGAGAATGAGATGGCATAGTCCCTTGCTTTAATTTCAATACTCCAGAGGATGAGGTAGAAGGATCATCGTGAGTTCAAGGCCAGTCTGAGCTACATAGGGAATTAAAGACCAGCCTAGGCTGGATATGGAGACTTGAGCCCTCAAAAGTAAACTCATTTTTTTTCTAAGACTGAAAATTATTCTTTCTAGTACAGTTCCAAAGAAAATAAACACCTCAATCAAATGCCACTGAACACATAAGGAAATATGACACCATAACAGAAGAACTCTAGTGGGGCCTAACCTCATGTGTCAACTTAACCAGGTTAAGAAATACACCACTAGCTGGACACAGTGGCACACACCTGAAGTCCCAGCACCAGGGAGGCAGAGACAGGCAGATCTCTGTGAGTTCAAGGCCAGCCTTGTCTACAAAGTGAGTCCAGGACAGCCAAGGCTACACAGAGAAGCCTTGTCTAGAAAAAGAGAGAGAGAGAGAGAGAGTTAAAGTTCGGGATTGTCTTATTCACCAGAAAATACAGTAAATAAATAAGTAGATAAATAAATATCTTGGGTCTCCAGTGTGTACCAAAGGTGACTGATAAAGGCTACTTAGTCTCATAATAAGCATATTTGGTTTGTTTCATTTTATCATTCTTTTTAAAGGTTTGTTTCTTCTTTTATTACTGTGTTTGTGGTCCAGAAGCCGGTGGGCACTGGATCTTCTGAAGCATGAGTGTGGTGGTTTGAGTGGTTTGAACAAGAATGGCCTCCTTAGACTCATAAACTAAAATGCTTGGTCCCCAGTTGGTAGAACTGTTGGTAGGTCTTGGTTGGAGGAGGTGCATCGCTGAGGGTGGGCACCCTGTCTGCCTGTCTGCTGCTAAACTCTCCGCCATGATGGTGGTGAACTCTAACCCTCTAGAATACTAAGGACGAACTCTTTATTCCACAAATCTCCTTGGTCACAATGTCTCTTCATGAGAAGTAAACAACACGTGGAGGTTCCAGGCAATAGTGTGTCGCCCGACGTGGGTGCTGGAACACAATCTCCAGTCGTCTTCTGCAAGACTGGCAACTGCCATAACCACTGAGCAATCTCTCCAGTGCCTCTCACCTTGAGAATTTTTGCTTGTTTGTTTTGTTTTTGTTTTTGTTTTTGTTTTTGTTTTTGTTTTTGAGACAAGGTTTCTCTGTGTAGACCTGGCTGTCCTGAACTCTCTTTGTAAACCAGGCTAGCTTTGAACTCACAGTGATCCGCATGCCTCTGCCTCCAGAGCACTGGGATTAAAGGCGTGCGCCACCACACCCAGCCTGAAAATTTTTTATTTTGTGTTATTTTCCTTTATATTTGTTTTATTTTATTTTTTATTATGTGAGGGTATGTGAGTGTGGGTTCCTGTTCAGGCCATTAGAGGGCATTGTATCTCCTTGAGCTAGAATTACAGGCAGTTGTAAACTGCCCAACATGGGTGCTAGGTTCTATAACAGCAAGTACTCTTAACCACTGAGTCATCTCTACAGCCCCCTCTTTGGTATATTTCAGCCCATTGAAACTATCTTCACTGGGTGGAAATCTGCTCCTGATTCACACAATAGGCCAATTAAATTCAGAGGCGGGGTATTGAAGCAAGCAGTTAATTAACAAAGTCAGCTAGAAGAGAAGATGGAAGCACTCTTGCCCTGGTATTGGCCTTGCTGGGAAGCTGCCTTAGGAGTAGTTTTGGTTTGGTTTTTGGTTTTTTGGGGGACAAGGTTTCTCTGTGTAACCTTGGCCTTCTTGAAACTCACTTTGTAGACAGACGGGCCCTGGAACTCAAAAATCCGCCTGCCTCTGCCTCTTGAGTGCTGGGATTAGAGGTGTGAGCCGCCACCAATCATCTAGCCTAAGAGAGGTTTATAGAAGGATTTCATGGGTGGTCACAGGCTGGCAGGCTCCTTCTTACTGAGGTGGGCTAGAAGATGCACTCCTGATCCCTAAGACTCAGACATGAGATGCTCTTCAATTCTGCAAATCTCCAAAACAAAGATCATTACTTCCCCAGACTCTTCTTGTCACTGATTAATTTGCTCACATGCTTCTCCTGACATCTGGCACAATGAACAGGCTGGAGGGGGTAGATGCCCCGAGATTCTCTTTCTGGTTGCCATGCTCACAGTGGAGGGAGAAGCATCCTTAGTCTCACCTTCAAGTTGACTTTTGTGCTCTTTTTCCAACTGGGGCCAGTGGTGGCCTCTTTTCCTGTTTGTTTATTTGGTTGGTTGGTTCGTTGGTTGGTTGGTTGATTGATTGGTTGGTTGGTTGGTTCATTGGTTGGTTGGTTTTTCAAGACATGTTTCTCTGAGTAACAGAGCCCTGGCAATCCTAGAACTCAATTTGTAGACCAAGCTGGCCTTGAACTCACAGAACTCTGCCTTTCTCCACCTCCAAAGTGCTGGGATTAAAGGTGTGCACCACCACCACACCCAGCTCTTTGTTTGTAAAGATGGCCTCTTTAAATTGGTTTCTGGCCAGGCAGTGGTGATGCATGCCTTTAATTCCAGCACTTGGGAGGCAGAGGCAGGTGGATCTCCGTGAGTTTGAGGCCAGCCTGGTCTACAAAGTGAGGCCAGGACAGCCAGGACTACAGAGAGAAACCCTCTCTTGAAAAAATAAAAAAAGTAAAAAGAAAAAAATTGCTTTCTGGCCCTCCACAAACTCCAGAGTATTTGGAGCTTTCCTTGTCTTATAACTTAAGAAAATATTTCAACTCATTTTGTACTAGGTCTGAAAAGAGCACTCCCCAGTCTGCCCCACCACACCCCCACCCCCGCCAGTGATCCAGTGTGCCATTAATATGAAACGATCTTAAAAGCTTCAGACTGGGAGCTGGACAGATGGCTCAGAGGTTAAGAGCACTGACTACTCTCCCAGAGAGTCCTGAGTTCAATTTCCAGTCAACCACATGGTGGTTCACAACCATCTATAATGAGATCTAGTGTCCTCTTCTGGCCTGCCTGTGTACATGCAGGCAGAACATTGTATACATAATAATTTTTTTTTAAAAAAAGCTTCAAACTGGAGACTGAGAAAGTTCATTAATTACTCTAAACACTTTTGAAGAAGACCAAAGAGAGATGCTGCTCCCTATCACATATCAGAACTTATTAAGAACATACAATATCAAGGCCTTGTGTATGAGCCTGGAGAGATAATGGACCAGAAGGTCAAAGTTCAGTTCCCAGCATCCATGCCCCAGGGCTTACAACCACCTGTAACTGAAGCTCCAAGAGATCTGACACCCTCTTCTGGTCTTTGCTGGCACTGAGTCCATAGGCACAAACCCACACAAGAGACTCATAGGTAAATAAACATAAAGAATAAATCCTTTTTTTAAAAGGCCATGTGGTCTATGCTGGCTTGGAGAGACAAGACAGTTACTACAATAGACTAGAGATCATAAACAGATCTATATATGGAAACTGTATCAACAGAAAGAGCATAGCAGTAAGATAAGAAAGGAGGAAAATGACTATCAATTTGGAAAAACAGTTAATTGAATCCCAACTTCACACACCATGTGCAACTCAACTCCACTTGGATTGGTTTAATGAATTAAATGACAAATATGAAGTTATTAATAGAAATTGCAAAAAAAAGAATTTTTTAAAAGTTGCATTAATCTGTGTTTTGCAGAGAAACAGACCAGGAGAGAGAGAGAGAAAGAACGTAGATTTATTATAAGTGGTTGGATCTCAGGGTTATGAAAGCTAAGAAGTCTGAGGGTCTGTGCTAGGCAAGCCGGAGGCCCAGGAGAGCTGAGGACCTCTTTCCAACCTGAGGCCCAAACCAAGAGACAAAGTCCCTACTCCAAGGCAGTCAGGCAGAAAGAAGAAATATTCTTTCTTAGTGTCATGAGAAGGCTACATCAGAAACAAGCAGGCAAGCTTGCCTCTTTCCACAGTGTCAGAATTCACCAAATACCAGAAAATGAGATTCCATTGGCTCAAACTCACCATGTCCTGCTCTTTCGCTTGATGGTTGTAGCCGTTGGCAATCATAGGGTCTTTCATTCCAACCCTAATTTCTAAATGTTTATAAAATTACAGTTATTTATCTATGTATTTGTGTGTGTGTGTGCGTGTGTCTGGATACACTTGTCACAGACACTTGTAAGAGTGTAGGTCCCAGAATTGAACTCAGGCTGTCTGGCTATGTGGCAAGAAATTCCACCTACCCACTGAGCCGCTCTGCTGGCCCCCAACCTTAATTCTTTTGTTATTGTTGTTGTTTTATTTTTGGTTTTCAATACTGGATTTCTCTGTGTAGCCCTGGCTATCCTGGACTCACTTTGTCAATCAGGCTGGCCTCAAATTCACAGAGATCTACCTGCCTCTGCCTCTCCCAGTGATGGGATTATAGACATGTACCTCCATGCCAAGCTCCAATCTTAATTCTTAATATTAACTCTCAAATTACACATTACAGTTTACACAAATACACACACACACACACACACACACACACCACAAAATGGTTATAAGCCAGGAGTTTGCCTTTAATCCCAGCACTATGGAGGCAAAGGCAGGTGGATCTCTGTAAATTCAAGGCCAGCCTGGTCTACATAGGAAGACCCTGTCTCAAAAACAAAAACAAAAAATGTCAATATAAAAGGGCAAAAAGAAAAGAAAAGAGATGGGCAGGGGTGGGGCATGCCTTTAATCCCAGCTCTTGGGAGGCAAAGGCAGCCTTGCCTACAGAGTGAGTTCCAAAACAGTCAGGGCTACAAGGAGAAGCAAACAAACAAACAAAACAAAAAACAAAAAACAAAAAACAAACAAACAAACAAACAAGGGCAAAAGGGTTAAAGAGCTTTATAGGGTTCAAAAAGGCCAAACTGAAACAAGAGCAGGTTGCTGATATGGGTGCAGAGCAGGTGCAGGCGGTGAGATGAGATAGTCACATAAGAACTCAGCCGCTGAGAGGGGCGGTGGTGGCACATGCCTTTAATCCCAGCACTCGGGAGGCAGAGGCAGGTGGATCGCTGTGAGTTCGAGGCCAGCCTGGTCTACAAAGTGAGTCCAGGACAGCCAGGGCTACACAGAGAAACCTTGTCTCAAAAAACCAAAAATAAAAAAAGAACTCAGCCGCTGCATTTCAGCACCCAGAGTTGGCTCAGGGCACAGAGTCAGATCCTAATGTCATTCAGGGAGACTGCTAAGTGGGATGGATATGAGAAGGGAGGTAGGGGGATGGGCTCCAGTCTTCCCCAGTATTAGCTGTATGCACTGAGGGAGGTAGGTGTCTCCTTTTGTATTAAAATCATTCACTGGTCTAGTGAGTTCGATAAGTTCACAGGCCCTGTTTTCCTAATATTATTTTAACATGCCCGAACGCCCTGTGTTCCTGGTTTAATCTGTTAAGTTTATAGATGGTGGGATTTTGTTTGCATAAATAGATTCTGTATCAGCCTGTGCCTTGTGAGCCTGGCCAGATGCCCAATGCTAACTTGTACAAACGGGTGGAGTCTTTGCCTCGTGCCTATAATGGAGCAAACCAATGCTGTGTAAATAGTCAGTATTAGGCATAGCCTAAAAGCTGCTCACTGTTCTCTACAATTCCAAGTGGCTTACGTGGAGCGCAGCCTGACCTGCACGTGTCTTCAGCCTTCGGTAAACTGATGGGGCTGTCCTCATGAGGAGGCAAGCTTCCAATCTATAATTTGAATGTTAACCTCATGAGAAACACTCACAAACATGCCCAGAAACATGGGTCAACAAAGTATTTGGGCACTCTGAGGCCTAGTTAAGTTGGCATATAACATTAATCATCTGTCTTAGTTAGGGTTTCCTATTGCTGTGACAAAACACCATAACCAAAAGCAACAGGGGAGTGGGAGGTGTGTTTTCAGCTTATAGTTCCACGTCACAGTCCACCTCTGAGAGAAGTCAAGGCAGGAACTCACACAGGGCAGAGAACTGGAGACAAGAGCTGACGAAGAGGCCATGGATGGGTACTGCTTACTGGCTTGCTCCTTGTGGCTTGTTCAAACTGTTTTCTTTGTAGAACCCAGGACCTCCTGTCTACAAGAGGTGGAGGCACATCCAAGCTCTGAAAACCCTTCCCTGAGACTGTCAGGAAGACTCTTCCTTCCCTGCCCTGGGCCTTCATGTCCTGAAGCACATAGTCTTTTGACCTCCACATCTGCCACCCTTGAGATGGTCATGCAGCCTGGCTGCCAGGTTACAGGTCAAACTTCCCCTCTCCTAGCCAGTTGGGCACAGTGGCGCACACCTGTGGGTTTGAGGCCAGCTTGGTCTAAAAAGCAAGTCCAGGACAGCCAGGGCTACACAGAGAAACCCTGTCTCAGGAGGGAAAAACAAACCCACAAAACTTCCCCTCTTCTTATAAGGTGATGTCCAGCACGCACATGTTACTCCTCCAGAGGATTTGAGTTCAAATTCCAGCACCTGGCAGGTGTGGTGACACAGGCCTTTAATCTCACCACTCAGGAGGCAGAGACAAGTGGATCTCTGAGAGTTCAAGGTCAGCTTGGTCTACAAAGTAGGTCCAGAATGGCCAAGGCTACAGAGAGAAATCCTGTCTCAAAAACAAAAACAAAAAACAAATTCCAGCACCAATGAGAGATAGCTCACCACTCACTGTAATTCCAGTTTCAGATGATCCGATGCCTTCTTCTGGTCCCTCATGACACCAGTAGATCTGTACATATACACAAAATAAATAAAATAAAACAAAGCTTTTTAAAAACACATTTCGTCGCACAGACTTCTTGGGAGGCAGAGGCAGGTAGATGTCTGTAAATCTGAGTTGGGCATGAATGGTCTACATACAAAGGTTCTGGGCCAGCCAGGGTTGTACAGTGAGATCCTGTCTCAAAAATACATATATACAAACATACATGCATACATACATACATACATACATACATACATACATACATACATTCATACATAAAATACACAGCCATGGCGGCCCACGCCTTTAATCCTAGCACTCGGGAGGCAGAGGCAGGAGGATCACTGTGAGTTCGAGGCCAGCCTGGTCTACAAAGTGAGTCCAGGACATCCAGGGCTACATAGAGAAACACTGTCTGGAAAAACCAAAAAAGAAAAAGAAAAATAGTTGACTAGCTTAACCCAGAGCATGATGCCCTGGGTTCCATCTCCTGTGTCACAAAACCAAACAAAAACCAAACTAGAGAATAGATGAGTCTTTCAAGAATGGAAGTCAAGGGCCAGGGGCTGGATGTGGTGGCACACACCTTTAATCCTAGCACTCGGGAGGCAGAGGCAGGTGGATTAATGTGAGTTCGAGGCCAGTCTGGTCTCCAAAGCAAGTCTAGGACAGTCATGGCTACACAGAGAAACCCTGTCTCAAGAAAAAAAGAAAAAGAACAGAAGTCAGGTATAGTGCTACAAGCCTTCAACCCCAGCACTCGGGAGGCAGAAGCAGGCAGATCACTCTGAGTTTAAGGCCAGCCTCATCTTATATAATATAAGCTGAGCCAGGGCTACACAGTGACACCCTGTTTCAAAAATGATGAAGAGGAAGAAGAATTTGAAATTTTGTTTTTTGGTTTTTTGGTTTTTTTGAAATTTTGAAAATAAAGCTGCAACAGAATCCTGTTGAATGATTATTAATATTTAATATTGATTTATTATTTTATAAATCAACAGCTACTCCTTGGCCAGCTATATACCCAAATAACCCCACAGAGAGGCTGGGATCTATTTAATTAGCCTAGAGCACAATACTGAGCAATAATTACTCCATCCTAAACCTCCAAGAGAGTATCGCTTCTTCCCATTCAGATTTCCCACATTGTACTTGCTTTTTACTCATGTCCTAGGTCTGGTTCATTTCTCCTGGTGTTTCCCAGTGCATCCCTCCTGTCCTATTTTTGCTCAGCTTTGGCTAGTTGGCTTTTATTGGCAATACAGAGAACAAATGGTGATAAGTTTCCACAAACTTGAGGCAGAGATACTTAGAATAAACATCACAGTGCAGTGTCCTGACTGAAACCAGATAATGGGGTAGAGAAAATCAGCATTTGAATGAACAAGGGTAGACTGTAGACAGTCCAAGAACATTATGGCACCAGAATCCAGAGGAAAGTGGAAGTGTGTGTGTGTGTGTGTGTGTGTGTGTGTGTGAGAGAGAGAGAGAGAGAGAGAGAGAGAGAGAGAGAGAGAGAGAGAGTGTGTGCATATACAGTTGTGATTTGTTTTAATTTTACCTTGGAAAAAGCCACCAGACTTATTATCTTGCACAGTAAAAGTACACTTAAATTTATTTATCCACGGACTCTCCATTCTCCTTGCTTTTTATTACTTCTGTATTGTTTGTCTTATTTTGCTGTTGTTTTCATCTTAGTCAGGTTCTCAGTATGTAAGATGGGCTGTCCTCATACTTGAAAAGATCCTCCTGCCTCAGCCTCCCTCGCTGTGGAATTGCAGGTGTGGCCAAACATACTTGGCCTGTTCCTCATTGCTCTGCACCATGAACCTTTAGTCTTTTTGGTGGTGATGGTGGTGATGGTGGTGGTGGTGGTGATGTGGTAGTGGTGGTGATCATGTGGTGGTGGTGGTGGTGATGGTGGTGGTGGTGATGGTGGTGGTGATGATGGTGGTGGTGATGATGGTGGTGGTGGTGGTGGCGGTGGTGATGTGGTGATAGTGGTGGTGGTCATGTGGTGGTGGTGGTGGTGATGGTGATGGTGGTGGTGGTGGTGGCGGTGGTGATGTGGTGGTAGTGGTGGTGGTCATGTGGTGGTGGTGATGGTGGTGGTCATGTGGTGGTGGTCATGTGGTGGTGGTCATGTGTGGTAGTGGTGGTGGTAGTGGTGGTGATGGTGATGGTGGTGGTGGTGATGATGGTGATGTGGTGGTGGTGGTTGGATGCAGGGTCTCTTGTAGCCTTGAACTCAATGTATAGCTAATAATGGCCTTAAACTTCTGATGCTCCTACCTCCATTTCTCCAGCACTAGATTTTGTAGGTGTTCTCTGCTATGCCCAGCCATAGACCTTCACTCTCATAAATATTTTACAAAATCTCTCAAAGCTAAGAAAAAACCTCAGATATTACCGGTTAATTAGGATAATTGTCATCCATGTGAATACAATTAAATCTTAGGAACTTAAGACACTGAATTTTGCAAGTAAGAAAAATGTGCAGGTTTTTTGTTTGTCTTTGTTTTGTTGGTTTTTCAAGACAAGGTTTCTCTGTGTATCCTGGACTCACTTTGTAGACTAGGCTGGCTTCGAACTTACAGTGATCCTCCTGCCTCTGCCTCCCAAGTGCTGGGATTAAAGGTGTGTGCCACCACGCCCAGCAAGTGTGCAGAATTTAAGCCATCATTAGCCAAGTCATCAACAACGTGCAAGCTAAGGGACTCAGTAGCTCAGGGAAGGCAAACAGCCGTGGCAGCTGACTTCCATCGCAGCCATGTGCCATCGTTAGTGGAACCGAAACACTGTTGCTTTGGTTTGATGCCCAAGATTAAAGTTATCTCCTGTGGAACGGAGAGGACACTTCTTCTGTGCTGTGCTCAGTTGGAGAGGTCCCAGTGTAAAATTGCCCGAGCCGTTAGCAACACTGTTCTGTTCCTCATTGCCATGGACATCCAGGCGGGGACTCCATAACCTCAGGCCATAACGATTCCTCAGTCCTCCTCCTGCTGAAAGTCCGTTCCTGCCAATGTTCTCATCGATGCTACCAACCAGGAATCAGCAAAACAGGAATTCGGCTGCGCTATACGCTGGTGGAGCTCTGCCAGAGCCCGAAGGCCGCGCAACGTGGACACTTGGCTGCAGAAAGCCCTTGGAAGTAGGAGACTGACTCCTGCAGGGTGCTTAAGGGGAGAAAGGAGTCACAGCAAGGCTGACAGAGCCCCCACGATGCTTTGAGACCCATGAGTTAGCTCTTCCAGTTCAAACGCATCACCCAACTCTCTCTAGACACTCACCTGCCAGCAGAAGTGAAGCCGGAGTTGGCTTCAGGCTCGTAGCCGTGTTTTGTACCCAGAATCAGTTGTCTGGGAACTAACGCTCGTGTTGGTCCACGAGTCCCACTCATCTCAGGCATAACTCCTGAGTTCTCCTCAGTGGCTTCTGGAGCCCTTCCCTGCCACTACACCGATCCATCTGCCATACCTGTGTCTAAAGAAGAGTTCAGAGCTCCAAGCCCTGGATAAAATTTAGATATGGTTTGAATGGATCAAACCTAACTTCTCCCAGAAAGACCTGAGTCCTGCCAGCCAGTGGTGGTGCACACCTTTAATCCTAGCACTTGGCATTGGCAGAGGCAGGTGGATCGCTGTGAGTTCGAGGCCAGCCTAGTCTACAAAGGCAAGGCTACACAGAGAAAGCCTGTTTTAAAAAACAAAACAACAACAACAACAAAAGACCTGAGCCCTAATTTGTGCCTAACCATGCCTTTCTTTTACACTTATATTACCTAAAAGCAGCTTTAGAAATACAAAAATAAGCCAGGCGGTGGTGGCCCACATGCCTTTAATCCCAGCACTCGGGAGGAAGAGGCAGGCGGATCGCTGTGAGTTCGAAGCCAGCCTGGTCTACAAAGGGAGTCCAGGACAGCCAAGGCTACACAGAGAAACCCTGTCTCAAAAAACAAAACCAAAAAGAAAAAAGAAAAAAAAAAAAAGAAATACAAAAATAACATTCACATTAAATTTTCAATTAAATTTAGATAATTTACTAAATTGCCATTCCACTGTCTGTGCATGCATGTATATACATGTCTACATTGTGGCACATGCTTACAATCTCAGCACTAGGGAGATGGAGATGAGTTGGAAGCCAGCCTCGGCTATCATAGTGGATTTGGAATGAGGCACTATCTCAGATGTTTGTGGCCTGCCCACCCGAGTCTGAGTTCTGGGACCCACAGGGTGGAGAGAACCAACTTCTAAAACTTGAACTCTGGCCTGCACACAGGTGACATGGTATGTGTGCAAGAGAACAGACACATACAAGTAAATAAGTAAATAAATATAAAACCAAAAAGAAAAGAAAACTGCACTAAGATTCTAGCTATCAGGAAGACGAGCAACAATGAATGCTGGGAAGGATACAGGGGGGAGGGATCTACAGTGCTGGTAGAGTTGTAAATCACTCCAGAGCCAATATGGGTGTTTCTTTAAAAATACAAATAGACTTTGCATATTATCCAGCTATATCACTCCTGGGTATGTGCTTGAAGAAATGAAAGTCAGTACCACTAGATGCTCACCACTGCACTGGCCCCAACATGCTCACCACTGCACTGGCCGCAACATGCTCACCACTGCACTGGCCCCAACATGCTCACCACTGCACTGGCCGCAACATGCTCACCACTGCACTGGCCGCAACATGCTCACCACTGCACTGGCCCCAACATGCTCAC
>OU015754.1:60438709-60467175 GCA_907169655.1 Acomys percivali | reverse complement strand
TCCCTCCCTCCTTCCCTCCCTCCCTCCTTCCCTCCCTCTCTCCCTCCCTCTATCTCTTCCTTCTTCTTCCATTTCTCATACTCGGGATTGACTACAGACTTTGCACACACTAGGCAAGTGCTGCATCACTGGGCTGTATCCTTGCTAACCTCAAGTACATAGGGTTTGGACTAGGATAAATTACACAAGAGTTAACTCTAGTTATTGCCTGTTGCCCTGCTGTGAAAGAATTCTGCCAAATTCACATTCTCTGTAGTTCTCAGGTCATTTGATTCCCTTTCATGACTGCCAATTCTCTGTTAAAGGTATTTATTTTCATTCATTTGTCCATATTTTCTTTGATAACTTTAATTAATTACAGTTGTTTAGAACCCTTGTCTTTTTACTCCAATAACACCATAATTCCTGGGTCTATTTATATTGTCTATTTATTATTTATTCCCTTGATTGACAGCACCATTTTTTTCTACTTGTTTGTCTACCTAGAGACTCTGGTCTCTGTCATATAGTACAAGTACTTGTAGAATCAATTTTAAAAATCCATAAGCACCTGTATAGAAAAGACATTCAGGGACTGGAGAGATCACTCACTTAGTATAGGTCTGACTCTACAAGCACAGAGACCTGAGATCAGATCCTCAGCATCTATATAAAAAGCCAAGTGTGATGGCGTATTCTTGTAATCCCAGTGCTGGGGAAGAGAAAACAGGAGGATCCCTTAGGCTCTCTGGCAGCCAATAAAGCCAGTCAGTGAGTTCCAGGTTAAGTGAGGGGCCCTTTCTCAAAACACAAGATGGAGACACTGACCTCTGGCCTCTGCTTATATGTGTATTCACATGCGCGTGCGCACATACACACACACACACACACACACACACACACACACACACACACACTTTCCCTTTCCTTCATCTCCCTCTGTTAGATAGAGAGGATGAGGGACTGGTTCCCTCAAGCTAAGTAGGACAAAAACTGAAGCAGAGCTGGGGTGCAGGCTTAGGGCCATCTGGTTGACCTCTAACACATTTCTGTTTTTTAGGCTGGTGCTTCTCTGGGTTTTTGACTGAGAACCCAATGGTTTCCTGTCTCCCTGCAGAATATTCAGTTCTACTCTTTGGAGGATCTGAGCTTCGCAATCAAGCTCTCCCCCATCTCTCCTTTGACCGCAGCTTCAAGCTGGCAGATACATCTGAGGAGAATGTCAGTGCTGTGTTTGCATCAGACTTCATGTTATTCCATTCTGTGTCTAAACATCTAAACTTTTCAGAAGATCGACATCTGCTTTTTTGTTGTTGCTATTTTGCTTTGCTTTACTTCCTTTGCTTTCTTTCTTCATTTGATTTGTTTTGTTTTGCCTTGTTTTTCAAGACAAGGTTTCTCTGTGTAGCCTTGGCTGTCCTGGACTCCCTTTGCAGACCAGGCTGGCCTCGAACTCACAGAAATCCTCCTGCCTCTGCCTCCCAAGTGCTGGGATTAAAGGCATGCGCCACCACCACTGCTTGGCTTTCTTTCTTCATTTGAAACAGGGTCTCATGTAGCCCAGGCTGACCTTGAACACTGTGCTAGAGGATGACCTCAAACTTCCAATCCTTCCACCTCCATCCACCTCAGAGGTGTCAGGCTTGCAGGTATGCATCTGGGGACCAAGCCCAGGCCTTCCTGCACGATGCACTCTACCAACTGGATCCTTTGGTAATTTTTGGAAGCCCAGAAGCTTGAGAGACAGCAGCCCGGCATGCCAACAACAAAGAGGCCCTGCCTCAGATGAGGAGAGGTGGTGACAACCAACACGTGACTTTGTCCTCTGACCTCACAAATATGCATTCATGGGTGAGCATGTGCAAATTCACACACCAAACTTTTTCAGAAAAAAAGAATATGCAAGCAAATTTATGTTCCAATAAAGTATTAGGCAGTTAGAACAAAGGGGAAACGCTTACATGACAATGAGTGAAACTCATATGTAGGCCAGGGATGGTAGCACACGCCTTTACTCCCAGCACTTGGGAGGCAGAGGCAGATGGATCTCTGTGAGTTGAAGACCAGCCAGGATTGCCTAGTGAGCAGCCAGAATAGAAGCCATGGCTTCAAACACTCTACCAACTGAACAACATCCCAAACCCTCAAACTAATTTCTATAGAGACTATAGATTGAGGTATAATCTTGATTAAAGAGAGATTTGAACAGTTTAGTAGTTAACTGTCATTTGCTGACATATATAAAATAGTTCACTGTTGGAATTTTTGAAAAATGATCTGGAGACATTTTGTATGAATATAAATGTGGCTTGAAGGAATGGTTTAAAAAAACTCACATTATGAATGATGGTGACTTACATGATGAAATTAAAATGTTATATTTTCTGTGATAATACTTTATCACATCCGACCCACATACAGTGCTTAAACATAACATGTAAAATTGAAGTCAGTCATCTTTGATAATTTGCTGACTTTCAGCTTGAAAACTACAGCTTTAACCCATGTTTCTCTAGTTTGTCATTACTAAGGTGTATTTGTCAAGTAGGGATATGGAATACACTTTAACTAATAATGTGTCAGCTTAACTTATGGCTTATAAGTGCTTGCGCATTGGGGTGTGAACCTCCACTGTTCTCTTGGCAAGCATCATCCCATGAGCACCCAGCCACAGGCGCATTCCAGAACCAGGCACCTGTCAAGAACTGCAGACAAAGAAGCCTGGGTTAATGACAAAAGCCTGTTAGAACTAGGTGATTGTCACAAATGCTACACTGAGAATAGGAGAGCCAGCTAGGGTGACTGCTAGACATGATCCTTCTGGGAAGGACAGTCCTAGTTCCTAAAGCTGGAACTTCCAAAAAGGTGGCCTCAGGGTCAGTGAAGGACAGTTGTAGCTACAGGCCTGCAGATTCAGAGCAGGAGACACCCCCACTTCTCAGGCCAGAAAAGAGGGAGACAGGTGTCAAAAGTAAATAATCAGCTACAGGAGCTGGAGAGATGGCTCAGTGGTTAAGAGCACTGACTGCTCTTCCAGAGGTCATGAGTTTAATTCCCAGCAACCACATGGTGGCTTACAACCATCTATAATGTGATCTGATGTGCACTGTATACATAAAAATAAATCTTAAAAAAATAAACAAAAAGAAAGCCAAAATATAAAATAATAATAATAATAATCAGCTACAGCACATGGTGTCGCACACCTTTAATCCCAGCATTCAGGATGCAGAGGCGGGCAGACCTCTGTGGGTTCAAGGACAGCCTGGTTGACATGGTGAAGTTCTAGGGCAGATATGGCTACATAATAGGGAGACGCTATCTCGGGAAAATAAGAATGAGGTGCAAGAAGAAAACCTTGGGGCCTAATGACAAAAGGAGAAAAACCAAGCTGGCATCCCTACTGAGGCCAGAAAAATGGGTGGAACCCAAGCTGGAAAGGAGAGACTCTAGCTGCAGAGGTCAGGGTCACAGAGGATCCTGGGCTTGGGCAGACAGGCCCAAGGGATCATGTGCAATCAGGTGCTGGCAGGGCAAGAGTAGTGTTGGGGACAGGCAAGATGGCGGTGGGCAAAGTGCTTGTTTCACAGAACCCATATAAAGCCTGGGCAAGAGGGAACCGGCTTCACAGAGTTGTCCTCTGACCTCCACACCTGTGCCACGACACATCTGCTCTCATACATCATACACACACATAATGTTTGTTTGTTTGTTTTTTTTAATTTAAAGAAAGGACAGCGTTGGCCTAGTTCAGGCACTTGGGCTGTGGTTGAGCTAAAGGAGAGAAGCAGGTCAGTAAACAAGAGGAGCCTCATTCACTCTCTGAATGAAAAACTAGGACATAGCCACTGCTGGGTAGGGTCAAGGAGCTTTTTTATTGTGAATATAAGGGAGAGAATAGCCAGTGGCTTCTGGAAGAGTCCAGACTGAACATGGCCTTCAGAATAGACCAGGACATGGTGGGGAGAAAGGCAGAGGAAGAGAAGGCACGGAGACAAGAGAGGGGACAGGGAGAAGGAGAAGGAAAAGAAAGAACCAAGAGATTGTGTGGCCCAAATGGCTTGTACAGGAGACGGAACCTGAGGGGAATGGGAAGAGAAGCTCAGAAGATGAAGAGATTTTAGGTTAGGGAGCCAGGACTCTGTGACAGCTTCTTGCAACCCGGAGAGTGCCTGGCAGCCAAGCAGCATCTGCATTGATTTGGTTTTTTGGTTGGTTGGTTGGTTGGTTTAGTTTGGGTTTTTTTTTGGTTTTGTTTTGGGTTTTGTTCTTTTTTTTTTTTTTTTTTTTTTTTTTTTTTTGAGACAGAGTTTCTTGTGTAACCTTGACTATCCTGGACTTGCTTTTAGACCCAGGCTGGTCTCTAACTCACAGTGGTCCACCTGCCTCTGCCTCTCAAATGCTGAGATTAAAGGCATGAGCCACCACAGCCGGGCTGTGGTTTTGTTTGTTTGTTTTTTAGACAGGGTTTCTCTGTGTATCCCTGGCTGTCCTGGACTCACTTTTGTTTTGTTTTTTGAGACAGGGTTTCTCTATGTTATCTAGACTCCCTTTGTAGACCAGGCTGGGCCCAAACTCACAGTGATCCACCTGCCTCTGCCTCCTGAGTGCTGGGATTAAAGGCGTGCGCCACCACGGCCGGCAGTTTTTTGCTTTTTCAAGACAGGGTTTTTCTGTGTAGCCATGGCTGGCCTGGAACTCACTCTGTAGAACTGGCTGGCAAAGTGGAACTCAAGAAATCTACCTGTCTCTGCCTGGGCTTGAAGGCTACCACAGCCTGCTCCACTTTGCTAGGTTAGTAGGCACCTCAGCTAGCCTTCTGTTCTGGGGTTTTTTTTGGGGGGGGTTGGGGGGAGGGACTTAACACTCTCTGTGCTAGGAGCAGCTTATCTACACCATGTCCGCTCCCACAGCCAACTGCAGCCTGGGTGGGCAAAGGCAGGGGGAATGAAGATTCCTGCCTCTTCAACGGAGCAGGAGATCCGACCAGCAGCTACCGAAGACATGGGCAGGTAAGTTTTCCCTGAATTCTGTGGGTTGGGGTGTCCAGCTTCAAGTCAAACAGCAGCTTTGACTCCCTTCTCTTCCTTTAACTGAAGGAGGGTCTTGGGTCAAATTTTTGAAAGTTTGAAAGAAGTCTGGGAAGTAAGTCCCAAAGACCTGGTAGTGCATTGTGGTCCACGGTCTAGCATCCTCTGTATATTCATCTCATTCCTTCTCTCCTGAGCTGGCCTGGAGGGAGGAGGAGATCCACACACACTGTAATTCTAACCAGAGGATTTCTTTCCATTGTGCCTGACCTCCCAGAGGCAATTGACTCTCAAGTTCTTTTTCCCTCCTCGGGTCAGACACAGAAGACTGAGTTGGACATTTCCCAATGGAAACTGACTACCTTGCTGGAGGAAATGTTACATCAAAAGCATCGTAGTACAAGACCTTGGGGGGGGGGGGGGGGGGGTGGATGAGGCCAACAGGAATCATTTTTTTTATTTGGACAGAATTGAATTCAGCCTCGGGAGATTCAACTGGCCCTGGTATGGATGCCAGGTCATTTCTCAAAGACCCAGCCTTGCGTAGCCTGTGGTGCTGAGCAATTCATCCAGGCATGAGCAAATGAATTCAGGATGTTAGGGGCCTCCGCTGTCTCTTGGCCTTGAGCTGAGATGCTGGGATGAGCCAGCTTGATTCCCATGGAAGCACCAAAAAGTAGCAATAGTAACATGACCTGGTGGTGCGCTTTTGGACTCTCATTTCGTTCCCCCAACAAGGAAGGTAGGCCAAGCTGTGGCCGCTGTGAGCGGCACAGATGAGAGCTTTCCTTTTCTCACTCCTGCTTAACCAGGTTCCAAATACACATCAAAGAGACTGAGACATCCTCAAGAAAGCAAAAGGAAGTAAGCTGAGCAGAGTAGCACACGCTTTTAATCCCAGCACTTGGGAGGCAGAGGCAGGTGGATCTTCTTTATGCTCAAGGCTAGCCTGGTCTACATTAGTGAGTCCCAGGACAGCCAGAGCTACATAGTGAGATCCTGTCTCAAAACAAAACAAACCCCCCCCCCCCAAAAAAAAAGAAGGAAGGAAGGAAGGAAGACAGAAAGAAAAAAAAAGACAGACATAAAGACAGACAATTCTATTCAGAGCTTGGAGGTAGATGTATTCAGATCTGTGTAGAAGAATGAGGCACTGAGGGCTGGAGAGATGGCTCAGAGGCTAAGAGCACTGGCTGTTCTTCCAAAGGTCCTGAGTTCAATTCCCCGCAACCACATGGTAGCTCACAAACCATCTATAATGAGATCTGGTGACCTCTTCTGACCTGTAGGCATACATGCAGACAGAGCACTGTATAAATATTTAAAAAAAAAAATGAGGCACTGCTACAGTTTGAACCTGAAATGTCCCTCCAAGACCCCAGGCTAATCTTGGTTGTTAGCTTGACATACCTAGGAAGAAAGAACTTCAACTGAGGAGTTACGTATCCTGTGGGCACATCTGTGGGGCATTTTCTTGATTGCTAGCTGGTGTGGGAGGGTTGAGTCCACTGTAGGCAGCACCATCCCTAGGCAGCAGAGGGCAGCAGAGATTGCTCTGTAGCTAAGTGCTCACTGCTCTCTCAGAGCATCCACAGGGCCACTCCCAACCACCTGCAACTCCAGTTCCAGAGGATCTGACACCTCGTCTGACATCTACAAGCTCATACACACATGGTACACATATGTACACACAAACACACATAATTTAAATAATTCTTTTAAAGTGAATGGAGAGTTGGCTCTGCAGTCAAGAGCACTTGTTCTTGTGGAAGACCCAGGTTTGATTCCCAGCACCCATATGGTGACTCACAATCATCTGTGACTCCAAGTCCTGAAGATCCAAGGGCTTTGTGGGTACCAGGCAGTCACATGTTGCACATACATATATACAGGCAAAATACTCATACGTATAAAAATAAATACATGCTGCCTTGCAATAGACCCAAAAGCAACAGGCCCACCAAGCCATGGACCAAAATCTCCAAACTGTGAGCCAGAGTAACCCTTTCCATGTGTAAGCTGAGTCGCCCAAGCATTTTGATACAGTAAAGGGAAGCCAACTCACACAGAAGGTGGTGAAACCATTAAGAAATGGGGTCTGCCCAGGGTGGTTGATCTCCTGGTCATTAAGAGGAAGATGGAGCTCCAGGAAACCATTGAGATGTGGAAGCAGAAGACACACATTATGCGGTTCTTCCATGAAACAGAAACACCAAGGCCAAAGGATTTCCTGTCCAAGTTCTATATTGGCCATGACCCATGAAGTCACCCAATGGGAAGGTGCATGTTAATATTTAATTAGAGTAGAAATAAACTCATTGATGGTTGCTTTATGATTAAAAAAAGAAAGAAAGAAATGGGGTCTGATGGAAGGTCTTTAGGTTACTGGTAATGTGCCCTTAAAGGGGGAATGAGGGGGGCTGGAGAGATGGCTCAGTGGTTAAGAGCGCCGCCTGCTCTTCCAAAGGTCCTGAGTTCAATTCCCAGCAACCACATGGTGGCTCATAACCATCTATAATGTGATATGGCGCCCTCTTCTGCCTTGCAGGAGTACATGCAAGCAGAGCACTGTATACATAATAATAAATAAATAAATAAATCTAAAAAAAAGGGGGGGGAATGACCCCGATGTCTGTCTTCCTGTTTCTGTTTGCTTCCTGGCTATGAGTTGAGTGGTTATCCCCTGTTGTATGCTCCTCCATGACACACTGCCTGCTCACAGCCCTAGGTGCTAGGGGCCAAATCAGTCATGGGACAGAGCTTCGAAACGTAGGAGTCAAAATTAATGTTCTGAGTTGGCTGTTTCAGATACTTGAGATTTTTGTTTATTTCTTCTTATTTTGTCTGATGTCCTAGGGAGGGACCCTGAGACCTTGGGCGTCCTAGGCCAGTGTGCTCTGCCGTGCAGCCATTTCTCCAGTCCTGGGTATTTGATATAGGGACAGAAAGTTAACACATAGCACTGATGATTGGAGAAAGCAGGTGACATCACCTAGTGCCAGGGAGGGTCCACACCCTCACCAATGCAGGGACCATTGCGTACCGTGGGTGGGGGTGTAATTGTGAGTGCATTTTCTTTTGGAGGCAGTATAGTGATGTTATTAAACAATTCAATTGCACACATATACTCTGTGACACAGCAATTTCCCTGCCAGGAACTCAGCCTATAAATTTACGAGTATGCAGAAGTTCGTGAGCAAGGACATTCATTGCAGCATTGCTTATAACAGTAAAATAACAGAAACAAATGTCCATCTGCAGGGGCCAGCTGAGTAAGATAGGGACGGCAGGTAACAAAATGTGTAGATATGGGGAGCTGCACGAGATAAACTGAAAGCAAATTACAGGAAAGTCATGTGATTCTATCCCGTTTGTAGCTTTCTCATAAAAAATGGCCCCTGTGCATCTGATCGAAATGGCAAACATCTAGAATGATGCACTCACACACACATGAACCACAAACCCTGGCTACCACCGGGGGACCGTTACTTTGTATTTTTACACTTTTCTCGGTTGCTTTGAATTTACCTTCATGAACATGTGTTACTTTTAAAACATAAAGAAACAAGTTAAAGAAGGAATAAGGGACCTATGCGAGCCATTTATCAAAGAGGGAAGAAGGAATTTCCCAGAACTTATCTCTAGAAGGTAAACTCAGTGTGAGGGCCCGGAGGGTGGTCAGGGGTGGGGGAGGGGCTGGTTACTGGACTTTGCCAACGAGGGCTTTGGCTGCCAAGCTGGAACTCCTGGGGACTTAAGTGACTTCCCAGAAACATGGTGAACAGTAGGGCATGATTTCCTTTCCTACTAAGAGCAGATGGCTCAGTCGTCCAAGCACAGAGAAAAGGGGGGGGGGGCGTGCATTAGAGCCAGAGCCACAGGCCAGGACAGCACCGTGAGAAAGCCTCGGGTCAGCTGAAGTTGAATACAGCTCAGCTGGCCAATCTCAGTCCCAGCTAACGGCAGGCTAGAGCTCCAGCTTAACTATCACCAAGTCCTGGCACGAGAGTGTTGATGCCGTGGAGGCAATGGCAGCATTGCAAGTATCCAGCGAGAGTGAGAGAAGCAATCCTAACTCTGGGTCAGGAACGCACCAGGGAAAAACAAGCTTGTACAATCCCAGAATGCTTGAGGGGAAGTTACTAGACACCAGAATATCAGAGTTCTAAGTTTTCAAATTAACAGTATCCAGGTTTCATTCACTCATCTGAAACTGAGTTCTTCCACTGTGCAAGACACAGTATGATGCATAGGAACTAATACACCAAGCAAGATGAACATGGGATTTATTAGGTTGGATTAAATTAAAATACAATTGTCAATAGCCAACATTTGAGAGCCCACAAAAAAAGGCAATTCCTTATGGATTGACATAAATATATTCTGACAAAAGAGAAAAAATTTTTTAAAAAATCTATTACCCAGTTAATGGCTTAATTACAATTGTGAGAAAGAATAGTGAAGAAACCATGAGATTGGATCCAGGTTTGTGCACGGGTGCATGTGTCTGCGTGTTGGTAGTCAAGAAAGGTTTGCCTTTAAGAGTTAATTCTGGACCAGGTAGTAGTGGCGAATGCCCTTCTTAGCAGCACTTACAAGGCAGAAGCAGGTGGGTCTCTGTAAGTTCAAAGCCAACCTGGTCTACAGAGTGAGTTCCAGGAGAGCCAGAGCTGTTATACAGGAGAAATCCTGTCTCGGGCAGGAGAGAGGGGGGGAGGAGGCGGGGCGTGGGAAGAGTGATTCTGACGAAGTGTGGATGAGGATTATATCATCTACCGAAGGAGATAGATTATCTCAGACCAACTCAGGTGCAAAACTCCCAGAAGAGCAGGTAGGAATCCAGCATGTTCCAGAGACGACTACATCAGGAAATGAGATGCAGAAGTGCAGGGGAGGTAAAGAGGTCCCTAGGGAAGCAGGTGCCAAATCAAGCAGGGCCTTGTAGGCAACAGTAAGGAGTTTGGATTTTATCGCAGGAAATAGCCAAGACAATTGGCATACCACGGACACCCCAATGCTGGCGAACCCCAGGGACCATGCAGGACTTCAAACTATGTTTCACCCCTTGAGATCTTGCTTTTGGTTTTCTTGGGGTTTCTGTTGTTGTTGTTGTTGTTGCTGCTGCTGCTGCATATATCCAGTGTGTGTGTGCATGTGTCACAGCTCTCTTGTGGACTTCAGAGGACAGTCTGAGGAAGTTCATTCTCTAGCCAGGCGTGGTGGCGCACACCTGTAATCCCAGCACTCGAGGAGGCAGAGGCAGGCGGATCACTGTGAGTTTGAGGCCAGCCTGGTCTACTAAGCAAGTCCAGGACACAGAGAAACCCTGTCTCGAAAAACCAAAAAATTAAAAAATTAAAAAAAGGAGGAAGTTCATTCTCTCCTCCCACCATGAAAGTTGGAACTGGTGTGTCACTTACTGGGCTATCTCAATGGCCTTCAAGTTGATGTTGTTAATGGTAGGGTTCCCCCACCCCCATTTTTTGTTTTGGCTTTGTTTTGTTTTTATTTTTGTTTTTTCTCGAAACAAGGTTTTTTTTTCCTGTAGCCCTGGCCATTCTGAAATTCTGTAGACCAGGCTGGCCTTGAACTCACAGAGATCCAACTGTTTCTGCTTCCCAAGTGCTGTAATTAAAGGTGTGGGCCCCCAGTGCCCAGCCTGTTTTTGCTATTTTGAGACAGGTGTCAACACTGTAGCCCAGGCTGGCCTTCAACTATTCTTTTTCTTTCTTTCTTTCTTTCTTTCTTTCTTTCTTTCTTTCTTCCTTCCTTCCTTCCTTCCTTCCTTTCTTCTTCTTCCTCCTCCTCTTCTTCTTTTTCTCCTTCTTCTTCTCTTTCCGAGACAGCGTTTCTTTGTGTAACAGCCCTAGCTGTCTTAGACTTCCTTTGTAGACCAGGCTGGCCTCGAACTCATAGAGATCCACCTGCCTCTGCCTCCTAAGTGCTGGGCTTTTAAGCTTTTACCACAACACCCAGGCTTTCATTCTTGTTTCTGCCCAGCGTTCACAGCTACACAATGTAGCAGATGTAAAATCACAAGTGTGGAATGTGAAGCAGAGTTGTATGAGAGCGTATGATGTTTGTCTACTGGAAATAGACTTGTGAGAGGGCACGTGATATTTGTCTGCTAAAGGGGGAACAGCTGCTGGGCGGTGGTAGCGCACGCCTTTAATCCCAGCACTCCGGGAGGCAGAGGCAGGCAGATCGCTGTGAGTTTGAGGCCAGCCTGGTCTACAAAGCGAGTCCAGGATAGTCAAGGCTAACACAGAGAAACCCTGTCTCAAAAAACATACATACATAAATAAATAAATAAATAAATAAACAAATAAATAAATATAAGGGGGGAACTGCCTCATGTGTGGGCATGGTCTTTGCCAGCTGATAAACATCCTGGTACTCTGAGAGGAGATAGATATATAAGGCCCAAACCAGAGGTGTGGCTTTGGTTTTTTGTTTTTTTGTTTTTTTTCATTGCTTCACATCGCTTGGTTGCCCATTGCTTTGAGATGTTCCTGGAGAGAAACGCTCCAGAGAGCACTTCCAGGTTCTGGGTTCTGGCTGCTGTGGTTACGGCTGCTTTTGCTGAATTTCTGATTTGCTGTTCAACAAGTTGGCTAGAATCCTGACAACCATAAGGAGTGAAATCTGCCCAAGGAACTGAGTCTTTTTTTTTTTTTTTTTTTTTTTTGGTTTTTTGAGACAGGGTCTCTCTGTGTAGCCTTGGCTGTCCTAGACTCACTTTGTAGGCCAGGCTGGCCTCGAACTCACAGCGATCCACCTGCCTCTGCCTCCCAAGTGCTGGGATTAAAGGCGTGCGCCACCACCGCCCAGCGGAACTGAGTCTTAAAAGGCCTACTTCTCCTGTTCCCATTAGCCTCTTTTCTCTCCTATCTAAGGCAGGTGGCTTGGAAGGGAGGTACAGGCATTAGAGAACCCCAAATAAAGTAGCTTTGAAAAAGCTCGAAGCCTATAACACAACTACATCAATAGTCAGGGATCACTTGAGAGTTGACATTTAAGCAGGAAACGGTGGTGCACACCTTTCACCTCAGCACTTGGGAGGCAGAGGCGGGTGTATCTCTGTGATTTAGAGACCAGTTTGGCTTATCTAATGAGTTCCAGGACTGCCAGGGCTATGCAGAGAGGTTCAGTACAGTTCAGCTGTAACACACACCTTTAATCCAAAAACTGTTTGTTGTAAACAGGTGATTATGGTGTGGCTAAGCCCTAGCACACACCTTTAATCCAAGAGCTTTCTGTACACAGGATGAAATAAAGTTAACCCTAGGTCAAAAGGCGGAGCAAGAAACCAGCTGACATGGATTAAAGAGTGAGAGGGGGCCAGACATGGTGCCCTCACACCTTTAATGCCAGCGCTCGGGAAGCAGAGGCAAGTGGATCACTGTGAGTTTGAGGCCAGCCTGGTCTACAAAGTGAGTCCAGGACAGCAAAGGCTTACACAGAGAGACCCTGTCTCGGGGAAAAGGAAAAAAAAAAAAGAAATAAAGAGTAGGAGGGACGTTGAGTTGAACGGGGTAAAAAGTTGAAGTGTGGATAAGAAAAAGGGGGCCTTCTAAGATCTGAGGTAGCAAGCCTTTAGCTTTTAGTTTTTTGGCTTTTCCTCCTGGGCTGTCAGATGAGCTAGTAAGGTTTTGGGGTTTTTTTCCCTCCGAGATGTGAGCTGAGTAGGAAGGTCAACTGGGTGCTTTCTCTGCCTCTCTAAGCTAAAGGGTTTTCACCCCAATATCTAGCTCCTGAATCTTTATTGGTAAAAATGAATGTTTGGGATTTTCATTTTTTATAACAACACCCACCTTTAAGGCTTCAGCTTCCAGCCTCCATACACTAACCTAGGGCTAGAACGATTTCAACCTCCAATAAACTTACTCTTTCTAGTTCTTTCTGAACTCTGGATGGATGGCTCAAACCCTAACCCTGGCTCAAAAACACCTCTCCAAGCTGACTGATTCAAACTGGCTTTTCTCCCTTCTCACTGAATTGCTCTGCTTGGAAAAAAACTGCCTCTGAACTGCACAAACTCAACTACACTCAACTGAACTGCACCAAACTGCACTGTAGTCCTAAAGTCTACTGTACTATCTCTATAAACTCTGCTCTCTCTCTCTCTGTCTCTCGTCTCTCTGTCTCTCTGTGTGTGTGTGTGTGTGTGTGTGTGTACTGCTCTTAAGTAGTTTCTCTTTCCTGTCTGCTCCTGTGAGAGTTGAGTATGTCTGCCCCTCAATTAGACATCACAGTTTGGGATTAAAGGTGTGCACTAAATTCCAGTCAGAGGGATTAAAGGTCTGTATTCTAGCTAGATAACACCAACTTAGGTCTCTGGATGAGTTCCCTTGCCAGAGCAGCCATGTCGCTGGATTACAATTCCTCTACACAGTAGACTGACAATGGCCAGGCTGAATATTCACCAAGGAGCCAAAGTAGCATGGGCTGATGCCCTATGGAGGAATGCTGACAGTAAGAACCAGTTCATCTCACAGCCAGTTGCCAACATCCAAACAAGGGGGAAGTCACAGGAGACCAGCCACCAAGGCAGCCCATAAGAGAGGGCACCTCCTGCTGGGGACATGGAGGAGAAGGCGAGTTTCAGAGTTCTTGGTGACGAGCTGTGGGAAAACAGGAGGCAGGAATAGGGCCACTGCTATGTGATGTAAGATCACCCTGTGACACAAAGCCTTTCAGCCCTTCCCAGAAGGTCAGCGACGAAGCGGAAAAGGCAGAGATGGAAGAACGGTCTTGTGCTGTGGAGATTCTGGACAGGCAATGACCTTGAACCTCTTTGGTGATACTCTTCTCCTTAGTGTGCTCCAGAATCACCCCACTTTGAGAGGACTGAAGAGGCTTCACAACTCTCAGACCTCCAAGGAAGCCCTGTGTCAGAGTCAGAACTTTGGATAAGGAGCAAGAAGGGGCCAGGTGGTGGTGGTGCATGCCTTTAATCCCAGCACTCTGGAGACAGAGGCAGGAGGATGTCTGAGTTCGAGGCCAGCAAGAGGTACACAGAGAAGCCCTGTCCTGAGGGAGGAGTAAGGAGGAGGAGGAGGAGTAAGAAGAGTACAGGGAAGAGGAGGAGCAACAGCAGGAGCTGCTGCAGCAAAATGGAGCACAGGCTTGGGAATCTGGCCACACACCGTTTATTTGCCATGAGGCCCTAGGCTAATTTCTCAGCCTCACTGAGCCTGTCTTTGCTGCTGTAAAATGGAGGTTTAATGGGGTACCATGGGGATATTTGATAAGAGAACAAGTAGAACTCTGAATCTTGGCTGACCCTGGGAAAAGACATCATAACTCTGCCCGTCCCTTCCAGGCTATACACAGATAAATGCATACACCTATACACGCACTCCACACACAACACAAAAATACCCACGTAGAGTCTCACCTTCTCCCTAAGGGGCCGAAGTGCATAAGCCAATGGCTTCTTGCTGTTTTTGACACTTATATATACTCTCAGTTTCCAAACTTGGTCTCTTCTAGTATCAAAATGTGAATTTCTGCCTTTGAGTTTCTCAGGCACCCACCCTTCCTAGGGCAAAGTCAGCTCTATCTACCAGCTCTGGCCCCTAGAAATCCCACGCCAAAACTCTTGCTAGCGAAACACCAGATTATTATTCCTTTCTGTTGATGTTCCGGTTGCTAGAGCTTGCTCTAAGATCCTGGCTTTTTAAAATTGAGGCTGGCTGGACGCAGTGGTGGATGCCTGTAATCCCAGCACTTGGGGAGGCAGAGGCAGGTGGGTCTCTGTGAGTTCAGTCCAGCCTGGCCTACAAAGCAAGTACAGGACAGCCAAGGCTACACAGAGAAACCCCATCTTGAAAAAAATAAAAACTGAAAAAAAAAAAAAGTTGAAGTCTGGTAATGGTGCAAGTCTTATTTACATTACCAAGTTCAAGACCAACCTAGGCAACTCATCAAGACTTTGTCCCAGAATAAAGACAGCTGGGGTAAGGTTCAGGGGTGCTGTGCTTGCCTAACATATGTGACGATGTGAGTTAAGGCTCCAGAACTGCAAAACGCAAATCCTTTTTCCTATCTTCTCTCATAGGAGAAACATCACTTCCCAAAAGGACTCCAGTGAACTGAGGCAAAAATGGTTTGAGGACATGACACTAAGTGCCCTAACATGTGCGCTCATCCCCTTCCTCTCTCCCCCTTGCCCCCATGATCTGACTTAGACACTGCTAACCCACTGAGCATCACCAGGAGATGGCTGCCTCCCAACCTCCACCCAGGTGTTGAGGGACACTGGATTAAGTGCCACACCTCAGCTGTACAAGTGTAAGAGACATAAATGGCAAGAAGCCTCTCCTGGGAGCCAGGCGAGCACGGGCAGGGACCAGACACTTACACTCTGCAGTGTCAACTTGTAAATTTTACAGCATGCTTCAGGTGTGCATGCTTTTTGAAACAGCACCCTTATTTCTGTGGAAATATGCAGAGGTAATTTACTGTGAGCTTTACACACACACACACACACACACACACACACACACACACACGGTGGGGGGAATGACCCAGATATTCCTCATGGACAGAAAGAAGTGGATTAAATACAACACATCCTTTAATAAAACATTTTTATTTTATGTGTATGTTTTGCTTTCGTGTGTGTGTGTGTGTGTGTGTGTGTGTGTGTGTGTGTGTGTATGTGTACGAAAGTTGTATTAGTTGCAATATAAAATATGTATTACATGTATGTACCATGTGCGTGACTGATGCTCCAAAAGGCCAAAAGAGGGCACCAGATCCTCTGAAACTGGAGTTAAAGAGACTGTTGAACCCTAGCCCTTTGCAAAAGTACCTAGTGTTCCTAGTGCCTCAGGCCACCTTTCCTCCTTAGCTTGATGCACTCCTAGAACAGAGTACTTAAAGCCGTTAGCATTGATGAAGTAAATGGACAGGCAATAAGGCTGGATCTTAACAGTAGGCAATAAGGCTGGACACGGTGGCAGCGGATCGCTGTGAGTTCAAGGCCAGCCTGGTCTACAAAGCAAGTCCAGGGCAGCCAAGGCTAACACAGAGAAACCTTGTCTCAAAAAACCAAAAAAAAAAAAAAAAAAGGGGGGGTGCAGGGCAATAAACTAGGCTACACTCTCATTTTCACTAAAGAACAAAACAAAAACACCTGTATACAATCAAAGAAAGTCAAGAGGCAGTTACACCAGAGCATGAAATGACTAGCGGTGTGATATTAGAATTTGGAGTGGTTTAGTTTCTTTCCTTTTTTCCTGTTTCCACATGACATGAAGAATGATAATACCCCCTTCAAAACGGGGCAGCATAGGTATTGGGGGAGACTGTGGGCCTGACAAAGTGGTGGACACTGTGCTGAGACTGTTCCTTCTGTGGTAACTGAGGGGCATGAAGACTCAGGTCCCAGGGTTGCCGAGTGCACCAGGAGGAACCACTTCCTTAGTCTGAGCTAAGAACTGGAAGGTGTCCAACAGCAGCAGGAGCCCCAGACAGACGACAGCTGGGATGTACGTCCTCAGCGACTCTCTCAGAACCACCAAGGTGAAGATGGCCCCTAGAACGGAGAGGAAGAGCACACAGGAAACCCAAGAACTCAAGGCTTCCAGCCCAGGCTCACCTACTCCAGCTCAAGCCCGCCCATAAACATCCCTCCACACCCCTTTTCCAGGAAGCAGGGCAAAGAATTAGAAGCACCTTGAAAGAATTTACCCCTGGAGTAGGGGAGAGTCAAGGTGGGATGAGGATGTGGATACTAGCTTTCCCTCAACTTTTTTTTTTTTTAAAGATTTATTTATTATGTATACAGTGCCCTGCATGCATGTACACCTGCAGGCCAGAAGAGGGCATCAAATCTCATTCTAGATGGTTGTGAACCACCATGTGGTTGCTGGGAATTAAACTCAGGACCTCTGGAAGAGCAGCCAAGTGCTCTTAACTGTTGAGTCACCTCCCCAGCAGCAGCATCACCCCACTCAGCTTTTTTTTTTTTTTTTTTTTTTTGGTTTTTCGAGACAGGGTCTGTGTTAGCCTTGGCTGTCCTGGACTCACTTTGTAGACCAGGCTGGCCTCGAACTCACAGCGATCTGCCCACCTCTGCCTCCGGAGTGCTGGGATTAAAGGCACTCAGCTTTTTTTAATAATCTAGTGAATGTACTGGAAGATTCAAAATGGGGCCTGCAGTGAAAGTGTGGTAATGACCTGTAAAGGGGGAAAGCTTTAGAAATGGAAAGACTGTTCCAGTGGCCATAACTGTGACACTGGCCAGGGGATGCAAAACAGCCTTTGGAGCAGCAGCTACCCTGTCTGTCCACTGGCATGTCTTTGGTCAAGGGGGCTACAGCTTTCCTGCTGGCTGTCGCCACACCCTCGAGATCTGCCATACATTAAGAGGCAGCTGCTGTTCCGCACTCTCCAGGAGTGAGCACTTGTCGGAGAGAGTAGGAGCTGGAGGTTGCACCACCTGCTCACACTGGAACACTACGAGACCACAGAAATGATGGGGAAAGCATGTCACAGAATTCCAGTGGTCAGGATGTGGTCCATGACTTCCAGCAATACCTAGTCTCAGTATTGTGGAAGCTACGGCAGAGCAGGAAGTGTGCCTGGTCCCAGAAGGCGGCAGCAGAAAGGAAGAGCAGCTAGGTTCTTCCATGACGCCCAGGAGAGCCCCGTTGCCCCCTTACCCATCATGAGCAGGATCAATAGCAGGTTGCCGAGCTCCCGCAGCACAGGTGGACCCGCGACCAGCAGCAGCCCAGCCAGCAGTTCCAGCCAGCCCACCGCTGTTTGGTAGTTTATAGGATCTGGCTGGTAGCCGAACAACTTCAACGGAAACACTTCAGCAAACTGCTCGAACAAGGCCTTCTGCGAGTGGCAGGGAACCCCTGTCAGCTGTGTTTCTCAAAGACGCAGTGCCCGGAGGCACCACAGAGACCTCCTCTGCCGGTACCCAGCTCCCCTCACAATACCATGACAAGCGGAGGCAGGAGCCTGGCTGAAGAACCTAGTGTGGAGGGGCCACCCTTTGGGGCTGACGCTCCCGAGTGAAAAGGCCCACAGGTGTAGCAATGGCTCTGTCTCACTAGACCTCTCCATAGATAACCCAGCATCAAATCCCAGGAAAAGGGAGCAGGGCTTGGTTCTTCCCCTTTAGGGCCAGGGCCAGGGAAAGGCCACAGGTTCTTGGTGCTAAGTCTAGTTTTTCTTCAAGGTTTAGAGGTCGGATGGAACGGCTCCTCAGAAAATGGCTTCCATCTCCTATTCAAGGGTCTGATGCCACTGTGGCAGCTGAGGGGGCGCCTAAAGTAACCAATCTTTGAGACAGGGTCTCTCTGTGTGATAGCCCTGACTGTCCTAGACTCACTTTGTAGACCAGGCTGGCCTTGAACTCACAGATATCCGCTGGCCTCTGCCTCCCTAGTGCTGGGATTAAAGGCGTGTGCCACCACACCCAGCTTAAAGCAAGCATTTTACCCACACCTCTCTATCCTCGGGGCTGTTTCCTGTGGTCCGAAAGCAACCCTGCCTCTCCTACTACTGCTGCTCTCCAGAGCAAACTGCCAGGTATCCAGTCTCCCTGTTGTCATATACAGAGTTGCTCCAGAACTCCAGAACTTTTTTTTTTTAAAGTCACTTGAGTTTTAATTTTACGATTTTGTGCTAGGCTACAACGACAGCTGTCCTGGCTTTTACCATATCTGCCCCAAAGTAAGCCACCACCTTCGGCTAGGGGGAAAGAAGAGTATGCAGTCTTGGAAGGAGGCAACAGGGGTCCTCCGCAGAGCCTGGCTTCTCTGAGGGCCTGAAGTGCGGCTGGACCCTCACTTCGCGGGGTAAGAACTAGTCAAGTGACTTCTAGGTTCCCTGGACTCTGGCTGTAGAGTCCTGGTTAACTTACTCTACTTTTGGGTCCTGCTTGACTAGCTGTATCATCTTTTGGTAAAATTACATTTTACCCTCAAAGCTGGTTTCCAAGCTTTAAAAAGGTGACTTCTAATGTGGTGCAAGATGTTAATCCCAGGACTCCGGAGGCGGAGGTAGGTAAATCTCTGCAAGTTCGAGGCCAGCCTGGTTTGTACAGAGCTACATAGTGAGGAAACTGTCTCAAATCAATCAACCAATCTAACTCACCAACCTCCCCCAAACTGGAACAATGGGTGCTGGGCGTGGGGTGCGGAGGTGTGCTCGGTCCCTTTCCCACGTCGTCTTCCTGGACCCCCTAGCTCCCATTTCTCCAGCTCCAAGTCGGCCTGGGCACAGCCTGGCCAAAAGTGTAAGTCCCGTCCCCTCCCACCAGGAGAAGGTGCAGAAAACTCAACGGAAGGCCCGGCGTCCTCGCGCCTGGAACCCGAGCACATGCTGTCCTTCCCCAGCCGCAGCTCACCATTTGTTGTGACACGGGTGCCGACACCTGCAAGAGCTTGGCAGCCCCGGTGAGCACGAAGAAGACGCCGAGCAGGACGCGCAGCGCGCAGAGGATGAGCGCCATAGCAGCGCCAGCCTCCCCAGATGCCTCTTCTTCCGGGAGACCACAGTCGCGCCGCACCGCCCACCCTGTCACTCCCAACTTCCAGACCCGCCCTAGGTGGCCCCCCGACCCGCCCACTGAGGCCTCTCCACACACAGTAGGCGGAAGCAAAGGGGGTGGGTGGGGCGTCTGACCACGTGACCAGGCCAGCAGGCCCACCTTGCTGGAGGAAACTGACACCGTCGAACCCCGTGTGCCTCTGGGTTTGCGTTGGTAAGGAAGCTGCACTCTGGCCTTTAGAGAGTTACTGTGAATTTGTACAACTATACAATTAATGAGCAGTGAAGCAGTAACCAGGAACTAGAAGTTCTTCTAGTCTACCTATTCCTCCCATCAGTTGAGAAAAACGAGAAAGATGTTTAAAATATTCACTTGCTTGTCAGCACTGGCAGCAAACAAAGGGACAAATTTGGCCAGCTCTCCAGTTTGTTTTAACACACACCAAAAAGGAAAAAAAAAAAATAATAATAATAATAATAATAATAATAATAATAATTCTTCTAAAAATGATTAAACAATGTTCAAGGAATTTTCACAACATTTGAAAAGTATATAAAATTAACATCTAAGTGTACAAGGCTAAAAGTGTTTACCAGCCATATGTTGGTAGCCCTTTCATGGCTGAACCACAGAATACACTTGGACCTTTTACGAAAGGTGGCTCCAGCCAAGCATTTTGGAACACACCTATAATCCCAACCCTAGAGAGGACGAGGCCTGAGGACTGCGCATGACCGCAGCTTGGGTCCCACAGCAACAACTAGGCCACCCACTGACGCCTCTGCTCACACATTGCACAGCCCAGTCTCCAGTCAAAAAACAGTACTTCCCAAGCCTTGAGAAGCCCAAAGTTCCGGTCTCGGCCTCCCTGCCGCTCATACTTGCTGCTGGCCACCTGCTGGCCTCTGCTTGCCATCTACACATAACTTTCTGAGCGCTGGTGATTTAGCCGGTGACGAAAACGTCTCACGTCTTACAGTGTGCCTGCCGACTTGGCCATACAAGAGGGCACTGGCTGCTGGCCTAACCTAACGGTGGTTTGTCCTCCTCTGGCTCTCTTTGGCCACTTCCCCCCCTCCCCCCCACCCCCCACTCCCCCACCCCCCAGTCACTTTTTCCTGTACATTTCCTTGGACTCTAGCAAAGACAGAACTGACCCATACGCCTATAAGGTACAGTGAAGGGCCAAAACCAGCCCCAAGGCGCAGGGTGGTGGCGGCGCACGCCTTTAATCCCAGTACTCGGGAGGCAGAGGCAGGTGGATCGCTGTGAGTTCGAGGCCAGCCTGGTCTACAAAGTGAGTCCAAACAGCCAAGGCTACACAGAGAGACCCTGTCTTTAAAAACAAAAACAAAACAAACCAGCTCCAAGCAACAGGGGCCTGGGCAGAGGAGAGCACCCCTTAAATAATGGCAGTTGCTGTTATGGTGAGGCCGCACCAGTAGCAGTCACCTCACAGAACACAGACTGCTCCCCTAAAGCGACGGCAGTGGAACTTCCCTGGAACCATTTGCTGAACCAGGGCTGGAAGGATGAGGCCTTCCTGCGACCCAATGGCAGGCGCACTCCAACGCTCCACTGTTTCCTATGATAGTCCAAAGTCCCTGTCAGTCTCTTCAAGGCTAAGGTGAAAGTGTGTTGATCAACTTTATTTTTTAGTTTTTTGAGACTGGGCTTCTGTGTGTAGCCCTGGCTGTCCCAGACTCGCTTTATAGACCAGGCTGGCCACAAACTCATAGCGATCCACCTGCCTCTGCCTCCCAAACCCTGGGATTAAAGGTGTGCACCACCACACACAGCATGTTGAACAACTCTAATCCCAGCAGTGAGGAAACAGAGGCAGTCCAATCTCTCCGAGTTCGAGACTAACCTGGTTTACATAATGAGTTCCAGGACAGCCAGAGCGATGTAGAGAGACCCTATCTCAACAAAACAAAACAAACTGTTGAGGTGGAATCACTGAGTCACAGCTGCTCTTCCCAGTCTGGTTAAATGGACCGCCTTCTCTCTACCCTTCACGCTGCTCACCTCTCCCTGGTGTACTGGGACAACTGGGATGGCCTGGTCTCCTGGGGAATTCCCTAAGCAAAGCAGTTCCTCTGAAACCCCAGGAACAATCACCAATATAAAGTCTACATCTTCTCCCTTGCGTTATTAAAATTACATATAATTATGCTTAGGTCCCACAATTCTTAAATCCCTGTACAACAAAGGGAAAAATATTAAAACATTTAATCACTGAAAATATAAATACATTAGCAAATTGTATTTTAGGATACTTATACAAAATTTAACACAAAATTATAGACTCTGATGATAAACAATAAGGATACTACTCTTTCTCCTTTACTAACTTTTCTATCCTGGGAACTAATGATGTAACAGCAAGTCTGAGGGCGGGGCCACAAGTCAACAGGTTTCTTTGCTTCGATGCACTCAAGGCTGCAAAGGTGGCATCGCACAAAGAGATGGTTGAAAAGGGCAGTAAGAGTTTCATTGCCTTTTCATGGAGTTCTGGGTAACTTGTCTTTGTGTTTACCCAAAACTGAGTTATAGACATTGATTTATAAGCGGACACTAATCTCATATCTGAAGATAATGCTGCTAGCTGTTCTTCTTCAGAGTCAGTGAGGCTCCTGTTCTGGCAACTGGCAAAGGGATCGGTGAGCCACAGATTTCCTGAGCGCAAGTCCTTTTCTGGTGGGTAGCAGTCATGGAACATCTGAGAAAGTCCTTCCAGGTGCTCAACAATAATGCTAGCGACATTCCTCCCGCTCACATCTGATGAGTCTAAGAACTCAGAAAATAAAGGGAACATATCGTAATCCCCCTCTTGTGTGTGTTTCAACCACGATTTTAGCTTCTTCTTAAATATGTCCACTTTATTATACAAATTGAAAAAAGTAGTCACGGTTCCTTGGAGACTTGAATTTAATTTATTGATAAGTGAAAGTATGTCTGCTAAATAGGCTAGCTTGGCAACCCATTCCTTGTCATGGAAACACCTGGCCAAATCTGACTGCTTTTGATTTAAAAATATTTCAATTTCATGTCTCAGGTCAAATAATCTTGTTAAGATCTTCCCTCTCGACAGCCAGCGTACTTCGGCATTAAGCGGTAAGCCTGTGTCCTCAGATCCCACCTCTTCACCACACAGCGCCCTCAGCATTCGTGGATCTGAGGCGCTACTCTTGACAAAGCTTAAAATCTTTGCTGACTGCAAAAGAACCGCATATAAGCATGGAGATAGCTTTTCCGCCGCTAAGTATTCACGGTGAATAAAACAATGTGTAAATGTCACCGTGTTCTTAGTAATTTCTTGAATTTTTGACCTTAAACGGGAACACCTGTCAGTCATGCTTCCAGCCCCATCAGTACAGAAACCAACACAGTGGTTCCAATTCAGAGATCTACTATCAAAATATTTATTTATTAGTTCAAACACTTCAAGATCTGTGCTCGGAGAAGGCATTTCAGTGCAAAATAATAACTCTTCCTTCACATCGCCATAGTCATAATCGATGAAACGAACAAAGCAGAGAAGATGGGTGGCATCTGAGGTCTCTGGTGACTCGTCTACCTGCAAAGCAAACCACCTGGACTCTCGGAGCTTTTGAACCAGCTGTTCTTCAATGTCTGCAGACAGTTTGTTGATCCTGCACCCAACTGTGCTACTAGACAGAGGGATGGCCTTCATTTTGTCCCCAGCACTTGAACCCAAAACTTCTGAGCACATTTCTACTAAATACGGTTTAATTAATTCTTCAGCAACCGAGAACGGCTTCTTCCGGGCAGCAATTTGGAAAGCAATTAAGTAAGAAGCTTTCACAAGTGACTCCTCAACTAGTAAACATTTTCTTAAAGAACTGTTTTGACATTCCATTTCAAGTGATTTTTCCTCAAAAAAGTCTACTGGCTTGTTCTCTAACTCTGAGTGCTTTGTCTTCAGATGGTTACAAAGGCTTATTGGCATCACACTTTCACTAGGTAGGATCTCTCCACAAATGACACACTGTGGTCTTGGTGAACTTTCCTTTGATCCAGAATGGATAATGAAACCAAATTTTATATATTCTGTATCATAAGACTGGGAAAAGCCTGTTCTTTTTTTCTTTGCAGGTGGAGAATCAGGCTCTTCATTTTTCCCATTTGGCAGAAGTAAATCTGAAGGAAAGATTTGAAGTGCTGTTATGAACATGTATACTATGATAGACGTGTTATGAAAAACTGGACAAAGATCCATTAGCACAGCATGACTCAATGCTGCCTATAACTTAAAATCAAGTTGAAAACAACATTTAGGGGTAGAGCACTTTAGCTGGGATGTATGAATTCCACATGTCAGCAACACACACACACACACACACACACACACACACACACACACCACTTTGGGCAGAGCTGGCCATTAAAATAATTGAAAACAAAAGGAGTATGGGATTAAGGCATTACCATTGATGGGGCAATGCTATACAGCTTTCCATGTAGGAGTTCACACAATTTTCTATCACCAACACCCCAGATCTATTATGTATTCTTTCAGTAACTTATAATTAAATAATTAAATGCAGAGTCTAAAAGGAGGAGAGAAGAGGAAGAACTAAGGCTCAATCAGTAATGCTTGTAATGGAAGTTTTGGTTTCTTTTTTGTTTTTGTTGTTTTTGGTTTTTCGAGACAGGGTTTCTCTGTGCAGCCTTGGCTGTCCTGGACCCGCATTGTAGACCAGGCTGGCCTCGAACTCACAGCGATCCACCTGCTTCTGCCTCCCGAGTGCTGGGATTATAGGTGTGCGCCACCACGCCCGGCGAAGTTTTGGTTTCTTTATAAACTCAGTTGTATTATGTAAATATGTTTTTGTTCTAATCCCAAGTGTGGGATTTCAGTTTGAGCTTTAGCTTGTCCACACCTTACTGCCTCCTGCGGGGCGTGGCTTTTGCTAGCTGGTAACAGCCTTCCTTGCAGCATGCAGAGAGGTGTAGTCTAGGGCTCTGAGGATATAATAAGAGCAGAGAGAGAGCACTGCGTGGCATGCAGTGTGATGTGTGGTGTGTAGCAATTTGAAGAGACTAGAGATGACAGTATTGAGGTTTGGAGCCGACAGATGGTGAGAAACGCTTTGGAGAGCAGCGGCTTGGAGGAGACTGCTGGCTGTATCTGCTGCTGGCAGAGACAGGTTTAGCCCAAAGGAACCCAATTGACCCTAAACAGCCAAAAGAAGTAAAGGGGCTCCTCTCCCCACTGACCTTCTCTCTCCTATGTCAAGTTGGGAGGTTGGAAAGGAGGCTGAGGCTAAACACCCGAAATAAATAAGAGTTTAAAAGAAAGAGTGCTATAAATCCTTTTTTAAAAAAAGATTTATTTCTTATTACATATACAACGCTCTGCCTGCATGTACAACTGCAGGCCACAAGAGGGCATCAGATAACATCATAGGTGGGTGTGAGCCACCATGTGGTTGGTGGGAATTGTACTCAGGACCTTTGGAGGAGCAAATAGTGCTCTTAACCTCTGAGCCATCTCCCTAGCCCTACAAATGCTTTTAAGCAAATAGTATGTCAGTAATTATAATGGTTTCTCTATAGATTTGAAAGAGCAATGCACACATGTATGAAATGTTTAACTCTAAATACAATTCTATGTGTGCATATGGATTTAAATGACAGCGTCCAGGAATTAATATTTCACAATCGAGGACTACTGTCTTTACCTTTTTATAAAAAAAAAAAAAAAAAAAGCAGAAAACAAACCTCCATGGTGCCAGGACACTTACCTGTTTGGCATGCAGCATGGTGGGTATATGGCCTGCAAGACGTGGCCTTGGTCTGTGTGACTGGCTTGCACAATATGCCTTTGTTCTTCAGAAGCTTGGGAGACTGAGAAGACTGGAGCGTGTCGGCAGCTGCCGGTGCACTTCCCTAGTTAGAAACAAATCCACAAATCAGAGTGGTGGGTTTTTTTGTTTTGTTTTAAATCAGAGTGGGTTTTTCTTTTTCTTTTTTTAAAGAGTGTTTTTAGTATCTTACCGATGACTATATCACTATCATATGAAAAGCAGTGTTGCTGGGCGGTGGTGGCACAGGCCTTTAACCCCAGCACTCGGGAGGCAGAGGCAGGTGGATCGCTGTGAGTTCGAGGCTAGCCTGGTCTACAATGCGAGTCCAGGACAGCCAATGCTACACAGAGAAACCTTGTCTGGAAAAACAAAACAAAACAACAAAAGGAGTGATATGCTCTGAAAGAGTAGTTACAGACAGAAAGCACTCTGGGGAAGAAATTACAAACACCACTAACTCCTAATTCCCCTAATCAGCATTGATTCCATTTATTGACTTTTAAGAAAATATTCTGGAAGATGAATATGCCTAGCATGGGCAAAACCCTGGGTCAATCCCTAGTAACACACACCTTCACATACACATACACACACTCACATAACACATGCATACGTATACACTCACACACACATAATACACACACCCACATACACACCATATGCACAGCACATACACACACAACCACACACATATACATATATGGCACACATACACACTCACTATATATAACACACATACACCACACACACACCATATATACTCACACACATACACATCACACACACACAAACACCACACACACACACACAAAACCATACACACACTTTTACACATACACCCACTGCATGCACACACACATATAACATACACACACTTAAAAGACACACACAGGTATTAGTCTGCCTAAAATATGAGCCAAATAGCCAAATAAAGAAAAAAAATTGGGGCTGGAGAGATGGCTCAGCCACTAAAGGCTAGATTCACAGCCAAAAGCATAAGAAAAATAATTTTGCTGATAATGATAATTATTCAAAAAACTAGATCCACATTCCACAAATATATATACATATATAAAATACACATATGTAATGATTGATTAACGATCCTAACTGGAAAACATAAAACAGGGTAGAAAAGCCTAGAGAATTTAATTTAATTTTTTTTTTTTTTTTTTTTTTGGTTTTTCTTTTTTCCGTTGTTGTTTTTCAAGACAGGGTTTCTCGGTGTAGCCTTGGCTGTCCTGGACTCACTTTGTAGACCAGGCTGGCCCGGTGAGAATTTCATTTATTTAAAAGGTATTTATTTCATTCAGAAAAATTTACTGAATGTTTACTGTACACTAAGCAGTGTCTAAGCCCAGAAGATACAAGGGGAAAAAAACCAAACAAGAGTCCTGCTCTCATGTGCCTTACATCAGAGAGGAGACACAAAAACATACAAGTAAAACAATCGTATAACAAGCATGTAAGTCTAAATAGTGGCAGGAGCTGTAGAGGGTTAAAGAGGGGTAGGGAGCAGAGAGTGACTCCTTGGAGAAAGGGCAGTGTGGGAGTGTCACCTGACTTCCTGAAGAGCAAGCCATGTTGGATGCAATAGCTCAGCTACTCAGGGCCCTGCAGTCCAGCCTGACCACCTGAGTTCAACCCACTTGGCCTCTGACATCTCTACGGCACAAGGAAGGAACAGGCCCTTGCTCTGGTTTTGTTCCCATTTCCCACGGTCTCATCCTTGTTTACTGTAACAGCTGAACATGTTTTGTCACTGTGCTTGATGACTTTTTAATTTGGATTGCTAATAGTTTTACTTTCATGGTTTTTACTTTGGTTGGTTATCAGGATTTTCCTTGAATTTCCTGGAGGTTTTTTTGTTTGTTTGTTTTGTTTTTTATTCTCATTTTGTTTGTTTTTCTTTTTTCCAAGACAGGATTGCTCTGTGTAGCCTTAGCTGTCCTGAACTCACTTTGTAGACCAGGCTGGCCTCAAAATCACAGAGATCCACCTGCCTCAGCTTCCCCAAGTGCTGGGATTACTGGTGTGCGCCACTGCCGCCCAGCTGAATTTCCTGTTTATAATTTTCCATCGATTGATGTGTTGAATTACCTTTTTCTTAATGCTTTTAGGGAATGTTTATATACAGTAATTTCCTGTTATCCATGACTTTTGTTTCCATAGTTTCAGTTACTCACACCAGCTGTGATCTGAGAAAACAACCAGCGCAGAAGCGGGACATGGTGGCACACGCCTGTAATCCCAGCACTTGGTAGCGATGACAAAAGGAATCAAAGTCACCAAAGCCTTGCATGTTGCATAACTGCTCTACCTCTGAGCACCTTGAACACCCTTAAGCTGCTGACCTTCTCTTTCCCTCCTTGCCTGCCTTGTTCCTCTTTCCCTCCTTACTTCTTTCCTTTGGGCCATTAATATGTAGTCCAGCCCTGCCTGGAACTCGGGGCCCCTCCCACCCCTGCTGCCCAAGTGCTGAGAGTACATGTGGGTCACCATGCCCAGCTCCTTCAGGTCTTTTAAAAACATCATATAGACAATGGCTGGTTTCCAGACTGGTTTTTATTACTCGAAACCTTAGCCCCAGACTTACATATCCTCTTGTCTATGTGGTACTTACTCTTGGATGACTAATAAGCTGTCTCAGTATGCTTTTAAAAGAATCCTTAGCTGGAGAGATGGTACAGCAGTAAAGAACACTGGCTGTTCTTCCAAAGGACCTGGTTCAATTCCTGGTGCACATGTGACCATTCATACCTATCTCTTAACTCCAGTTCCAGAGAATCTGACACCCTCACACAGACATACATATAGGCAAAACACCAACGAACATAAAAAACAAAAATAGACTTAAAAGGAAGATAAAAGGCTTGGTGGTGCAAGCCTTTAATCCCAGCACTCAGGAAGCAGAGGCAGATGGATCTCTGAGTTTGAGGCTAGCCTAGTCCACAGAGTGAGTAAAAAAGCAGCCAAGGCTACACAGAGAAACCCTGTCTCAAAAAGAATCATTTAGTCCCGGTACCCTCCTGTGCAGTGCTCCCTGCCTCTCAGCCCATTTTGTTAGATATAGCTGCAGTGTCTTCCCACATGCCTTCCTGTGCA
>OU015754.1:60427456-60438699 GCA_907169655.1 Acomys percivali | reverse complement strand
GCCTTCCTGTGCAGTGCTCCCTGCCTCTCAGCCCATTTTGTTAGATATGGCTGCAGTGTCTTCCCACATGCCTTCCTGCAGCTATTTCTGCTCTTTGCAAGATTTTCCTCCACATGTTGCTAGATTTCTTTCTTTTTATTAAAGTGAGACAAAGATGTCCTACAACTTGCTATGAATCTGAGGATGTATTAAGCTTCTCATCCTCTTGCCTGCTAAGTGATAGGGATCAGACCCAGAATTTCATGCATGCTAGGAACATGCTCCACTAGCTCCCCCCTCTCTCTCTCACAAAGACTTTTGAAAAGCACAAATCAACACGGGAGGTTAAGGCAGGAGGATGATAATTCAAGGGGACTCTGAATTAAGACATTTTATTAAGCACTGGAGAGATGGCTCAGCAGTTAAAATGACTGACTGCTCATCCAGAGGTCCTGAGTTGAATTCCCAGCAACCACATGGTGGCTCACAACCATCTATAATGAGATCTGGTGCCCTCTTCTGTCTGATGCTCTGTCAGGCAGTCATACATATAAACAGAGTGCTTATATACACAAATAAGTAATTTTAAAGACAGTTTATTAAGTGAAACAAAACAAACAACAAGAGCCAACCACCCTGCCTCCCGTAAATCAGATCATGTAACTCCTCTGCTCCTAAATATTAAATAAAATCAGGAAGGTAGAGAGAAGCTTGTTTCCAAAATTAACCCTTCCCTCAGTTGTTTTTTTTTTTTAAGATTTATTTATTTATTATATATTCAGTGTTCTGTCTGCATGTCCATCTGTATACCAGAAGAGGGCATCAGATCACATTATAGATGGTTGTGAGCCACCATGTGGTAGCTGGGAATTGAACTCAAGACCTCTGGAGGAGCAGTCAGTGCTCTTACTTAACCTCTGAGCCATCTCTCCAGCCCCCCTAAGTTGTTTTTGATTGTGGTATTTTATCACAGCCACAGAAAAGTAACATATAGAAGCAAACAGCCTAACCTAGCTCTGGGTGATGGAAACACGGTAGAACAGGGTTTGGCAGAGTGTGCCCTCGCTTGCTTTGCATACGGTGCTATTGGAAATGCACTTGCCCACGTGGCACACGATCAGCAGAGCCTGCAGCTGCAACAGAGACCATTCAATTTGCAACGTCTAAAGAATTATGTAAATGTTTGCTGACTTAAGATTTGCTTCCATGTAGTTCTTTCCTTTTTTCTTTTTCTTTTTCTTTATTTTATTTTATTTTGAGACAGGGCTTCTTTATGTAGCTTTGGCTGCCCTGGAACTCAATCTGTAGACCAGGCTGGCCTCAAACTCACAGAGATCTGCCTGCCTCTGCCTCTCGAGTGCTGGGATTAAAGGCGTGTGCCACCCGCCCAGCTACTTATATTTTTTAACATTTCACCAAATTCAAATCACTTAAATAACTTGAGGAAAGTTCATATTAGCATGTTCAGAGAAACAAGACAAGACACTCTAAAACTGTTAAATCATATGAGCATTTTATAGACTATAAAACTGAATCAACCAGAGCTATTTGGTAATAGATTCTTAAAATATTTTAAAATTTACTTTTAAGTGTACAGATACTTTACCTCCATGTATATCCATGTACTATATGGACATCTCGGGCCCATGAAGGCCACAGAGGCCAGAAGATCAGATCAGATCTTCAGATCCCCTAGGACTGGCATTATAGATTGTTTTAAGGTGCTATGTGGGTGCTGGGAAAAGAACCTGGGTCCTCTGGAAGAGCAACCAGTGCTCTTAACTGCTGAGCCTTCTCTTCAGCCTCTAGTGACACAGTTTAAATGACAGGTAAATCACAGTAAAATATTCTACTTGGGGAAAACATATATAGAGCAACTGTATTAAATGAGGTATATATTCCTAAAAACCTAAATAATTCAAAATAGTCGTCCCATATACATAAAGTAGAAGGATGAATCCTTAAAGTACATAAATTTATAACCAGTGCTGATCTGCAGTGAGAGTAGTGAGAGTTTTGGTTTCTTTAAAAACCAGGTTGTGTTATGTGAATGTTTCTGTTTTAATTCCAGGTGTGGGATATGGTGATGCTTCAGTTTGTCCACAGCGGCTAACTATCATTGTCTTGTGCACTAGCAGGGTCATGCTCTTTACCAGCTACGGCTATTTTACTTCTGGAGACTCTGAGAGGATATAAATGCCAGAGCCCAGCGAGGGATAGGGTACCCTGAGAAAGACGTGGCGGCCCCCTGCGGCTCCTAGTTGCTGTTGTTGCAGTTTGATGAGAAGAAAGCATTGGAGATACCCTGACTTGAAGACAGGACTTGCCCCAGGGAACTATATCCCTAGTCAGCAGGAAGTAATCTAAAGAGACATATGCTCCACCCTTTTCCACTAACTTTTCTGTCTTACGTGGTGTTAGGGTGTTGGAAGGGATTAGGTGGATAAGGACTGGAAGAGAGGTAGAAGTACAAGAACCCAAATAAGGGCTGGAGAGATGGCTCAGTAGTTAAGAGCACTGACTGCTCTTCCAGAGTCCTGAGTTCAATTCCCAGCAACCACATGGTGGCTCATAACCATCTATAATGTGATCTGATGCTCTCTTCCTGCCTATAGGGGTACAAGCAGGTAGAGCACTGTATGCATAATAAATAAATAAATCTTAAAAAAAAAAAAAAAAAAGAACCTAAATAAAATAGCTAAAAACTACGTGCCAACATGGGATGCCCCATGTCGGGTGGCACTTGTTGGTGTCTTTGTCTTACCTACTTTGTTGGAGCTCTTACCTGTCCCCCTTCTCTATCCCGATCACCTCCAACACCCCAACAACAGGTAGGACAGACAGAAGGTGGTTAAAGGGGGGTAGCATGTGTCTCTTTAGACTACTTCCTGCTCTTTACAGTCGTTGGGTTCCTTGGGGCAAGCCCAGTGTTCACAGCCCTAAGGATATCTCCAACTTCTTCTCTGGGCCACATGACAAACCAGCAACAGCATCAACCAAGAGCAGCAGGGGCAGGAACCACCAGCAGCAGGCAGCAACAGTGGAAGAGCAGAAGCTGCTGCAGTACCTCTCAGGGCTCTCCAATTTATACTGACTCAAGAGTTCCCAGAATTAAACTATCTGTAGCTGGCAACGATCGTGCCCCTGTCAGAGCACAAGACATATAGTTAGCTGCTGTGGACAATCTGAAGCAGCCTATACCCCACACCTAAGATTAAAAAAAAAAAAAAAAAAAAAAACATAATTGCATAACATAACTGAGTTTTTTGAGAAAACAGACTCCCACTACAATAGATTGTTAGAAATTGTAGTTTGAATAAAAATGGCCCTTATAGGCCCATATGGAGCAGCACTATGGAAGTAGCACCTATTGGAGTAGGTGTGGCCTTGCTGGAGGAAGTGTGTCACTGGGGGCTGGCTTTGAAGCGTCAGATGTTTAAACCAGGCCTAGTATGTCACTGTCTTTTCCTGCGGCCTTGCTGATCCAAATGTAGAACTCCCAGCTCCCTCTCCAGCACCATGTCTGCCTGCACACCGCCATGCTTCCCACCATGACAACAATGGACTAAACCTCTGAACTGTAAGCCAGCCCCCATTTTAATCCTTTCCTTTATAAGGGTCGCCATGGTCATGGTGTCTCTTCGCAGCAATAGAAACCCTAAGACAAAAATATATAGACTTTTTTGTAGATATGTTAATAATATTTATTAATTATATATAGTAAAATCTTACATGCACAAGCATCTTTAATGACATAGTTATTAACAGTGTAAATGATTAATCACAACTCAAAATAGGATTTAGTGTGTAACATGTAATATATAAATGTGTACAAGTTAATTTTATGACTTTCATTAATAACTACACTGTCTGAAAATAATTAAGTAGATATCATCTTCCAATATGATAAATACTGAGAGAGTTAGGAGGACTGAACTGGACAAGCTACCTTCCTACAATAGTAACTCCAGGTAAGACTTCTCCTCAAGCCAGGTGGTGGTGGCGCACGCCTTTAATCCCAGCACTCGGGAGGTAGAGGCAGGGGGATTGCTGTTGAGTTCAAGGCCAGCCTGGTCTACAAAGCTAGTCCAGGACAGCCAAGGCTACACAGAGAAACCCTGCCTTGAAACAAAACTAAACAAAACACAAAAAAAACAAAACAACAACAACAACAAAAAGAATAGAGTAATAACTGCTCAGTTGTTATACCATGAAGCTTGATAAACAAATAATATAATAGAGTCTCAATTATTTGGGTGAGAGCCAGATTAAGAGAGAAACCAAAAAAACAAACACAAATTTATAGAAATAACTAACATTTTGGCATAGCAAGTGCAGCAGAACTTACACTGATCTAGCAAGAACTTACATAGTATCTAAACGTAAAGCCTTTTCTTTTTTTTTTCTTTTTTTTCCCCCCGAGACGGGGTTTCTCTGTGTAGCCTTGTCTGTCCTGGACTCACTTTGTAGACCAGGCTGGCCTTGAACTCACAGCGATCCGCCTGCCTCTGCCTCCCAAGTGCTGGGATTAAAGGCCTGTGCCACCACACCCAGCTTAATGCTGTTTCTTAAGGAGAAAAAGAAACAGTTTTTAAGGCAAAATCTCACAGACTCCGCGTAGTAAAGCAAGGCCTTCCACTGGCTACAAGAAAACAAAAACTGAAACAAACCCCAGAGAGGCAGTTCTTTTAAGGAGCCATTGCTGAAGGGGGAAAAAGTGGCTCTTTAACACAAGCAAATTTTTCAAAGTAAGACTTTCCTAGCCAAGGCCAGAAACTAAATCCCTTTGAGGGGCTCTTGCTGGCCTGTCTCCTGCTGGCCAGAGGAGCAAACACCTATGAACTCATTAACTTCCCAGAGTTGGGAGGGGTCAGGATCCCTAGAGGGAGGTGGAAAATCCTCTCTCTGAAAGAAGAGCCAGAGACAGACTGAGGAGCCTCAAGCATCTAAACTGTTAAAGTCTACAAGGGAAGCTGGATCTAAGAAAATTAAGTCCTTAGGGAGAGGTTGTGAGAGTAAAGATTAGTTGAAAAAGATGAAAGACACAGTGACACGGTGCTTCTGGAATGCACTTGAGTTTGTTTCTCTTAGAATACAAATAATTTTTTCAATGGTGGTTACAGTTTTGTATATCCTCTTTGGAAGAGATCAGGATAAGACAGACTTGGTGAAAAAAAGAGACTGAGAAATTACATGCTAAATTAAAGGCTATAGAATAAAGGTTGGAGAAATCTTTGAATCAAAATAGGGACCCTTGGGAGAAATCCAATCTGGAACTTACAATAACACCAAAAAATGGTAGTTCCAGATGAGAAAAATCTACAAAGGCTTGATGAAATTGCAGGATGGCAGCCCATTGATATGCTGGATAGAAAGGCTTCAGCTACAGGCCAACATGATCCAACAGGATATTGTGTGTGTATCATCAAGGTTCAATTGCTGGATAAAGGTGGATACGCTACAGCAGAAATGCAGATCCTGTTTAGTGTTGCCTTGGAACAAGGTCGTCCTGTGGCATGTGTGCTCTATTTTGCAGAGTTTAGAGAAGTGAAGTGTTTGCACCACACCATAGGTCCATAATCAGGATTTCAATGGGCAAATTGTGCTTTAAGTTCTGAAAGAGCTGATTCTGTAATTACACATTAGTAGAAGAAATGGAAATTATGGGAATACCTGTACAAATTAAGGCTGACAATGCTCCACCATATGTCTCCAGTAAAATGAAGCAATTTTTCACATATAGTAATAAAAATCATATTACAGGTACACCACACAATCCTACAATCAGTTATAGAGAGATCCAATTGTACTTAAAAGAAGATGCTTAGCAAAAAGAAAGAAGTTGCAAAGACACCCAGAAATAGACTATATTGTGCTTTATTAACTCTAAATTTTCTGAATGCTAATAGATAAAAAACAACAGCAGCTGAGAAACATTGGATGGGGGGGGGGGACTGCTGAACTAAACTGTGGGGAACTGCAGCTGTGCTGGTACTGACCATTACTTGTTTTTGTCTGCAGTTGAAACATTACTTGTTTTGCTCTGCAGTTGAAACATTGTGCTCCATTGGTTGCCTTCATTTTCCTTGTTTTGAGACTCATTATTTGGCCCTTGGTTTGCCTCCTCTTGGGGACTTTCCACAGTGCTGCTCGATTGCTGGTTCCTCCCCTATATAAGCAGCTCTGTTACTCCCAATAAACAGCATTCTCTTAGCACGAATGACCCACTGTTGTGTCGTCTTTTCAATCCACAGACCCTCGTGGTAGCCTAGGCTAGCAGCACAGGCGCTGATGCCTGTTTATATTAAGGGTGTTATAACCTCAGAATGGAAAGCAGGAAATGTGTTAAGCTGGAGAAGGTGTTATGCATTTGTTTCTACAGGAAAAGAAAAACCTGTGGATTCCATCCAAATTGATAAAAATCAGATTTGAAAAGGGGAGACCTCCTAAAGGTCTTGGCTGCAGACAAAAGGAAAGAAATCAAGAAGACCAAACAAAACAGATGACATCATTTGCTGATCCCTCCACATGGAAACAGCACTGAGACTGACTGAGATATGAAAATGTCTCCAGGCAGGACTTCAGCTATGCATGACCAATAAATCTTTATATAAAATATTCAGGACTTATCATGCTGTTCTTTAAAATAGCATAAATAAAAATTTATAAACATTTTTGGTTATATAGTCCAAGCTAACTTATACAGAAAGCCAAATGCCTTACCTGCTTGAACAGAGAGCAGAGAATTATCTTTAACTGAACTGTGCCCAGTGCATAGCTCATAGAGATATTAATTTAAAAAATGTATAATACCTTTGAAAGTTAATCTTTCGCAGAGCAAGAGGATCAGACACCAAAAAAGACAAATAAGTAGCCCAGGTGATCCAACCTCACAGACAGACCATTTCAAAATGACTAGCTAGATTGTCCAGCATCAAAGACTGTTCTAGTCAGAACTTGACTTAAGCTCTGAACTTTCATAGCATTCTGAGACTGGACAGCAAAAGTTACAGCTAGCTTTCCTAAGACTGGAAAGTGTCCCAATTTTCTTAGGTCCCCCAAAATAAAACTATATCCCAAATCAACAGGAGGCAATTTAAGAAAACTACACCCCATTCCCATGGGAGGTGGGGCTTCGTCATTCTATGGATGATGGATGTCTATGTTTAAAAGAGGTTGGTTAGAGGAAGAGAGTAAAATAGTAGATTACTGAATCTACTTTTAGACCAAAGAGCACTTACAAGCAAAAAGTCTTATATTGGTATAAATCTTTGTACATTGATACAGATTTAGGATTATTTTGGTTACAACATGCTAAGGTATTTTACCCATGTAATTCTTAAAACTGTAATTTTAAATTCTAGTCCTTTTGAGACCTGCTATTACCAACTGTTTAGGGTAAGTAAGAAATGCATATTAGCAATCAAACTCATGGTCATGTTAGATGCCATATTTTCCAATGTATAAGATGACTTTTAACCCCTAAAAAATCCATGCCAAAGTGAGGGGTCATCTTATACGCAGGTTATTTACCTGCAGCTTGCTTCATATGTCCAGCACATATAGTAGGAGGGGCACGGCCTACTCTCTACTCTGTGCAGGGAGCATGAAGCAGGGAGGAGCACGCTGCACACATCTTCCTGTGCCTCGAGGAGGAGAACATGAGTGTGGACTGGCTCTCCACCAGAACCTATTCAACTTGGAGGGCTGCAGGTTGAGTGTGGACCGTGTCTTAAAGGGGCACTGTAGGCTGGCACTTGCTGTCTGCTGGTATTTAATAAAGCACCTGGCTGTCTGTGCCCTGCCTGCAAATAGACACATGCCCGAGTCTGTTACAAAGGGTGTGCACTGGAAGAGGGGTAGTCTTACATGGCGAGCACATTCCAAGCTCTATATTTTAACTGGAAAAATTAGAGGTCGTCTTATACGCCCAGTCAACTTATATGCCGGAAAATACGGCACTAGTTTAGTTAATTACAAAAATGTTTCCTAGATTGACAAATTAAAGAAATAGCTAGAAACAAAAAACTCAGATAAGATAGATAGATAGTCTTCAAAACCCTCCGAGATCTACAATATATGACATTTAAAGGTTTTATTAGTTTAAGGTTTTTTTGACCATGAAGACAGGTCTGCTCCTGGCAGCACCACCATTCTACGCCAAAGGCATCACATATGGCAAGCTAGCCACTGGCTGATAAAATGTCCTGTGTCAATGACAGACAGAATATTGTCCAAACTGGACAAACTGGATGTGAAGCAGGAATCAACTGCCACGCTTCGCAAGAACAAGGCAGGCAAGCCCTTTATAATTCCTACTTAACAAAACAGTCCCTCAAATATTCTGAGCCAGAAGACCGAAGATGGCACTCCAGCGTTAGAGAAAAATTTGGGGGGGACTGTCCAAGCAGCCAAATATCTTTGTCATTTCCATACTTTTGGAAGCTGCTTCCTTGCACTTCCTCCATATTTAGGTATTATTTATTTCTTCTTAAGTCTCTGATGGGATTGAAGACTAGGTAGTTATATTCTTACAGTTAAACCTAAATTGTTTAGAATGATAAAAGTTGATTACTTTATCCAAGGGTGCCAAATATACAAATATAAGTCTGGTCTAATTATTTTCATAATTGTTACCATTATACAATTTGTCATTGAACGGAAAGAGCCTTTTATTAGACTAAAAAGAGGAGATGTAGGCATAAGGTTACTGCATAATTCAAACACTGATTTCTATACCTCCGTATCTGGTTGCAATCCTTGTTCTGAGAATCTCCTGTCTCAATGTTGAGTAAACACTGGCCTCAAATTGTTGTTATGCCAATAAAGTAGCTTATAGCCAATCGCTGGACGGGGAGAGAATAGGTCTGGACTTCCTGCTCTTCAGAGGAGGAGTTATAGGAGGAAGAAAGGGATTCAGCAATGGGTAAACGTCCAGGAGACAATAGGAGAGAGGAGCAGAAGGAGAGAATGCCATAAAATCCAAGTATTTGGGGGATTTACACTGGGAAGAACCCAGACTAGCATACAGAGTTAAGAATGGAGTAATAACTGCTCAAGATTGTGTCATTAAGGTTGATAAACAAATAATATAATATAGAGTCTCAATTATTTTCATGCTAGCTGGGTTAACAGAAACTGAGAAACAAGCATAATTTTATAAAAATAACTTTTACTGGTTCTGGGAATCAAACTCAGATGGTCAAGCTTGTGTGGCAAGCACAGCACCTCTTACCTGATGAGCCATTTTGCTGCTGTACATAGTTTCATTTAATCAAAAATAATCCATGCAGGAATTGCCACAATTTTTCCACTTACTCTGTTATCCTTGCCTGGCTGTAATTTTCCTAAACCAGGCAAGGAGTTTCCCTAAACTACTATGCTACTTTGGGGTTTTAAGTATTAGCTTTCAAACTGTGTAGGCTACATTCTCTTAGTTTAACAGTGTGAAATACCACAGAAGCAGTTTGGTCATCTTATAGATTTTCATCAAAGGTACTGAATTTCAGTGAAGCACACTTTCTGCCCTAGCAACAGCATTTTATAACACTTGATTGGCATTGCTACATAAGAAAAGACTTTTAATTATATCAAGAACAAATGGTCACTAAAATCATCAAATCATGTGATACTGACAAAAGATTATGGGAATTTTATTTGTTAAGAGACGATTGGCACTGGGCAAAAATAACACAGTGTAACCCTTATAGCCTTCCAGATCTCAAATTATGCATTCTTTGAATTTTTTTTTTTTTAATCCCAGCACTCAAGAGGCAGAAGCAAGCAGATCTCTATGAGTTCAAGGCTAGTCTGGTCTACAAAGCAAGTCCAAGACATTCAGAGCTCTGTTACACAGAGAATCTCCTTCTAGAAAAACAAAATAAAGCAAAGAAGAATTGGGGCACAGTTTCACATTTTTCAAATTTGAGGCATAAAGTGAGAGGTTACATAAATACACACTTTGTACTATTTTCAGCCTCAGACAGTTCAAAATTACAATGACCACACACTGAACTTTCCAAAGCCTTTCTAGTGTAAAATAAAAATACTTAAATAGGGGCTGGAAGAGCACTGACTGCTCTTCCAAAGGCCCTGAGTTCAATTCCCAGCCAACCACATGGTGGCTCACAACTATCTATAATGAGATCTGGTGCTCTCTTCTGGCATGCAGGTGTATATGCAAACAGAATACTGTATACATAATAAATAAATCTTTTTAAAAAATACTTAAATGCAGTAAAAGGAAATATAAGCAGCCAAAAGGAGTTAGCAAGCACTTAAACAAATTAAGGAACCTGAATACAAATAGTAAAATAAATCAAGAATATATCCTTATTAATGATCAAGAATCCAACAATATGATTCAAAACATTGGGTTACTACTCAACCTTCTGAAAAGAGTAAGATGTAAACAAAATATATGTGTGTAATGTATGTATCTGTGTATGTATGTATATGCATATATTTGTACACATACATATATATTAGATTATAACCAAAATAAAACCCAAGTAAGTGGGGATTACCAGGTAACATTTACCAATAAACTCACATTTCCAACGGTTTCTGCTGCCTCTTTAGGATCCGAACCTGTTAGAAATCAAAACATACATCAGCATTCCCACAATATACATAAGTAAACACTGAAACTAAGATTTTTGCTTTTCTCTCATTAAGGGAAGTTAGGAGTATGCACCAGAATTCCTCAAAAAAAAAAAAAAATAGTCCAAGGGAACACCTGTGAGGCCTAGTAAGAGTAAACATTGCCCACCTCAGGCCCCTACTACTTCATTAGAATCCTGGCAACCAAGAAGCAAGGGGTGGGGCTGGCAAGATGGCACAGTGGGTCAAGTGCTTTGAGTACAAGCAGGAGGCCCTGAGTTCAGATCCCCAGAGCCTATGTTTAAAAACAAACACACCAGGCACATCTCTATAACCACAGCTGAGGCAGGAGGATTCCTGGAGCCCACTAACCACTCCAGTCCAGCTAGTCAGTGAGCTCCAGGTTCAGTAAGACCCTGTCTTAAAAACTAAGGTAGATCTGGTAGGTTAAGGTGTTTGCCACTCAAATCTGAAAACCTGAGTTTGATCTTCAGATCATAAGTGGAAGGAGAGGATTGACTCACAAAAGTCCTCTAACCAAGCCAGGCGTGGTGGCACATGCCTGTAATCCTATCACTCAGAGAGGCCAACACAGGCAGATCTCTATGAGTTCAAGGCCACCCTGGTCTACAAAGTGAGTCCAGGGCAGCCAAAGCTACACA
>OU015754.1:60396594-60422568 GCA_907169655.1 Acomys percivali | reverse complement strand
GAGTGAGTGAGTGAGTGAGTGAGTGAGTGAGTGAGTGAGTGAGTGAGAAATAAATCTCTCTCTCTCTCTCTTTCCAAACCCGTGAGATGGTTCAGCAGGTCAAGGCACTTGCACCCAAGCCTGACAACCCAAACTCTATCCCAGGACCCATGAGATAGAAGGAAAGAACCACTCTTGCCAACTGTACTCCACATGCACACCACATGCCCATTTCTGTGAATACACAAATATACACAAAATAAGTCAGCACAAGCTGAGGAACTGTCAAAGATGAAAACCCAGAAATGCTCTTAGGGAATGGTTTGCCCACTTCTCTTTCACGCTGTCCCTTTACCTTGTAGAAAAGCAGCTCTGGTTTGGTGGCAAATAGAAGGTTACACTGCTGGCACTTGAGTTTCATGAAGGAGTGGATCAAAGCAATCTCCTGAGACTGGTTAGCCAGAGTCTCCAGCGCAGCTGCAGCAGGGCTGCTGACGGAGCTGCTGACAGAGCTGCTGACAGAAGAGGCAGGGGCCTCCTGTTCTGCGGACGCCTCAGACTGCGAGGCTGTGCTCGGCACCTCTTGGTTCTGAAATACAGGGGCTAACGAAGGCTTTCTTCCCTTTGGCTTTTTAAATATATTCTGAATGAATACAAAGCAAAGATTTTACCAAGTAAGGAATGATGTAACAAAATTGTTTTAATTTTCTCATTTTAATAAATTCACTTCACAAACTTTTTTTTTCCACTTCTAATAGAAAGATGTTTCAGTGGCATACCTTCCAGAGCAGAAGGGTTTAAAGAAATGAAACACTCACAGGTGACAGACTACAATAAAGGCTCCTGCACACATTCCCTGAGATGCCTTCCACAAGCCCTACACACATCACGCACCAAGCCCTGGTGGCTAGGGTGATAGCTAGGAGGATTGTGGACACACTAGGCACCCTCACACCAAGGAATATACTGCACAGAGAGGGCAGGAATGGGACAAGGGCAGCTATGACTCCATGCCGAGACTCATTACGTTTCTGGCCCGATGAGCTTTTGCTCTTCACCATTCCACCTCTCAAACCACATTCCAGATCCTATTCTTTTAAAAACAAAAAAAAGAGAGCCAACATGAGTGTGGTAGTGCACATCTATAATCCCACACTTGGATCAGGAGCATAAGGCCACGCCCGGCTACATATCAAGTTCCTAGCCTAGACTACAGAAGGAGACCTTGATTTAAAAAAAAAAAAAAAGCCAAGGGGAGAAAGTGGAAGGGGTACTTAAATCAAAGACCATGAATATGAAAGTCCAACATCTGGGCTCAATCATTTGTATAAATTTGTGATTTTGTTTTTGTGTTAGTCAAGGCGTGAGCCACCCCTGCCTGGATTCACTGTGGAGTTTTGGGTGGGTTTTTTTTTTTTTTACCCTGCACTCAAAAATTTAACACTAGCCAGGCAGTCATGGCACATGCCTTTAATCCCAGCACTCCGGAGGCAAAGACAGGCAGATCTCTGAGTTCAAGGCTAGCCTGGTCTACAAAGTGAGTTCCAACAGCCAAGGCTACACAAAGAAACTCTGTCTCAATAAACTCAAAAAAGAAAAATTAACACTAACCATGCTTGTAATCCTGCAACTTGGGAGATAGAGACAGTATGATTGCCTCATGTTCAAGACCAGCGTGACTTTCTACGTTCTTAGCCTCTTTGGGGTATGTATGTAGCAAGACTCTCAGAGAAGGAAAAGGGGGGGGGGGGGCGCAGACTGGCAAGATGGCTCAGTCATGCTATTATGACACACAAATATATACTAAATAAATGTAATAGAAAACAATTTAGGCTGGTCAGTGGTGGTACATGCCTTTAATTCTAGCACTCGAGAGGCAGAGGCAGGTGGATTGCTGTGAGTTTTGAGTTCAAGGCCAGCCTGGTCTACAAAGGGAGTCCAGGACAGTCAAGGCTACACAGAGAAACCTTGTCTCAAAAAATCCAGAGGGGGGGGGGAGAAACTTAATCTGTTACAATGTTTTACCATAGATCAATACCTCAGAGAATGAGAAAGAAGAAATAGCACCTTGCATCATACCTGGAAAGCCAACACACAGTTGGAACTACAGAAACTGCAAATAGTTCCATTTGACATGGCTAGGTGATATTGAGGAACTGCTGCGATTTTACAACTCTGACACAAAACCTGGAGACCTTAATGACAAAAACAAAAAACAAAAAAAAGCTGTTACACACATGCATAAATGATTCAAAAGTCTAGTAGTTAAAAAAAAAAAGTCAAATACTCAGCACAGCCTCTCCTTGTGTCACCCAAGGATGTCCAGCACCTGCAGACAGATGCTCATGCACGTTGTACAGAATGGTACCACAGCACTGCACCATCTCTGTACATTTAAACATTCCCTTGCAGATGATCCCTAGTTACTATAATACCTAGTACAACTCATGAATATGGAAGGTCAAATATAATATAAAAATTAACACAGAGCCGGGCGTGGTGGCGCACGCCTTTAATCCCAGCACTCAGGAGGCAGAGGCAGGTGGATCACTGTGAGTTCAAGGCCAGCCTGGTCTACAAAGTGAGTCCAGGACAGCCAAGGCTACACAGAGAAACCCTGTCTCGAAAAACAAAACAAAACAAAAATAATAATAATAATAATAATATTTTTTCTTGTACATGAAACCATAAAATGTATTCTATAAAAAAGTATCACTGAAAATCTATTTTCCTTTATTATCAGCTCTTCAAAAGTAAATCAGTCTTGGGTTTTTAGCCATATTAAATAAAATTAGTCTAAAACAAAATTAAATAACAGTAGTTATGGTCATCTTTAACATGTTACTAAATCTATACATTTATCAAATTTAATCATTACCTGAAGAAATAACAGTCTTAATTCTGTAAGCAGACAAGCAATTAATAGAGCAGAACAGCTCTGCTTTTCCTGGGTCATTTGTAGTCTTGATTATTTCTGCAGACAGCATCGGTGAAGTCCCCAAGGCATAGAGTGGCTTCTGGGCCAAATTCTATTAGGATAGCAATAACATAAGATGTGTATAAGCATAAGCTCAGACATAATTACATTATCGTTCCAAGTAAGAAAGGGCAGAGAAGTCCAGGACAGCCAGGGCTACACAGAGAGACCCTGTCTCAAAAAAAAAAAAAAAAAGAAAAGAAAGGGCAGAGAGATGGCTCAGTGGGTAACATGCTTGCTATGCAGAAGCAGAGGACATCACTTCAGACATCCAGATCCCACATACAGCAGAGACAACAATGCGCACGTGCAATCCCAGTGCGCCTAGGGCAGGATGGAGGCAGAGACAGAGGACCATCAGAGCTTCATAAGTCGGCCAGCCTGACATACACAGCTACAAATAAAAAGAAATCTTGCCTCAAACAGGTAGAAAGAGCAGACAACAATGTTGTCCTCTGACAATCGCACATATGCCATGGCATGCACACTCATTCACTAACACACACACACACACACACACACACACTCTCTCTCTCTCTCTCTCTCTCTCTCTCTCTCTCTCACATACATACAGATTTTTAAAAGAAACAAAAGAATAAATAAAATAAAAGCCCAGCCAGGTAGATGTCCCAATGAATTGGAAGATGGAGCCAGAGGGTCAGGAGCCTAAGGCCAGCAGTAGCTACAAAACTGAAGAAACCCAGTAACTGCTCAATTAACAACAAAGTACACTGAGAGTAAGGGATGATGTACTAGTGACACACTTTCCTAATGATAAACAGACAAATATTAGATAATCCACCCCCAGTAATGATCTGAATGCAGTAGAGGAAAGTTTATCACTTTTAAAGCTACCAAAATTATGTGGCTCCTCAGTAAGAGACAGAAATGATGCTTAATTCATATTGAGAGAGCCTACAAAACCATTTCTTTATCGAGATCAGTGTTATAATAAGTAGGGATAATTATATAATGAACTACTGAGTCTATCCATGTTTTAACAAATAATAATGACTATTACTTACACAGTACTGGTTTCTGAATGCTTGCCATAGGCCAAACTCCATGATAAGGAACTTTTATAAAACTGTCACTAACAACAGCAAATCTTTCAGTAAGGAAGTAGATGGTAAGGAAATGTACATTATGAAGTTTCACAAAATCTGCTTAGTAAAAATGGGCCTCATGAATCTGGAAGTCCCAATGCCAGTCCCAAATTAAGGGAAGAATTTAGGGTACAGATAAGCAGCAGTAGTTATCTTCCTATGCTAACTGGACTGCCAAAAGTGGCAATTCCTAAAAAATAAAATACTTTTTAATGATAAAAGACCATTTCCAGGGGGCTGGAGAGATGGCTCAGTGTGAGCACTGATTGCTCTTCCAGAGGTCATGAGTTCAATTCCCAGCAACCACATGGTGGCTCACAACCATCTATAATGTGATCTGATGCCCTCCTCTGGCATGCAGATATACATGCAGGCAGAGCACTGTGTATGCAATAAATAAATCTTAAAAAAAAAAAAAAGAACCATTTCCAACTGCCCCAAGGAATTAACAAAATCAAAAATTTGCTAAGTAAAGGAATTATATGTTTGTGTATGCAGGTGCACTGAATGTGTCCTGAACATGTGTGCATATTTGTGTGGGAGTCAGGGTTAACCTTGGGTATAATTCAGGTGTCATCTTTTTTTTTTTTTTTTGAGACACAGTCTCTCACTGACCTGGAATTTGCCAAAGAACCAATGCAAGGTAGCCAGTAAGGCCCAGAGAAACCCCTTTCTCCACCGGGATTGTATGTGCACACCAACACAACCAGCTATGGGGGTCACAGGGGTAAAATTCAAGTCCTCATGTCTGCAAGCACTCTACCAACTGAACTACTACCTTAGTCCCTAAAAAGGCATCATTTACAATGGTTAAAGCACTTGCCACACAGGCAAAAGGAATAGAGTTCAAATCCCTAGAACCCACATAAATGTCAAGTAGGTTCAGTGGCCCCTGCCTTTAATTCTAGCATTTCAAAGGTAGAGCTAGGATATCAGGACAAGGTAGCTAATTAGACTAGCTGAACTGGTGAGTTTTGAGTTCAACTGAGAAACCTTGCTTCAGTGAATAAGGTACAAAGCAACTGATGAAGACTCCTAACAATCTTAGACCCATATATGCATGCCCATATACATATAAATACACACAAAATAAACAGAATTCTCAACCAGTAAAAATTAAAACTGAAACAGATACCATATTTAACCAGACTATTATTTATTACAGTAAATAATACCTAATAAGTACCTAAAGTATTATAATAGGATGATGGTAACAAATCAACTAAGAATTCATTTCAAAATACATCTTAATTTTAAAAAGCTGGGTGTTGTGGCCCACGCCTTTAATCTCAACATTCTATCAGGCAGAGGCAGGCAGATCTCTTTGAGTTCAAGGCCTGCCTGGTCTACAAGGCAAGTGCAGGACAGCCAAAGCTACACAGAGAAACTCTGTCTCAAACAAAACAGAACAAAACAAAATAAACAACAAACAAACAAAACAAGCCCAGGGGCAGGCAAGAGGCAGCCGGGCATGTGACCACCTGAGCCCCGCCCTGCTGAGCCCTGCTGATGGCTAGGATGATGTCTGTGGCACAAGTTTCCACTGAGGGCCATGCAACAGCCTGCAGCCATGTTGAGGTCCAGGAGCCAGGCTGCCATTGGGGGCCAGGCTGCTAAGGGTAGCCTGAGCTGCCACCTGAGACCATGGTGATGTCAGGGCCCCTGCTGCCACCGAGTGCCAAGGCCCTGCTGCAGCTGAAACTACATAGATGTCAATCGGCTGTGCCACACTGGGGGACATATTGAAATGAGTGGCCTGTGCTGCTACCTGAGGCCATGTTGATGTCCCAAGTCCAGGTAGCCTCCAAGGGACTTATCTGGGTCTGGGTCCTTGGTCCTGCGGCAGCTGGGGGGAGCCGGGGGGGGGCATGTTTGTGGTCTTTGCTGTCATTGGAAACCACGTGGAGGCCCATGACCCGTGACCCATGCTCCCACTGACTGTGAAGAGCAAGGAGGCTACTTTCGCTGCGGTGTCCCTGACTGCAGACGCACAGTTGAAGAAATATGGATGGCTTATGTGACAAGCCCTACCCCACCACACACACCCCCCAAAAGGAACAGCCTAGATAGGAAGCCACCAAAGAGAACTCCTAAAAAGTGTGAGGGGATGCCAAGGAGACGCTCTCCACAGGAGGCGGCTTCTGGTGGATGTGTGGGAGGGGAGGGTCTCAGTTCTACTTCAAGGGGCAGGCCACTAAGAATCTGACCATGTTCCAATAACACAAAGCGAACCTTTTCCCCCTTCCTTTGCATTTTTAAATTGTTTTTATCTTTTACTTCTTTAGGGGGAGACCACAAAGGGTTGGGAAGGGATTGTAATTGGGGTACATGATGTGAAACTCTAATAGGATCAATAAAAATGTTATTTGGGGAAAAAATGTTTCCTTTAGTTTCAATCAGTTTTTGGCTTTTAACTCTTGCTCATGATTTATCTGTAAAAAGTTTTCACTATCAATATTCAACAACAAATCATGAAGTTACATCCATTAAATTCTGAGCCTTGAATAAAATTTTTAAAGTGGTCTATTTTGTCTTAATCATATTACTATACAACCATCCCTAAGTGGAGTCTCTTCATTTCCCTATAGGAAAATCACATCAAGATGAACATTTTGCAGCTCACCTTTGCACAGCCAGCTCACAAGGAAATCTACATGCTCAGATCTACACCTGCTTGTACACCAGGACATCTGTTGAACTAGACTCTTCAGGGACAGGAAGGTCAGAGTTACTATAACAATAGCTCTCATAGTTCTCACAGCAGTTCACAGTGAGATGGTGAGCTGTGTGAAATTCTGAAAAAACAAGCATCACTACAAAGACCTCATACCACATTTTGAGTCACCTGTCTTTCCAATTATCTTTCCTTATTTTTCTTCTTCTTCCTGTTCCTCCTTTTTATTTTTTTCAAGACAGGATCTTATTATGTAGCTGTCTTGTCCTGGAACCCACTAGGTAAACCAGGCTGGCCTTGAACTCACAGAGAACCACTCTGTGGTCTTCACTCTGTGATTTCTCCTTCCCAAGTGCTAGGATTAAAGGTATGTGCCACCACACCTGGCTTTGGTATTTAATTTCAAATCTAATCTAGGACATAATTATATGGTGGCATTATAATCTCTACATTTGGGACATTGCAACAGGAAGACTGCCTCAAGGTTGAAGCCAGTCTGAATTACATAGCAAAATACTGTCTAGAGAGAGAGAGAAGGAGCAAGAGTAAGAGAGAAAAAGAGAGAGAGAGAGAGAGAGAGAGAGAGAGAGAGAGAATACATCATCTCTGAGTAGAATTCCAATGAAAGTGAAGTGTAACTTAGACTTACGTCAATGTTCTTCTGACACATAGTGCACTTGACTGAAACGCTGCGAGTATACACGGTAACAACAGGCTTCGTTAGCTCATAAGAAAACAGGCATGACTGGCTGCAGAAATCTTTGCAGAGAGAAGAATTTTCCAATTGGGTTGTGATCACATTTATTGGATTTAAAATGTCTCTAAAAACAAATAACAAAGACAAATGTATGATGATTTTTACCTTCTTCCTCTCCAGGAGACAAAATGTATTTTAGCTAGGAGTAACAACTGCATAGTAGAAAAAGCCTGCATAAATCATCTGAAACACAGCTTTGAGGATTAGTTCTGTTACTTCTCAGTTAAATGATTGTGAGTGAAGCAATTATTGTCTCTATTACCTTATGTGCAAAGTGGGGGTGATAATATCTAATGTGTGCATCTGTACAAGAAATTATATTTAACAAAAATAAGACTTCCAGCTCTCTGCTAGAGTCAGTGAGACTAGATTCAGTATCCATCCCATAACCCGAAATCATGGAACATGTGTCCTCTACTCAACAGCTGTCAATAGAAGAATCATGAGTGAAATCATAAAAGAATTTTTTAAATTAAAATTTCCAAGATGAACTACGAAGACAGTAATATAAATACTAGCATACTATATAAAGCTTAGCTATGGTGGCCCGGTGTGGTGGCACACACCTTTAATCCCAGCACTCAGGAGGCAGAGGCAGGTGGTTCTCTTTAAGTTCTAGGCCAGCCAGTCCAGGATAGCCAAGGCTACACAGAGAAACCCTGTCTCGAAAAACAAAAAAACTAAAAACTAAAAAATAAGAAATAAAGCTTAGCTATGCTAGGAAGAACACAACACAAATAACAGCAGTTCTGGGAGATTTCTAGGGCCATTTTATAAGCCAATTATTGCAATAAGCATTGGAAGCAGGTAGGCGAAAGCCAGGCCAGGTGGCACACATCTGTAAGGAGGCAGATGCAAGCAGATCTCTGTGAGTTCAAGGCTAGACTGGTCTAGAACTCAAGTTCAAGTACAGCCAGGGATACACACAGAGAAACTCTGTCTCATAAAAAAAAAAAAGCAAAAGACAAACAACAACAACAACAACAAAAAAAAAAAGAACACCAACTAAGGTAGAGTATAAATACTGTTATTTTTCTCAAAAGTATAAAAATTGAAGGAAATATTCAAAATAGAAAACTAGAGGAAGGAAGCCACAAAGTAAATAATGACTATAGTATTACACATGTAAATATATTGAATTATGACTATATGCCGGTCATTAAATATCACAGAAAACACTGAGGAAAGTATTACCGTTATTTCCACCTTCAGACAAAGAGACTAAATGACAGCTTAACTTGCCACTCACAGTCATACTGACACTAGAATTCCAATCGATAGAGTCCATAGTTAATCAATCTACTAGCCTGTACTTTGTACACCTTTGTTTTGGTTTTATGTTGTGCACATGTATGCAGAGGCCGGAGTCTTGCCTCCTCAGGCACCATCCACCTTGTTTTTCATGAGTTCTTTCACTGGGACCTGAGACTCTCCAATTACCATATGCTGTCTTGTCATCTAGCCCCAGGGATCCTCGTGTGTCCACTTCCCCAGTGCTGAGATTGCAAACATTCACCACCATGCCCAGAATTTTAAGATCTTTTAAATAGGAACTCACTGTGTAATCTTGGCTGGCCTGGAACACACTATGTGGACTAGGCTAGCCTCAGGTCAGAGAACCAGCACCTCAGCCTCCATCTCCCAAATGCTGGGATTAAAGGCATGAGCAACTATGCCAAGTAGTATGCCCAGCAATTTATGTGGGTGCTAGGGATCAAATTCAGGTCCCCATGCTTGCAGAGCAAGCTCTTTAACAACTAAGCCATCTCCCCACCCCACATACATTTATTATTCACAACTACTACATGGTAAGCTATGAAAGAATAAAAATAATTATCTAAATTTCACTTGAGCTTAAAAATATATGTGCTTGGCCAGGCACAGTGGTGCATGCCTGTAATCCCAACACTTGGGAGGCTGAGTCAGGCGGATTTCTGTGAGTTCGGGCCAGCTTGGTCTACAAAGTAAGTCCAGGACAACCAGGGCTACACAAGGAAACTCATCTCAAAAAAAAAAAATATATATATATATGTATTATATATATGTGTGTATATATGTGCTTCTACAGGGTGTGGTAGTATATATAACACTTAAGAGAGAAAGACAGGGGCTGGAGAGATGGCTCAGAGATTAGTTAAGAGCACTATCTGCTCTTCCAAAGGTCCTGAGTTCTAATCCTAGCAACCACATGGTGGCTCACAACCATCTGTAATGAGATCTGGTGTCTTCCTGTGGCAGGCAGGCATATAGGCAGGCAGAATACTATATAAATAATAAATAAATCTTTGGAAAACAGAGGAGGGGCAGGAAGATTTGGAGTCCAAGGTCAGGGCCTAGAGAGATGGCCCAGAGGTTAAAAGCAATGGCTACTTCTTCCAGAGGTCCTGGGTTTAATTCAACCTACGTGACAACTCACAACTATCTGTAACTCCAGTTCCAGGAGATCTAATAATCTTATACAAACATACATGCAAGCAAAACACCAATGCACATAAAATAAAAAATTTTTAAATCATTTTTTAAAAAATAGTTCAAGCATCCCCAGCTACAGAACAAGCTCAAAGCCAGGCTAAGCTAAGTCAGAACCTGTCTCACAAAATATTCATAAAATGCTAGGGAGATAGCTCAGCTGTCAGAGACATATGCTACCAAGCTTGATCACCTGGTTGAATCAATGGGGACCCCACAGAGGAGCCAACTCCCACAAGTTGTTTTCTGATCTTGTGTGCATTTGCATGCACACACACATGTACACATACGGGCGGGGATGGAGGGAAAGCATACAAGATAAATATAAATATAAAAATATTTTCTGAACCAGCTAACCATGAAACCTTGGAAATTAGTAGACATGCTTGCATACACATCAAGTAGTGGTTCTGAAGAGTGTTTTTTCACTAAAACGGAAGGAGACTATACTTAGCTAGGTGTATTGGCACTTGTCTGTAATTCTAGTACTTGAAAGGTAGTGCCAATGAGGATCACAATTTCAAGGTCAGCCACATAGTCAATTCAAGGACAATCTGGGCTATAGGAGACCTTGTCTCAAAAACAAACCAAAAAACCCTAAAAAACGGGCCGGGCGTGGTGGCGCACGCCTATAATCCCAGCACTCGGGAGGCAGAGGCAGGCGGATCACTGTGAGTTCAAGGCCAGCCTGGTCTACAAAGCGGGTCCAGGACAGCCAAGGCTACACAGAGAAACCCTGTCTCGAAAAACAAAAACAAAACAAACAAAAAAACCCTGAAAAACAAAAAACTGTGGCTGAAGAAATGGCTCCTAAGTTAAAAGCATTGGCTGTTCTTCCAGTGGCCCAGGTTTTATTCCTAGTGCCCATCCGGCAGCTCACAACCATCTCTAACTCCAGCTCCAGGAGATCTGAAGTCCACTTTGGCCTCGTCTGGCACCAGACATGCATTTGGTACACAAGCATACAAGCAAGCAAAACATTCACATACACAAAAATTTTAATGCACTGATTTGCCAAGTTTAAAAAATAAAAAATACCTGCATCCTAGACGGACATGGTAACACACACCTTTAATCCCAGCTCTCTGGGAGGCAGAGGCAAGGGCATCTCTATGAGTTTGAAGCCAGCCTGGTCTTCAACAAAGTGAGTCTGGGAAAACCACAGCTACACATTCTTATAAACAATTATAATATAATACATAAATACAATTACAAAAATATACAATTACTTAAATTCTTTATTAATAAGATCCCATTTATTAAGCATTTACAATATACTAAGTTATGTGTTAATACTGCCTCATTAAAAATCTTAGGAAGTATATATTACCTAATGAAAAACTCCTGTTTATAACAACAAAAAACAATATACAGTAAAAATAGCTAGCCAAGGTCTGTAAGTGATAGAATCCCTATCTAACCTCCTCCTTCAGCACTGGAAACGGCCTTAGGACCTCATCATGTCAAGCAAGTGCTATTCAGCTGAACCCCAGCCTCAAAACCAAGCTATTCTCTTTTTTTTTGTTTTTCTTTTTGTTTTCAAGACAAGGTTTCTCTGTGTAGCCCTGGCTATCCTGAAACTCATTCCAAACTGAACTCAAAGATTCACCTGCCTCTGCCTCTCCAGTGCTGGGATTAAACCTTGTCTTAAAAAAAAAAAAATTGAAGCTCATAAATTCCTGTGTTATCTGCTGCTAGCAAGTGGCTACACAAACTTTTTGTTTGTTTTTTTGCTTTTTGTTTTTTGTTCTTCAAGACAGGGTCTCTCTGTATAGCCTTGGCTGTCCTGGACTCACTTTGTAGACCAGGCTGGCCTTGAACTCAGTGATCCACCTACTGCTGCCTCCCTTAGAGCTGGGATTAAATGCATGCACCACCACGCTCAGATGACTGCACAAACTTTTGTTTTGTTTTGTTTTTTGAGACAGGGTTTCTCTGTGTAGCCTTGGACTCACTTTGTAGACCAGGCTGGCCTGGAACTCACAGTGATCCAACTGCCTCTGCCTCCTGCCCCTGGCAGCTGTTGTCTCAAAAAAGGACACAGGTCTCAGGGTCTAGAGCTATGGGATGGCTACTGACTAGGGTCCCATTGATTCCAGAGAATGAAACATGGGTAAAAACTAGAAGCTTCACACTATATTCATAAAAATAAACCACCAGAGAAATAAGCAAAAATGTCTATTCACCAAGTGTACTGAAGATGCTTATGTGACTCTGCTGTTTCTTCACCTCTGTACAAAAGCATTACTGTAAAGCAACTAGGATCCCAACAAAAGCCCATGAGATTTATAAAAACAAAGGCTATTTTTGTCACCACCTGAGTTTTCACTTTTTTGTTTTTTGTTTTTTGAGACAGGGTTTCTCTGTGTAGCCTTGGCTGTCCTGGACTCACTTTGTAGACCAGGTTGGACTCGAACTCACAGTGATCCACCTGCCTCTGCCTCCCGAGTGCTGGGATTAAAGGCGTGTGCCACCACTGTCCGGCTGAGTTTTCGCTTTCTAAAGAGTTAAGTAACGTTTATATCCCATTGAAAGACAATACTGCCAGGCAGTGGTGGCACACACCTTTAATCCCAACACTCAGAAGCTAGATCTTTGTGAGTTCCAGGCCAACCTGGTCTACAGAATGAGTCTAGGACAGCCAAAGCTACACAGAAGAACCCTGTCTTGAAAAACTAAAAGAGAGGCTGGAGAGATGGCTCAGAGGTTAAGAGCATTTCTGTTGGCTGCTCTTCCAGGTCCTTCCTGAGTTCAATTCCCAGCAAACACACTGTTGCTCATAACCATCTATAATGAGAACTGGTGCCCTCTTCTGGCATGCAGGCAGAATAATGTATACATAATAAATACTTTAGAGAAGGCTACACAGAGAAACCCTGTTGGGGGGTGGCAAAGAAACCAGGCAGGACAGTGCTCACCTTAAATCCCAGCACTTGAAGTAAAGACAGGTGGATCTCTGTGAGTTCAGGGCCAGTCTGGTCTATAGAGAGAGTCCTAGGATAGAGAGACCTTGTCTCAAAAATCAAAAGAAAAGTGAAGTAAAAACTTAGGGACAGTACCTGGAGCAGTGCTTGCAGGTTCTCTTGGGAAGAGGTGGCACACTGACAGCTGAGGAGTGTCTGCTGATGCATCCTGTGGAGCAGAAAAGCTGAGCAGATCCTGCCTTGTGATATATAGGTTGCCCCTTATGAAGTAGTTTTTTACAACCACAACAAAACAGAGACGCAGCTGGAAGTGAAGGAAATGATGTATTTGCGTTGGATGATGGTAGACCAAGCTGAAAGCCTAGCAAGACAAGAACAAACAAAATAAAAACAAAAAAGAAAGCAATTTCAGTTTCCCTAATGCACATACTTTCTTTTTAAAGAAAAACCTTGTTAGTTTTGAAAGCCTCTATATGAAGAAAGCGATAACCACTCTTTTCTTACCACAACCCTTAATATGTACCATATGTTAGTTAGAAACCAGTTCTCATATACACATATGCTAAATAAGATTTTTTTTTTCCACCTGCCTCTGCATCCCCAAGTGCTGGGATCACAGGCGTGTGTCACCAGGCCCAGCTAAGATTTTTTTTTTTTTTTTTGAGACACAGTCTTACTATATATAGGCCAAGATGGCTTGAAACTTACGAATCTCCTGTCTCAGACTCATAAATACTGTGATTACAGGTCTGCAGCACTTTCAGCCACCTGTATGCATATGTTTGTGCATGTATAACTTAACAAAAAACAGAAGGGTTTTCGTTTGGGTGGTTTTTGTTTTGTTTTCAAGACAGGGTTTCTTTGTGTAGTCTTGGCTACCTCAGAACTCACTATGTAGACCAGGCTGGCCGGAACTCAGAGATCCACCTGCCTCTGCCTCCCCAAATGCTGTGATTAAAGACAAGTTCTACCATACCCTGCTAGAACCAGAAGTTTTATGAAACATATATTTGCTTAATACATGAATCATTTTCTGGTATAATCTTAATGCCTTTTGGTGGGGGGGGAGGTCAAGACAGGGTCTCTCTGTGTAGCCTTGGCTGTCCTGGACTCGCTTTGTAGACCAGGCTGACTTCAAACTCACAGAGATCTGCCTGCCTCTGCCTCTGGAGTGCTGGGATTAAAGGCGCGCACCACCACCCTGCCCTGCCTTTCATTTTTTAAAAGGTCTGTGCCGATCGGTTCCCACAGTGAAAGATATATCTAAAGGAGAAAAACTTACCAGAAGAGGTGCTTCCCTCAGTTCTACTAAACAATACATGCTATAACAAACTTAGCTAGTCATATTTCTTACCAAGAGAAGTGTCACTAGCTGAAAATACAGCACTAATTTTTAGTTCACTTTCTTGAGGTCCATATTCCTTAAAATCAAAAGAAGGGAGAAGGAGAGATATAAATACAGTATGCATGAATAAACTAGAAATTCAATTAAAAAATCTGATTCTGGCACATACAGAATTATATATCTTTAATATATCCTAATTATAGCCCCTTCCGAAATACCTGAAACATCAGATTAGACCAGATACAATCTTTACAAAGACCATCTTTCAAAATTAAAAAATTTTGCAGTTATACCTGTATTTCAAAAGTAATCTTGACAGATGAGAAAAATATGTAGCCATTCCAATCTTGATCACTACTTATTTGTGTATGAGCATGTGTGTGGATAAACATGTGTTAGATACCAGCACTCAGTACAGGTGTTTTCTTCAATCACTCTACACTTACTTACACCTTTTTTCAACTTTTTAAATTTGCTACCAAAATTTTTTTTGTAAGAAATACAAAACAAGCGTGGCCTCGGAGACACACAGAAGAAGGGGAAGCAGGCTATGTGGATGACACCTGATAGGCTGTGGTCAAACGGTGGGGGAGGAGCATCCCCATCAGAGGTCTGGGAGAGAGCAATAGGGCAGAAGAGGAAGAGAGGGTGGAGGATGAGAGTGAGAGGATAACAATCTGGACATAGCGTGAATAAATTATAATATATATAAATAAAGAAATACAAAGGGAGCCGAGCGGTGGTGTCACACACCTTTAATCCCAGCACTCGGGAGGCAGCAGCAGGCAGATCTCTGTGAGTTTGAGGCCAGCCTGGTCTAAAGAGTAAGTCCAGGAGAGCCAGGGCTACCTAGAAAAACCCTGTCTTGAAAAAAAAATAAAGAAAGAAAGAAAAGAAAGAAAGAAATACAAAAGTTATTATAAATGTACAAACCCATTTTCTAGTTTGCTTCAATCAGTTTGGCTGGGAAACAAGTGAATCCATTGAATAGTTACATTTGAACACTGATTTTGAAAATATCAATGAACTGAAGTTACTCAACAATAAACATCTAAATTTGCATTCTAGCACCCAGTAAGACATCTAGTTTCGAGGCAGAACAAGTGTGGTTGCACTGACACTGACCAGTACATAGGTGCAGCCAGCGTGTCCTTGGGCTAGAGAGCAGGACATCTGTCTTTGGGTCGTAACATTTGTGGTGTCTACCAGCCCGGAGTAAATTAAAAAATGGTGATGTTGAGAAAGGCAAGGAGATTTTTGTTCGGAAGTGTGCCCAGTGCCATGCTGTGGGAAAAGGGGCAAGCTTAAGACCACACCAAATCTCCATGGTCTTTTTAGGCGGAAGACAGGTCTGGCCACTGGATTCTCCTACACAGATGCCAACAAGAACAAAGGGAGAGGACATCACCCAGGGAGAGGACACCCTGATGAGTATTTGGTGAATCCCAAAAAGTACATTCCTGGAACAAAAATTACCTTCGCAGCAATTAAGAAGGGAGAAAGGGCAGACCTAATAGATTATCTTAAAAAGGCTACCAACAAGTAATTCAACTGCCTTATTTACTATAAAACAAATGTCTCATGGCTATTAATGCATACCATAATTTAATTCATACCCCCAAATTCATATCATGAATGGCTAACAATGTTTTTGTTGGACAGTCCTAATTTAAATAAAACTGACTTGTAGTTTAAAAAAAAAAAAAAAAAAAAAAAACACATCTAGTTTCCAAAGAACTGTTGATCTGTAACCCTCCCAGTTTCCTGACCAGCTCCCTCTGCAGTGGCAGCAGAATGGCCACTGTAGCTCTTTCCTTTCCAAGGGTGTCTGAGTTAAGATGCCTGTAAGAAGCCCAGCCACCCCTCCCTGAGCTGCTTCTAGCTGATTTCTAGTGATAGGGCATTTCATAGATGATCGTTGGGTATATTTCAGGCTCTTAGATGGATACTGGCAATCTGATCTCAGATCAACATACTTGCAACAACTTATTCTCCTGATGTATTCACAAGACAGTGATAAATGAGATTAAATATGAGTGCATAAAGAAAATACTGTCTTAACAATGAAAATTTGTTAATGTAAGCTACTTTCATGCTGAAGTAAATTACCTTATATGTTTTTTTTTTCTTGGCTAAATGACCTGTTATATTTCAAACCAGAAAGGTGGTTTGTTTGTTTTTTTTCTGGGGAGGGCCAGGTGTCAGACATGAGATGAAGTTCAATTGATAGAGTGAGTGCCCTGGGTTCCATGCCTGTTATCACATAATATAGGTATGATCATCATCTCAGCTGTCAAGAAGAGGAGATGAGAGGATGAGGTTATTTTTAGCTATAGAGTTGCAGGCTGATGTTTATTTATTTTGGGGTGTTTCTGTTGTTATTTTCTGGTTTTTGAGACAGGATGTCTCCGTGTAGCCTTGACTGTCCTGGACTCACTTTGTAGAGTGAATGCTGGGATTAAAGGCATGTGCCACTATGCCTGGCAGGCTATTTTTTTTAAAGATTTATTTATTTACGTATATAAACACTCTATTGCATGTATACCTGCATGACAAAAGAGAACAGCAGATAGAAGAGGGCATCAGATTCCATTATAGATGGTTGTAAGCCACAATTTGCTGGGAACTGAACTCAGGACCAATGCTCTTAACCGCTAAGCCATCTCTCCAGCGCAGGCTAATATTTATTAAACTATTTATTGACACATGCAAAGAAGTAGAAGCACCACAGTCACTTTCCCTAGTGTACCAGAAAGAATTTAAGATTAAAAAGATTAGGCCGGCAAGGCATGGTGGCCCACACCTTTAATCCCAGAACTCAGAAACAGAGGCAGGTGGATCTCTATGAGTTCAAGGCCAGGCTGGCCTACAAAGGAGTCTAGGATATCCTTGGCTATTACACAGAGAAACCCAGTCTCAGAAAACAAAAAAAAAAGATTAAGCGGGGCATGGTGGTACACATCTTTAATGCCAGCACTGGGAGGCAGAGGCAGGCAGATCATTGTGAGTTTGAGGCCAGCCTGGTCTACAGAGTAAGTCCAGGACAGCCAAGGCTACACAGAGAAACCCTGCCTCAAAAAAGAAAAAAAAAAAGATGCTGCCCTATTAACCTGTAATATTATCTAATGGTCCAGATATACCTCCCTGGAGTTTTGTTTTGTTTTGTTGTTGCTTGGCTGGAGGGTGGGGTAGTGGTGAGGTTCTCTTTAGTTGGTTGGGTTTTTGTTTTGTTGAGACAGGGTCTCACTATTTAGCCTTAGCTTCCTATATAGACCAGACTGGCACCAAGTCCTAGAGATCCACCTGCCTATGTCTAGGATTGAAGGTATGCTCCACCATATCTTATTTCCCAAGTGCTGGTGGTGGTGGCTGTTTTGTTTGTTGGGCTTTTTTAATTTCCTGAGTTTTATACTTTCATTACTCGTAGTTCCTACCATCACATTTCCTATTCACTGGTTTCAATTTCACTAAGTGAAAACAAGCAACCATCTTTTTTCTCCCTTCCACTCTATCCACAAACCACTCAACAAACTGTCCTCTTAACCTCACGGGAAACAGCACCCCTTTGAATGCTGGGGACTCCTTTCCTTCTTCCTTATCACTCTATCCAGTCCCCGCTTACCTTCCACTTCTCTCCAATCTCCATCTTGGTCTCTTCCTCTCTATTTCTATGTTAATATGTTCCTTTACAAGCTGTTACTATTCTCCTTTTCCCTCTCTTTACAGTCAAACTTTGAAAGTATTTCATTCTTGGGCCTGTGAGATGGTTCAAAGGATAAAGGCACTTGCTGGGCAAACGTGATAACGTGAGCCATGCCCTGATCCCATAATGGGAAGACTCAACTCAGGAAAGCTGCCATCCGACCTCCGCACAGCTGGGATGGCACACACAAGCCCACACTCACACATCTCATGCACATATACCCAGTCTCACTTTGATTCCTTGTTGAACTCAAAGGATTCTGGCTAAAACTTTTAAAACAGCAATCATTCCACAATTGCTAACCTAAGAGAGATGCTGGCTCAGTGCTTAAGAGCACTTGCAGATCTTCCAAAAGACCGAGTTCAACTCCTAGCATCCACAGAGGCAGCTCACAACCATTTCTAACCAATTCCATGGGGGGCTCTAGGTCCTCTTCTGGCCTCTGTAGGCACCAGGTATGTATGCATGTGGTGTACTTACATACAGGCAAAACACCCATACACCTTTTTTTTTTTTAATTTATTGTGACGATTTCATACTCTTCCCACCCTGCCAATTCCCTTTGAACTCAAAGAGATCTGCCTGCCTGTCTTGCGTTCTGGGATTAAAAGCATAACCATCACAACAGGCTTGTCCTTTTGTTTACATTTCATGACCCAGTGAATTTCATTAATGAATATTCATAGATAACGTTTGTATCTTTGTGAGGTCTTCCGCAAAGTTAAGTATGAAAGTGGAGCCTTCATGAACTGTATCAGTATCTACAATAGCTGCTTTACTCCTTGTTGTGGCTAAACCGCTGACAGAGTTAAGAAAAAAGATGCTTATGTTGGTTCACAAGGATACAGAGTTCTTCACATGGGTTCTAGGGATAAACTGAGCTTAGAGGCTTGCTCAGCCAGCACCTTTACCCTCGGGCCATCTCACCGGCCTGGTTTATAATAATCCCACGAGTCCATGGTAATTGTGTAATAGCAGGAGGAAATGACTTGGATAGTAGTATGTATGCTCTGTCCCATCTCAAACTCATGCTGAAATCTGATTCCCAATGTTTACATGGAAGGGTGAAAAATTAATGGAATGTCACCCCAACACAAAAAAATTATAGGTGATTAATGACTGCTATAAGACATAATTATCCTCTCCAGGAATGAGCCCCTTTATTGGCTGTCCAATGCAGGAGGTTGTATTTATATATTTTTGTGTATATATATACACACACACAAAACAATAGTCTATCAGCTTGGAAAGGGACACAGGAGGGGCTGGAGGGAGGGAGTCTGAAGGGGACTGAAAGGAGGAAAAGGAGAGCAGACAGTGATATAATTCTATTTCAATTAAAAAAAATTTTTGAGGCCAGGCGGTGATAGCACAAGCCTTTTAATCCCAGCACTTGGGAGGCAGAGTCAGGCGGATCGCTGTGAGTTTGAGGCCAGCCAGGTCTACAAAAAGCAAGTCCAGGACAGCCAAAGCTACACAGAGAAACCCTGTCTCGAAAAACCAATATGTGTGTGTGTGTGTGTGTGTGTGTGTGTGTGTGTGTGTGTGTGTGTATACATATATATTTTTTGGTATATATACATATTTTTTTTGAGCCAGGCATGGTGGCACACACCTTTAATTCCAGCACTAGGGAGGCAAAGGTAGGCGAATCTCTCTGAGTTTGAGGCCAGCCAGGTCTACAGCTCTAGGACAGCCTGGCTTGAGGTTCTGAAACCTAAAAGCCCACTTCCCAGTGACACACTTCCTCCAACAAAGCCACACCTACTCCACCGAAGCCACATCTCCTAATAGTGCCACTCTCTATGAGGCTATGGAGACCATTTTCATTCAAACCACCACAATCACACTGAAATGTTTAGGCTTTCCCATATAGGAGGAAACTGGCCAAGGATGGCAGTTTACCTGCCTAGCATGTGCAAGGCCCTAGGTTCAAGCCCCAGTACTGGGGGGAGGGCCAGAGTAATATTAGATCTGTAAAGAATGCAACGGCACCACTAATCAGTGTTTTTTGTTTGTTTTTTGGGGGGAGTTTTTTGTTTGTTTGTTTTGTTTTTTCAAGACACCATCTCTTTGTGTTAGCCTTGGCTGTCCTGAACTCACCAGGCTGTCCTTGAACTCACAGCGATCCACCTGCCTCTGCCTCCACTAATCAGTGTTTTGAGTAACTACATGAGTGAAGCTGTAAACAGTTCACATGAGAAATAATGAAATGAGGAAATGGAAGACAGACTCAAAATATATTTAAAAAGCAGAATCCACAGAACTTGGCAAACAAATGGTTATACTGGGTAAGGCAAGAGGAACAATTTACCAGCTAAAGAGAAGGGAAGCATACTGAAAGGAGATGTAAGTAAACTGGAGACCTCTACCACTTGCTGCACACACTGCAAACGCCATCTTCGAACCTTCTTGGCTCACTCCTAGAGCAAAGAAGGCATGGGGTTCAAGAGCAGGACAAAAGCTGTCTAGCACTCTTGTCCTAGGATAACACTGCTGTGAGACAGTGGGAGAAGGTAAATCTTACTTTTAATTTATTAATTTTCAGTACATTTAAAATACTATTGTTTTGTCTCTACAATAAAGTCAGTAATAGAGATCATAAAACAAATGAACTGCTAAAGAAAGTTTAAAAAAATTCTTGCCAAAATAACTGACTCTCCACTCCACAAATTATTTTTGTTTCTGATCTCTAACTTTAAGGGATAGCCAGAATGATCTTTCCAAACACAAATCTGTTTCATATTACTATCCCTACAATCAAAATCTGGCATGAAGGCACACACCTGTGAGCTTAAAACTTGAGAAACAAAGGCAAGAGGATCAGAAGTTAAAGGTCATCCTCAGCTACATAGTAAATCTGAGGACAGCAGCCTGGGTGACATGAGACTGTCTCAAAAAGAAGAACTGGGGGAGGAAGAGGAGGAGGAGGAGGAAGAAGAAGAGGAAGAAGAAGAAGAAGAAACAACTAACCCTATAATGTCTTCCCACTGCTCTTAAAATAAAAATCAAAATTCACAACAAGGTTCTGTTCTGCTTAATCTTCTCAAGCTATATATGGAGGGGTAAACTGTGAAATCATGTGATCTGGGTTTGAGTCCTGTCTAGTGTTTACTAACTGATCTATACACGCTGCTTGGCTTTTTTGAGGTCTGATATTCTCATGTATAAAGATTATCATAGAAGTGAGAATGATAATAGGCACAGCCTTAAGTTTGCATTGATATTAGTAATCATATTAATCCACACACTATTATATGTTACATATTACACACTACACCGTTAGTGTTGCTAACCATCATCACCATTTATAGTATTTGTTTCTTTAACAAAAACAAACATCACACTTACCATGACCTTTTCTCACTAAAAACATTGAAAACCTGATTAACCTTGTCTTAAATCTTTTCATAGCGCTTCAAGAGAAAACCATGCAACGGGTCATTTATAAAGAAAAGGACTTTCTCACAGCTCTAGAGGCTGTGAATTCCAAGATACAGAGGCTGCATTTAGTCAAGTCTTCAAGTCACATTATGAGTGGCAAAGGGTGGGAAAGTGCCCAAGAATGAAAAGGACAGGAAGCAAAGAGCTCAGTTGGCTTTTACAACAAACCCACTCCTGGTAATGACAGAGCCTGCATCTAGGACCATTATCTCTCAGGGTCAGCAGCACACCAACAGGTACTAAGTTTCCGATGAATGAAGCCTAGAGGGGACATCCATTGTGGACCAGCACTGAGAAATGAACACAGGACCTCAGAGTGCTGGGAATGTGCCCTATTACTTAACTATATATGTCCCAGCTTCACAGCACTCATCTAATGGATGAAGAAAAAAAAAAATCACTTGGGTTGAATCAACTTATAAACCAGAAACTGTGGGCTACCACTCATTTTCAATGCTCCAGACCAAAAAAAAAAAAAAAAGATTAGTGTTTTGAAAGTCAAAATAAATGCTTACTTGCTCATCATCAGGCTCTTCTTTAATTCTATCCAGAAGCCCTTGCTGTGCCACTGTTTTGTCACATCCATCATCCAAAGGTTCTTTCATGCTAATTGTTTACGCAGAGTTCTCTGGTTTAAAACTAAGATTTCTTCTTACCAATGGACAACTAGACTCCTAAAACATAATATAAAGGATTGGTACTCGGACTTTGTTTTCATTCATACTAGCAAGTTAACAGCTTCAGAATGGAGCGTTTGAGTAATACCCTTCTGGGACTCTGACTAACTGTTCTTTCTGCTCCTGGATTAGCTACCTTCAATTTGAGAAAGGTCTTTCCGGCAGAGCTCTCACTTCCCTAGAGTCTTAGACAAGCACTATGGTCTTTGGTATGTTCAAGGTTTTTGAGATGAAGACTGGCTGAGCAAGCCACGGAAGGCAGCTACCAAGCTCCTGGAGGTTTGGCCTCAGTACAATTTCTGACAGCCAGGACAGTGGCTTGAGACCCACAACAGCCTCGACTTCTCCAAGTGAGGCAATTGCCTCACCTTGGCCTCTAACTCGGCTTGTGCTGGAATCAGAAGCTCTTTTCTCAGCCTAAACTACTTCAGAGCCTCGGTGTGTCATCCCAGGTGGAACACTAGGCTCCAGTGTGCAGGTGGGTCTATTGGACATCCTGGGGCTTCCACGGAGTCCGTGAGAGCCACTTCCTTAAGGTCTTCCTATAAACCAGGGCTCTCAACCTTCCTACATTCACATCCTTGTGTTGTGGTGAGCCCAACCATACGTTTTCTTCTTTGCTACTTCGCAACCATAAGTTTGCTACTGTTAGGAATCGTAACGGAAACATCTGATATGCAACGCAAAGGAGGGGGGGGGGTCGCGACCCACAGGTTGAGAACAGCTGCTATAAACAAACGTCTGGACGGTCTTGAGATTCCCAAAATGTATTCAATGAAAACTACAGTTTAAAAAAAATAAAAAAAGGAGACCCTCGCTAAGGGCCTCTCATCAACCCAAGCCAGCCATAGAAACAACAGGTTTTTTTTTTTTTTTTAAAGCCTGCTGAGACGCGGGTCCAAAACTTTGCCCCACTTGCCACATTTGTAACAATTTACAGACGTTTGTATCCCTCCTCTGAATGTCGCCAGCTCTCCGACGTTGCGGTTCGTAACCAGAATTCCTCGGCCTGTCCCCCAAGAGCAGGCGGAGAAACTCGGTCTCCAAAGTGAGCACGCGAGCCACCGACTCCACTCAGCCTCAGGATGCCATGGCACCAACGCCCCCGCAGCCCGCCGAGGGTCACGTAAGGAACTGCCACTCTGCCCGCGCCTGGAGAAGCCCAGCCCTGTCACGTGAGGTTACCCAGCTCTACCTGCGGCGTCTGGTCACGTGGGGGCCACGCCCCCGTCTGAATGAGGTGCGGGGGCCCCTCCCACAAGCCCACGGGCCGACGGGCTTCCAACAGCCCCGCAGAGCACCTACCTCTCTCTAGTCGCCTAGCTGCCTGCGAAGCGGCTCGATCAGGAGAACGCACAATGGCATTCCAGGTCCCCGTGACGACAAGTTCCTTTACTGGAATCGCCTGAGCCAATCGACGAGCCTTACCAGCTGCACGCGTGCGCACTTCTACTTCTGTCCTAGACCGGAGGTAATTGGACGGTCCCAGTCCAGATTCCCGCCCTCTTTTCCCATCATGCCCTAGACCTGGCCATCCCAGCATTCTCACTTTAGTTATGAGTGATTTCTTAAAGAGACGGAGATTGGGCTGTGAAAAAGTAGAAAGAGAAATTTGAAAGAGATGAGGAGTGTTAAATGGTCAGTTCTATTTTTTAATGAGCATCTCCTTGCAAAAGTACGCCTAAACAATTATGTGTCATTTCACTTAATCGTGATGGAACCCCTAATATGGCATAAATTTTTGTCTGGAAAGATTAAAATATGTGGCTTTCTAATCCAATATTGTTTATTGAGATACATCCATGATTTGTGAAGCTGCTCTTTATTTTAACTGCTGCATAGAATCCTGTTTTATGAGTGTTGTCCTTCTGCTCTGATGGAAAAGTATCCTAGGATTTAGAAGCCCAGGAATCACATAGCTCTAAGGTGGGACAATGTCCCAATAGAAGGGCATCCCTGAATGGCCGGGCGTGGTGGCGCACACCTTTAATCCCAGCACTGGAGAAGCAGAGGCAGGTGGATGTCTGTGAGTTTGAGGCCAGCCTGGTCTCCAAAGGGAGGCGAGTCCAGGACAGAGAAACCCTTTCTTGAAAAACAAAACTAAAATTAAAATTAAAAATAAAAAAGGGGGGCGTCCTGAGTCAGGGGATCCCAGGAACCACCCAACTCTAAGAGGAGACCCCTATTGCAGCTCCCAGAGAAGGGTATCATCAGCTAGGCTGAGGAGCTCAGGACCCTCAGCCCCGTCCCACCTTCACTTTTCTCCATTGCTTCTTTTCTTCTTTGATTGAGAGTCATACCAGGCAGTAAATCTCTTGAAAGAGACTTATTGGAGGGACAAATCCAGGCGAGGAAGAATGATCCGAGAGTGGTTGCCTCTGCTCCCAGGAGAAGGAAGCAGGGAACTGGGCAGGACAGCTTTTATATAGGACTTCGTAAGGGCGGAGCTTTCTAGGCAGAGATTTCCAGAGTGAAGATTGGTGGCATTTCAACTCCTGAGCTTAGGGAGTTCAGGATTGGTGTGTTCTCCTGTTCAGTGATTGGTGGAGTTTTGTCCAGACTTCTCACCTCAAATTAGCGTGTTCTGGGATGAGTCCTATTGAGGAGCTGGAGATGACCTTTGTGACAGTTACAGAGGTCTGGGGGTGGGGATGGGCAGGCCACTGGAGATTCCTCAGGCAGGGGTCTGGCCATGTTCCTGTGAAAGGACCAAATTTCATTTTGTAAAAGAAACTCCATTTTGTGTTAAACCTAGCCAAGGGCTGAACCCAGATTCCAGAAAAACCACAAACTAGTCTAAACAGAAAAATATTCCCTAGCAACACAATCAGCTCACCTTGGGAAAGTCTAAATATACTCTCTGCTGGTCAAGCTGACCAGCGGGTGGTCTGGCACACAGCAACAACCAATTAGGAGAAGTCAGGCCAAAGTTCCTAACACCCCATGACTGCTTCAACCAATCTTTTCTATAGGCCAACTTGCCCCTACACCTATTACCCAACCATGAAATATCAAGGCTTGTAACTCCTGCTTGCAACTTTTCTACCCAAATGCCATCCAATCACATACTGTAAAACCTGTTTCTTCATCTAAAACCTATTTGAAAAAAAAGAAAAAGAAAAAACTTCTGAGCCAGGCGTGGTGGCGCACGCCTTTAATCCCAGCACTTGGGAGGCAGAGGCAGGCGGATCGCTGTGAGTTTGAGGCCAGCCTGGTCTCCAAAGCGAGTCCAGGACAGCCAAGGCTACACAGAGAAACCCTGTCTCAAAAGACCAAAAAAAAAGAAAAAACTTCTGTGCCAGTGCATGGGCGGGGTGGCCCAAGTTTGAACATGCAATAAAGACTTCCTTGCCATTGCATTTGGACTCCGCCCTTGGGTGGTCTGGTCGGGGAGTCACTCAAAATTTGGGCATAACACCTGCCTTGAGGGTTTATAGTTTAGAAAGGGAGTCCAGAGCAGGGAAGTCTTTCCCTGCAGCAGGAATAGCTGACAGAGACTAGAGGGTGGGCGGTGGTGCTGCCATCATGGACTAGTCCCTCAATGGCAGTAGGCAGAGGAAGAAAAAGCCACCTTGGACGGTTCCTGCTGAGGAGGCATCACTGCTCTGATAGGAGCTGCCATTTTGGGTTGTTGTTGTTTGTTTGCTTGTTTGCTTTTGAGACAGGGTTACTCTGTGTAGCCTTGGCTGTCCTGGACTCTGTAGACTAGGCTGGCCTCGAACTCACAGAGATCCACCTGCCTCTGCCTCTCGAGTGCTGGGATGAAAGACCTGTGCCACCATGTCCCTGGGCCATTTTGACTGTTCCTGTAGCAGCTGCCTGGTGGTGGGAAGAGAAGGCTCTGACAGCTCTTGGTGGCATGGCGGGGGGGGGGGGGGGGGGGGGGGGGGGGGGGGGGGGGGGGGGGGGGGGTGGGGAC
>OU015754.1:60378325-60394940 GCA_907169655.1 Acomys percivali | reverse complement strand
TCTATCTATCTATCTATCTATCTATCTATCTATCTATCTATCTATCTCTCTCTCTCTCGCTCTCTCTGGACCCAACCTGAGACTCCCTCACTGGGTTCAGAAGTCTGGCCTATCCTCTCCTGCCCAGTTATTAGCTGCTCGTATCTTTATTAACCAATCAGAAGATGATGGAGAACAATGTTTACAACACACCAAGACAGGAGGTGCTTCAGAATAATGACAGTGTCACCGTTCAACTGTAACCAGGTCTCTGGGTACAGAAATCAGCATTTGTGTACACAGTGCACAAAACCATCCCTCAACACTAGTCCAGAACCCAGCACGACAAACACCAATTCCTGAAGCTCCTTGTCTGGCATCTCCAGGAGCTTAGGTGGCCCTGTTCCTCTAACTCTGCTGGCAGCAGGACACACCTCTTTGCTGAGCAAGCTCCACCCCATGCAGACAGCTTTCCTTTGTCTTTGTAGGCTCAATTTTCCTAACCAATATTTTTATTACAACTTATTAACCGAGTGTATGTCACTTATAACCCGACTAACCAAAACAATAGGAAATGAGGATTATTGAACACAATAACAAAACCGTAAGGATATCAGTTCCAAGGAACGATTCTCCCGGCATAATCAGCAGGATTTCTTCTGCTGGAACCTGGAGTAACCAGAACCCAGAACCTCAGCAGGAACCGGAGCCTCGAAGCCTTCCCTTGAGCAGTTCTCTCTAGGAGCGTCTCAAAGTGGAGCGATGAGCAGCCAAAACTATCCCAAGTCTCCAAAAAGCCCCACTTCCAGTTCTGGCTCGTTTATACATCTCCTCCCAGAGCCTGTTCACGGGATCTTTTCAGCTGGCAACAATCAAGTTCCCACATGAGGTGGTTGGTCTTCTAGTGGATTAACATCACCTGTTCTCTCACAAGACCTTTCCCACCCCACACTTGGGATCCTAAAAAACAGGTTTACCTCTCCTTCAGTCTTTTTTCTTTCTTCCTTTCTTCCTTCCTTCATTTGCTTGCTTGTTTTTTGTTGTTGTTGTTTTTGAGACAGGGTTTCTCTGTGTAGCCTTGGCTGTCCTGGACTCACTTTGTTGACCAGGCTGGCATTGAACTCACAGAAATTCGCCTACCTCTCTTTCTTTTTTTAACTTATTTTGGAGACACAAATCTACCTACAGATCACTAGGGAAAACAGAAATGTTAAACATGCAGGGGCCTCTCCTCAGAGGAGCAGATAAAAATGCCTGTTTTCCCATCCAGGAATCTGGGGGTGGCTATCTTTTTGCTATCTGTTGAGGCAGATATCCCCCAAAATGTTTATCCCAGACTCTCCCTCCCTAGACCTTTTTCTTTACCTCCCAGTTAATAGAACGCATCCTTAGAGTGGATGACATATGTATTTTATAGCCTGATTATTTCTATGCTATCTCTGTCAGAGACCACACCAGATTCTGGGCCTTTTGGCTTTAGAATGCCCCCTCATGATCACATGTACTTTGCAAAGGAGTTTCTGTGTAGTTATACTTTAAGCTTCATTGGGCACCTGGATTGAAATGACTGCTGCTTGGAAACCTTTCCCAAATTGCACTCTGTTTTAAATATGCTGGCAATGAACTGCCTGGCATCAGACTGCCTGAAGCTTGATCCAGATTGATGAAGTCAATATGAACCGAGTTTTATTCCCACCTGCCTGTTTCCCTGCCTGCTGTGACATCTGCAGGGACACCCCACCCCACCCCACTTCAACTTTATTCATTAGGACAACAGACATTATTATGTGCATGTCCCAGAATACAAGTAGAAGTCAGAGGACAACTTTTAGGAGTTGGTTCTCTTCTCCCACTGTGCAGGGTCTCGGGGGACAACTCAAGTTATTAGACTTAGCACCGGGTTCCTTTACCTGCTAACCTTCCCACTGGCCCACATACAGCTTCCTTTGGTGTACCATCCCACGGTTCTGGTATCTCCAACATCCTCATTTCCAGGTCTCCACTGCAACTTAGGTTTTATTTTCACAGTTTCATGTACTGGCCGCTCCAGGTCTCCTTGCAGGGATTTCTACTCTGCCACTCATTGCCTGGCCTCAGGTGCTCTTTGAAACGACAGGTCAAGACTCTACAACATGCTCAACCTCATCTTTTATTCTTTCAAAGCCACTACCATGTGGATGCTGCTGCTACACGCGGCCTTCGAGCGGCGGGCCACAGTTGCAGCAGCCTCTGTGTGATGCCCCTGGAGAAACACATCCCTAGGCTGTTGCATTTGAGGAGCAGGGAACTCTTTCAGTAGTTCTTAGTTTGTGTGCACTCTTTCGAATGAAGTTGCATTTTCGCAAGTTGAAACCTTTGCTAAGGCGCATGTTGACCTAGGGTAGAGCGCTTTTCCTACCAGTTCAGTGCAGGACAGTAAGTTTCTCTTTAACAGGTCCAGCCTTTTTCATCACCCATTTGGTGCAATATCAAACTCACTGGGACTCTTTTTGGTAATCTGCACATCTGTCTACCCTCACTTCTTGTACCAATTTTATGTGTCAGTTACTTGTTTTGTTTCTGTGAAAAAAATGCTCTGAAATGTCACTTACAGAAGGAAGGGTTTGTTTTGGCACCCAGCTCCAGACTACAGTCTATTGTAGTAGAAAAATCTTGGCAACAAGAGCTTGAAACATTTGTCCACGTTACGAATGCAGTCGGGGGGCTGGAGAGATGGCTCAGAGGTTAAGAGCACTGTCTGCTCTTCCAGAGGTCCTGAGTTCAAGTCCCAGTAACCACATGGTGGCTCACAACCATCTATAATGAGATCTAGTGCCCTCTTCTGGTGTGCAGGTGTACATGCAGGATACTGTATACATAATAAGTAAATCTTTAAAAACAAAAAAAAAAACAAAAAACAAATGCAGTCAGGGGACACAGGGGAGTGAGTGTTAGTGTTCAACTCACTTTGGGTTTTTTGGCCCATAGATGCACTGTATAATTGTACCTCAGTTAACCCAATCAAGAAAATCTCTCACAGATATAACCAGATACCTGTCTCCAAGTTGATTATAAATCCCATCGATTTAACATTAACTGCCGGGTGCGGTGGTGCACACCTTTAATCCCAGCACTTGGGAGGAGAGGCAGGTGGATCGCTATAAGTTCGAGGCCAGCCTGGTCTACAAAGTGAGTCCAGAGCAGCCAAGGCTACACAGAGAAACTGTCTTGAAAAACCAAAAAGAAAAAAAAAAAGGAAGAAGGTTAGCTATCACTAACCAACACATGCACATACACACACACATGCACATACACACACACATGCACATACACACACACATGGGATGGGGAGCAGACTTGTGAGAGAACAGGTGATGTTTATCCACTTTGAAGTCAAACTGCCTCCTGGGGGGGCTTGGTTTTGCCACCTGAAACACATCCTACTACAGACTCCGAGAGGAGATGATATATATGAGCCCAAAACAGGAGGCTGGGGCTTTTGGGGTCTTGATATTGTTTGGCTGTTCATTGCTCCACTTAGAGAGACAGCTCCAGCAAAGGCTTCAAGGCTCTGGGCTCCAGTGCCTGCTCCAGTTCCAGCTGCTGTTCCAGGTTCCAGCAGCAACTTTGGAATTGCTGATCTGCTGAAATCCTGCCGACTACGCCGGGGGAATCGCTCCCTGGAACTGAATTCAACAAGGTCTACTTCTCCTGTTCCCATTAACCTCTTTTCACTCCCATCTAGGGTAGGTGGGTTGGAAGGGAGGTATACGCATTAGCGAACCCCAAAGGAAGTAGGTTTGGAAAAGGTGAATGAAGCCTAACACAATGAGATGCTCGAAACACTCATTAGTGTTTAAGCAGCATACATTGGCATAGGCCTTAAGTGGCGTAGACCACATGGCAACCACATGCTGCTTGACAAAGTTTCAGCATAGTCAGCATTGAAGATCACAACTCTCCAGCATCCTTTTACTTACATTTTTTATGATTTTCAAAATGTGTTATGAGGCTGGCCTCGAACTCATAGAGATCCGCCTGCCTCTGCCTCCCAAGTGCTGGGATTAAAGGCGTGCACCACCACCGCCCAGCTGGAGTTTCTTTATTGCTTTTTCCTTTGGGAAATGTTGTGCAGGCTTCAGTAGACAATGTGAATGTATACAATGCAGTCTCTCTAAACAAGATAATTCTTCTCCACCATGGACCCATATAACATGATCGCTCTGCCTACTCCTGCTCAAGAATTCTCACTGCACCCCTGACTGCACCAAGAATAGAGAAGTTAAAGATTTATTCATGGAAAGGATGGTGCCAGAAACTCTTGGGTACACCTGGTCTCAAGGATGAAAGTGCACAATCAAGAGAAACAATGAGTGCTAGGCAGTGGTGGCACACGCCTTTAATCCCAGCACTTGGGAGGCAGAGACAGGTAGATCTCTGTGAGTTCGAGGCCAGCCTGGTCTACAGAGGGAGTGCCAGGACAGCCAAAGCTGTTATACGAGAAACCCTTTCTCAAAAACAAAACAAAACAAAACAAAAAGCAATGGGTTCAGACCCAGAGCCTCAGGCCTTGGTAGTTGGGGGCAAAAGCTCAGTTAATAAGTATGGCACAATGTCCATGAGTGATTCCCCGGGTTCATGACTTACAGGGTGAACAGCAGGGTCTGGTGTGCCCCATGAGGAGCAGATTCTGTAAAGAAGTTAGACTGAGCCGGGCGTGGTGGCGCATGCCTTTAATCCCAGCACTCGGGAGGCAGAGGCAGGTGGATCACTGTGAGTTCGAGGCCAGCCTGGTCTACAAAGTGAGTCCAGGACAGCCAAGGGTACACAGAGAAACCCTGTCTCAAAAAAACAAAAACAAAAAAAAAAAACTCAAAAAAAGTTAGACTGGCTTGATCCCCCTCTGCCATACACAGGAGCATACACTGAAGGAATTAGGATGGTATGGCATAATGAAAGAAGAGAAAGCAGCTGGCCAGTGGTGGCGCACGCCTTTAATCCCAGCACTCAGGAGGCAGAGGCTGGTGGATCGGTGTGAGTTCAAGGCCAGCCTGGTCTACAAAGAGAGGTCAGAACAGCCAAGGCTACACAGAGAAACCCTGTCTTGAAAAACCAAGAGGAAGAAGAAGAGGAGGAGGAGAAGAAAACTAGCAGGACCTTCCCTTCGGGGAGTGTGTGAGGAGAATAGGCCCAGATTGTAAGAGCAAAGCGCATAGGAACACAGACAGGAAACAGCTCTGTGCTTATGCTACATGGCGCAGATGCTACATTGTGCCCCTTCGGGAAGGAAAGTTGCTCTTATGGGTTTGTTTCTCAGGACTCAATGTCTGGTACCTCCTGACCACAGAGGCTAAGAGCGTGCAGGAGGAAGTGTAAAGGGGCTTCTCGCCTGCTTGCTGAGCCCTAGAGAACGATGTGGACTTAGACACTTACTGAACTTACTGCTTTTGCATCAAAGAAAAACACTGTAAGAAAGTTGATGACCTCTTTCATTCTGGATGTTGAAAAATAGGGCTAAAATCGGTTAAAAAGAATCTGTGAAAAGATCATACATCTCAGGCTGGAGAGATGGCTCAGAGGTTAAGAGCACTGTCTATTCTTCCAAAGGTCCTGAGTTCAATTCTCAGCAACCACATGGTGGCTCACAACCACCTACAATGAAATCTGGTGCCCTCTTCTGTGTGCAGGTACACATGCAGGCAGAATACTGTATAAATAATAAATTAATAAATCTTTTTTTTTAAAAAAAGATCACACATCTCTTGGAATTGTTAAGTCTGCTCTCAATATTGCCTGTGGCTAAGCTATTATGCAAACATAGAGTATAAAATGTGTAGCCTTCTTTCAGTAAACACAGCAATCCCGATTCATCCTCTGATCATGTCAGTCTCCTTCCCTCACCTCCTCTCTGGGACCTGAATCCTACTGGACTCCTGCACTTAAGGTGCAAAGACAATCTAAAATAAGAACAAGAAAGAAAGAAAAAGAAAGAAAGAGAGAAAGAAAGAAAGAAAGAAAGAAAGAAAGAAAGAAAGAAAGAGAAAGAAAGAAAATGCTGGCGGTGAAAAAATGCCAAAGGCATGGGAGGTAGGGTGATTCCGATTTGAGGAGAAGAGTCAAGCAGAAAAGATGTCTGAAAACACCAGAGGAAATTTACATATACATATTATTTATTATAATCATATACAATATATGTTTGATCATTTTATACATGCTTATGTGCTGTGATAAAGTCCATTTCCCACAGCCGAGCGTGGTGGCCACACGTGTAATCCCAGACTCAGGAGGCAGAGGCTGTGAGTTTGAGGCCAGCCTGGTCTACAAAGCGAGTCTAGGACAGCCAAGGCTACACAGAGAAACCCTATCTCAAAAAACAAACAAACAAACAAACAAATCCATCTCCCCATTCACTGGGTTTTTTGGTTGTTGTTGCTGTTTTGATTTGTTTTTTGAGACCAGGTTTCTCTGTGTAGCCCTGGCTGTCCTGGACGTGCTTTGTAGACCAGGCTGGCCTTGAACTCTCAGCAGTCTACCTACCTCTGCCTCCATAAGTGCTGGGATTAAAGGCATATGCCACCTCACCCAGGCACTCTGTTTATTTTCAAGCCCACTGGGTCAACTTAGTGCTGTCTGAATGTGCATAGGTATAAGACCATAGCTAGTAAGTGATTGCCAAGGAGTCATGATTGTCTTTTTGTTTTGTTTTGTTTTTTGGGGTTTTTTTGTTTTTGTTTTTGTTTTTGTTTTTTTGAGACAGAGTTTTTCTGTGTAGCCTTGGCTGTCTTGAAACTCCCTCTGTAAACTAGGCTGGCCTGGAACTTATAGAGATCCACCTGCCTCTGCCTCTCAAGTGGGAGATTAAAGTTGTGTGCCACTACTGCCCAGAGGTTATAAAACTTTAAAAACTTTTTAAATGTCTGAACTGACTGTGGTTGTATGTGCCTGTAATTCAAGCACTCAGAAGGGTAAGACAGCAGGGACAAGAGTTCAAGGCTGTCTGTGGCTAAATATCAGGCTTAAGGGCAGCTTGGGCTACATGAGGTGATATAATGGGAAAAATATTAACTTCTAATTTTCTACCTACAGAAAGAAGCTGGCAAAGGCTAGTAGAGGAGCTGGAGTGATGGCTAAGCAATTAAAAGTGTTTACTCATACAGAAGACCTGGGATCACTTACCAGCATCAACATGGCGTCTTTCAACCATCCACAACTGCAGTTTCTGGGGACACCGTGTCCTCTTCTGACTTCTGAGGGCACCAGACATGCACCCTCCATTTTGCACTGAGCTCAAGGCTTTCCAGTAAGAGCAGATTGTGACCTTAGCAGCAGGGTTCCCCGACAGAGAAGCAATTAAAGAAAACACATGTGGTGGTTATTCTTGTCAACTTGACTACCATCTGGAATTAACAAAAAACAAAACAACAACAAAAACGGGGCACATTTTTGCTTAATTTGAAGTGAGAAGCTCCACTTCTATTCTGTATCTTTGAAGTGTGAAGATACACCTTTAGTTCAGATTTCTTTTTTCTTTTTGGTTTTTCAAGACAGGGTTTCTCTGTGTAGCCTTGGCTGTCCTGGACTCGCTTTGTAGACCAGGCTGGCCTCAAACTCAGCAATTCACCTGCCTCTGCCTCCCAAGTGCTGGGATTAAAGGTGTGCGTCACCAGCGCCTGATCTAATTCAGATTTCTTAAGGTGGCCACATCTTCTGTTGGAAGCCTATATAAGGACACAGAAGGAGGAAGACTTAATCTTTGCGGGCTTGCTTTTGTCTCACTAGCAAGTCCATTCCTTCACTGGGTTAGAGCCCACTTCTTCAGGATTCCAGCTGAGAGGATCAGCTGAGAGAGCCAGCCTTAGGAATTAAATAACTACCAAATCCTAATCCTAGGACCTTCAGTTCATAGACAGCTATTGTTGAATTATCTGGACTGTGCCTGTCCATTCTGTCAAGACCTGTGCTGTCAAGACCCACCCAGCTTGCATCTTACAGGATCTGCCTCTGGGCTTTTGCGCACTTTCCCCTGACTGCCTGGAATGGCAGTCGGACCAGAAAGCTGAAACTTTCTATAGTAATCTCAGGCCTTTGGAAAGCCCGAGTTTCCATTGCCTTCTGATACCAACAATTTCATGGCCTTTTGGCTGGTTTTGGGCATTTGTCTGCTTTCTATGCCATGACCTCGGCACAAAAGGCTGCAACACTTTTAGATCTTGTGGGGTCTCCCCTGCCTAGTGAGACCTTCAGTCTCATTCTGAAAGAACTGTCACATGTGGTGTGGGAACTCATTTCCTACCTCCCTTGGGGAGGCTGGGAACCTGGCTTTGTGCTCAAGCCACAAGCCTCACCCCCAAAGCACTCTAGCCGCCCCCGAGTGAGGAACATTCTCATGTGGATGCATGCAGTGTCCTACACACTGGACCACAGCGTATATAAATCAGAAAGGGTGGGGGGAGGGATTCATTCTTTAATTTCTGTTACTCTAGAGAACCCCTTACTAATTCAACACCCAACACCAACCTCAGCTCTCCATGTGTAAATGGGGGGGGGAAGCTCTACTGGATTGCAAGGATAAATCATTTGTTATATAAAATTGTCTAAAGGAAGGAAAGAAGTCAAGAGCCCAGAGAGTGAAACAAAACTCTGAGAGAGAGAGAACTTTAAACTATGAAACCCTTTCCAAAGAACAAATCAAAGAATATTCTCTCTACTCAAGATTAGGAGAATAGGCATGTGGTGGTAGTGCAAGTCTTTAGTCTCAGAGGCAGGAAGATCTCTGAGTTAGAGGCCAATGTGGCCTACAAGAGTGAGTTCTAGGACACTGAGGGCTGCACAGACAAACCCTGTCTCGAAAAAACAAAAACAGCAACAACAACAAAAAAAGAGCAGGAGACTATAATATGGGTGCCCAGGGATGTTGGCTCAATTTCCTTAACAAGTATACTTTATTATGAACTTATTAAATGATTCTACCTCCCTTACAACCCAACTACCCTAAACAGAAGGGAAAGGAGATCAAGGAAAACAAGAATGAAAGATTCTGGGTATCCTGGGAACAGTTCTCCTGGCTTAGTCAACAGGATTTTAGCAAACCAGCAATTCCACCAAAGTTGCTCCTGGAACCTGGAGCAACCGGAACCTGGAGCCTCAGCCAGAGTCCAAAGCATTGAAGCCTTCCCTGGGGCAGTTCTCTCTAGAAGCATCTCAAAGTGGAGCCATGAACAGCCAAACAATGCCAAGTCCCAAAAAAGCCCAGCCCTCCTGTTTTGGGTATGTTTTGTTTTTGTTTTTGTTTTTTTGTTTTTTCGAGACAGGGTCTCTCTGTGTTGCCTTGGCTGTCCTGGACTCACTTTGTAGATCAGGCTGGCCTTGAACTCACATCGATCCACCTGCCTCTGCCTCCCAAGTGCTGGGATTAAAAGCATGCACCACCACGCCCGGCCTGTTTTGGGTATGTATACACACACACACACACACACACACACACACACACACACACACACACACGTCGAGAGCAGCGATGTAGCCACACCTAAAGATGGCGCTGGCTTCCGCTAGTCACCCTCCCGGCGGTGAGCACTCTCTCCGGTAAACAAGTCCTTATATGGCTAACAAGCTCGGGCATTTAGCTCCGCCATCTCTTTGACCTACGAGGAGTTCACACGTGGCGCCTCCTGATTGGCTCTTGCCAGGATATAAGCCTCTGCCCTGCCTAGGGAGGGGGCCATTCTCTGCTTTGCTAAACTGATGTAAATTCATTCCTGAGTAAACTGCCTTGAGAAGGAACCTAGTTGTCTTGAGTCTTATTCCTGCTGGCCAGGAAGGGCACGGACACACACATATGTACACACTCTCAGAGTCTGTACTAGGATGTTTTTCAGCTGGCAAAAACCAAGTCCCCTCATGAAGTGTTCATCTTCTAGTGGATAAACATCACCTGCTCTCTCACAAGTCCACTCCCCATGTGCATTGGTGTTTGGCTTGCTTTTATGTCTGTGTGAGGGCATCAGATCTTGGAGTTACAGACAGTTATGAGCTGCCATGTGGGTGCTGGAAATTGAACCCAGGTGCTTTGGAAGAGCAGGCAGTGCTCTTAACCACTGAGCCATCTCTCCAACCCTGAATATTTGGTTCTTAGTAGTACCAGGGAGTGAGCTATTGTGACAAGCCTGACCATAATTTATTTTTTTGAGAAGTATGGAAGACATTGGAACTTTGGACAAGGAAGGTTGTTGCTTGCTGTAAGCAGGGCTGAGTGGGCTTGGAAGAGAGTAATACAGAGAACTCAACTTGAGTTGAGGCCCAATTCAAGGGGTTTCAGAAGGGAATTAATCTTTGCAACTGACCTTTCTTTCTTTCTTTCTTTCTTTCTTTCTTTCTTTCTTCCAGAGCTGAGGACTGAACCCAGGGCCTTGTGCTTGCTAGGCAAGTGCTCTACCACTGAGCTAAATCCCCAAACCCAAATGTTGCTTCTTTCTACCCTTGTCCTAAAGATATGCCAGAGGCTAAATTGAAAAACAGTGAACTAGCTGGGCGTGGTGGCACACATCTGCAATCCCAGCACTTGAGAGGCAGAGGCAGGCGGATGTCAGTGAGTTTGAGGCCAGCCTGGTCTACAGAGTGAGTCTAGGACAGCCAGGGCTACACAGAGAAACCCTGTCTCAGAAAGAAAGAAAGAAAGAAAGAAAGAAAGAAAAACAGTGAACTAATTTCCTTACCTGAAGACATTTCAGTACAGCCTAGTATTGACTCTGTCACATGGCTACTAGTAATCACTCTAATACAGGTCTATAATGCAGGCCCTGCCTAGAGGCCACTGAGTGAAACTGTGAAGGCGAAGCCTGGATTCTGTTGGCAACCCCAAGATGTTAGAGATGGTATGGCTGTAAGATATCTGCCTAGGAACGTGGTTCCATTTCTCCCACCGCCACTAGACCATCCAAGCTTCCAGAAGGAAATAGATGAAACCCAGAGTCCTGGGTTGCACTTCCCTCAAGAACAGCTGGAGCTCAAGGAGCCAGGTCCAGGCGACAAGATGTCCCATCTCACTAGGCATGTGGAAGAGTTTTCCACCGTGCCACAATTAGCTCTTTTTAATGAGATTGCCAGAACTAGATGGCAGAGGAGACTCAGAGTTTGGAAGCCCTTGGTGGTGATACAGCAGTGTTAACAGCCTTTGGTTAAACTGCAGACTTAACAGCAAAGTGTGTGGGCGAGCACCCAAGGTTGATCCCGTGACCACTAGAACAGAGGTTCTGAGACTGAGCCAACTGGTAGGAGCTTGGAGCTCTGAGAGGAGCTGAGGAGCTGAGAGCTGCCTTGGGCAGCCCAACAAGTTCCAGCAGCCGCAGCAGACTCGCTTTGCGGACCAAGCTGTCTTCAAACTCACAGAGATCTGCCTGCCTCTGCCTCCCAAGAGCTGGGATTAAAGGCATGTGCCACCACACCCGGCCGCAGACCGGCCGCAGCCTCTTCATTGAGGCTACCTTCTCTTCAATGACTTTAGGTTGTGTCCAGTTGACATAAGACTAGCCAGCACACGGGGGAATGCCATCAGTCTTAGATTCACTGTTTTTTGGGGGTTTAATTTGTTTTTGTTTTTGAAGAGATCATGAGGGCCTTAGGGTAGGAACAAAGTCTTTTGGCATTCAGTACCACACCAGAAAACAGGCCTGTTAATGGCTGAGGGTTTACTCTCTACCTGGCGAAAGTTCAGATTTCAGGAGCTTTCTGAGGCTTGTACTGTATCCCTAGCTTCTTTGGGACATACCCCACAGAAGGAGAAGAGCCCTGGAGAGAGGAGAGTCTCCATACTTCCCTCCTCTAGCCCTATTTCAGTTGGTGAGGTGGTGTGGCGGTTTGAATAAGAATGGCCTCAGTTGGGCGGTGGCGGTGGCGGTGGCGGTGGCGTCTGGTGTCGCACACCTTTGATCCCAGCAGAGGCAGGTGGATCTCTGAGTTCGAGGCCAGCTTGGTCTACAGAAAGAGTTCCAGGACAGCCAGGGCTACACTGAGAAACCCTATCCCAGAAAAACAAAACAAAACTAAACAGCAACAGAAAGAACAGCCTCCATAGGCTCATATATTTGAAGGCTTAGTCACCAGGGAATAACTCTATTTTAAAGGATTAGAAGGATTAGGGAAAAAGGGGGGGGGAGGGAAGAAAAAAAGAAAGAAAGATTAGGAGTTGTGACCTTATTGTAGGAAGTGTGTATCACTGGGGTTGGGGGGGGTGGCTTTGAGGCTTCAAAAGCCTATGCCAGTCTCTTCTACATCCCCCCTCCCCTCCCACTCTCTCCCTCTGCCTGAGGATCAGGATGTAACTCTCACCTACTGATCCCGTGCCATGCCTGCTGCCATACTCCCTGGCATGATAATGTCCTAAGCCTCTGAAACTCTAAACTAGCATCCACCTAAATGCTTTCCTTTATCGGAGTTGCCTTGGTCATGGCGTCTCCTCACTAGACTTCAATAGACTATTGACTAAAACAGACGGCTTTCATTTTAAAGCTGATCCATTTTCACTTGGGAATCTGTCTGTCTGTCTGTCTGCCTGCCTGCCTCCAGCGTTATCCCCTGGTCAAAAGGCTTCTGCCTGGGTTTCTCTATTGATGTGTGCCTTAGACCCCTTTGTCACTCAGCTACTTTGGTTTCACCAGCTCAAGGAGTGATCAGGCGTTTAAGTAATTTAGTTTTTCTCACAGGCAAGCTTCACCTTCTCTTGCACCAATTTCAAGGCTGCTTGGCCAATCACAGGAGCTAGCTCACCATAGATCATGCAGCCTGGGGTCAAGGGGTAAGGTCTGATTAGGCTGAGGGATGTTTAAGCAATTTGTTTTGTTGTTGGTGATGAGTGTAGGTTTTAACAAGTTTATATGTGAAGAAAATGACAACAAATACTTAGGCCTTTTTGGTTTCAACTCAAAGAAGGATAAACTGAATTTTTTTTTTTTGAGACAGTGTTTATTCATGTATCCCTGGCTGTCCTATGACATGCTCTGTAGATGAGGCTGGCCTGGAACTCAGAGAGAGCTGCCTGCCTCTGCTTCCCCAGTGAGTGTGCCACCACCACCCAGCTCTGATTTTCTTTTTTCTTTCTTTCTTTCTTTCTTTTTTTTTTTTTTTTTTTTTTTTTTTGAGACAGGGTTTCTCTGTGTGTAGCCTTGGCTGTCCTGGAACTCTCTTTGTAGACCAGGCTGGCTTTGAACTCACAGAGATTCACCTGCCTCTCCCTCCTGAATACTGGGATTAAAGGTGTGTGCCACCACCTCTGGTCTGCTCTCTCTTCTTTTTCTTTTTTCTTTTCTTTTCTTTCTTTCTTTCTTTTTTTTTTTTTTTTTTTTTGAGACAGGGTTTCTCTGTGTAGCCTTGGCTGTCCTGGACTCACTCTGTAGACCAGGCTGGCCTCGAACTCACAGCGATCTGCCCACCTCTGCCTCCCAAGTGTTCTTTTCTTTTATTGTTTTCTGAGACAGGGTCTCTCTATGTAGCCTTGGCTGTCCTAGAACTTGTTGGTATAATTGTAAATTTTATTTTTATTTTAGGTACCTTAAATCTCTTTCTCCTTACTTTACCCCAATTTCTTCCAACACCCCAACACCAGGCATGGGAGAAAGATTAGTGGGGAGAAGGGGTATGGTTTTCCTTATCTGCTTCCTGGTGTCCAGGGTCGTCATCGAGTTCCTTAGGGAAAGTCCAATCTCCCTTTCCCGATATTTCCAACATCTTCTTGTCAAACTGCATCAATAGCAACCAGGAGCAGCAAGAGGGAAGGGCCAGCAGCCTTCTTTCTGGGAGTCCCTAGTCTCTCTCTGGGTCTGGCTTTTATCCCCACTGACAAAGACCACACCCCCTACACGAGGTAGTTCCCAGCTGATAAACATCACGTGCCCTCTCAGGAGGCAGTTATCGGTTGTGGACAAACTGGGGCATCCCCCATATCTCCACACCTGGGATTAGAACAAAAACATGTTGACATATAAACCAAAGCTTCCACAACAAGAACTCACTATGTAGACCAGGCTGGCCTTGAACTCACAGTGATCCACCTGCCTCTGCCTCTGGAGTACTGGAATAAAGGCATGTGCCATCATACCTGGCTTCTATGGTAGATACTTTAGAAGTCTATGCTCAGAGGGATGCTGATTAGAATCGAATTAGAGAGCCGGGCGTGGTGGCGCACGCCTTTAATCCCAGCACTCGGCAGGCAGAGGCAGGCGGATCACTGTGAGTTCGAGGCCAGCCTGGTCTACAAAGTGAGTCCAGGACAGTCAAGGCTACACAGAGAGACCCTGTCTCAGAAAAAAAAAAAGAAAAAAAAAATAGAATCGAATTAGAGCCCTTCAAATTCTTCAGAGAGTAAGTGTTAAGCTTAGAACCTGGATTCTGACACTGCATGCAGGCAACTCCTAAGCATTTGTCATCTCTACTCTCCTGAGTCTTCCTGACTGTGTTTACTCATAATAGCAACTACTTTACTGCAGGTCACTCAGGTGGAGGACACTGGATATTTTGTGTCACCTGCCTTAAGACCTGAAGGTGAATCTCTGTCCTTGTGTTTCCTGTTGCTGCTGCTTGTTACACAACAAATTCAATTTCAGGGGCCAGGGGGGAAGTGTCTCAGTTATTAAAGTCCCTGCAGCACAAGCCTGAGGACCTCAGTTAGGATCCCACGTAAACGCCAGCTGTGGTGGCCTGTGCCTATAAATGTAGCACTAGGGGCTGGGCAGAAACAAGAAGACCCCCAGAGTTCAATTGTCAGTCAGTCAGTGTTGCCAACTCCCGAGCTCTGGGTTCAGGAAGAGACCCTGTCTTTTAAAAAACAAACAAACAAACAAACAAACAACAATAACAAAAAAAACCAATGTGGGCAACATCAGAGGAAGGCACATGTGATGTTGAACTCCAGTCTCCATATACATACGTGAACATGCACATGCACATGCACTCACTCGTACATGTGTACATATGCATGTACTACACAGTTTTTGAAATTTTTCATTTTCAAGCCACTTATGCTGGCACTGTGATGGCTAACAATGTTCTTTTGTTTCTGTTTTTTTGAGACGGGGTTTCTCTGTGTCCCTTGGCTGTCCTGAAACTGGCTCTCTAGTCCAGGCTCTGCCTCCCCAGTCCTGGGATTAAAGGTGTATGCCACCGCTGCCACCATTACCTGGGGGCTAACAATGCTTCAAGTCAATTACAATGCTTTAAGTCATTTACTATGTTTAAGAGATCTCTGAAGTAAAAAATTCCTCTAGCCTGTGAAAGCTGCCCCTGGTCCTCAGCCTTCCCAAGAACAGAAGACTTAAAAAAAAAAAAAAAAAAAAGAACAGATGACTTGCCAGAATGTTAAGGGCTTTATTTCTCTCCTCCCCCCCACCCCCCACCCAGATGGGGTTTCTCTGTGTAGCCTTAACTATCCTGCACTCCCTCATAGACCAGGGTGGCCTCAAACTCAGAGATCCACCTACCCCTGCCTCCCTCCCTGAGTGCTGGGAATACAGACATGTGCCAACTTTCGAGCTTGTAATTGCTTAGTTTTCTAAAATTTTAACAAAACTACTATTCATGCAAGATGGCTGTCACAATGCTAACCACTGGTTCTGCTTCTGTAAACAGCTTGCTTGCTTAAGATAACCAGGCCATCTTCAAGGCCACTGTTGCAGATTAAGCCCCTGCTTGCATGTAGACAGGACCCCCAGAATATAACCTTGTGGTTTTGAATTTATAAACCCCTGAATAAAGTGGTTGGGGACTACACCTTGAGAATCCCAAATCTCGCATGTAGTCCTGGTCCCAGCATCTGAATAAAGCCTCTTCTTTGTTAAAAATTATTTGTGGTCTATAGTATGGCTATCGTAGATTCGTGTGTTTGAATGCTTGGCCATAGGGAGTGGCGCTGTCAGGAGGTGTGGCCTTGTTGCAGGAAGTGTGTCACTATAGGGGCAGAGGCTTTGAGGTTATATATGTTCAAGTTCGACCAAGGAAGACAGTCTCCTCCTTGTTGCCTGTGGGTCAAGATGTAGAACCCTTAGCTCTTTCTCCTGTGTCATGTATACCTGGACACTGCTGTGTGTCCCACCATGATGATAATAGACTATAAACCAGCCCCATCTAAATATTGTTTTTGTTTTTTTTAATAAAAGCTGCCTTGTCCTTGGTGTCTCTTTACAGCAATGAAACCCTAACTAAGTCATGGTCAGACTGGTAAATCTCTAAATGACCCCAGACCCATCACATCTCCTACCTGTAATCCCAGCACTCAGGAGGCAGAGGCAGATGGATTTCTCTGAATTTGAGCCAGTCTGGTAATGTAAGTTTAATCCCCAAAACTTATAGGGGAAGTAGAGAAGAGAGTCACAAAAGTTGTCCTTTGACCTCTACATGAGTGAGATGGGTGCACACACCCCCATACATGGTATACACTGCTCAAGAGTGTATTCAAGTACACACAATAATAATAAACAAATGAAATACATTTTGCCAGCCTTTGGTGTTGCACACCTATAATCCCAGCACTTGAAAGGCAGAGACAGGCAGATCTCCGAGTTCAAGACTAGCCTGGTCTACAGCTCCAGAACAGCCAGGGATATACAAAGAAACCCTGTCACAAGAAAGAAAGAAAGAAAGAAAGAAAGAAAGAAAGAAAGAAAGAAAG
>OU015754.1:60325387-60375406 GCA_907169655.1 Acomys percivali | reverse complement strand
GTTTCAGAAGCAGAGCTGTCATCAACGGTCTTACAAGATGTAAATCCTAGCTATGTACAATAATATTAACCAGTCAGGGCAAGAGTAGCCTCCCAGGAAAGCAAGTCTGTTATGAGGTGAGAGAACCACTTTCTGGTTAGATTTGATTTCTACTCCACAGAAAAGAACTTACGCAGGGTCTTTAAAACCCCCCTCAAAAGCTTGTTACTGGGGAGGTTACAACCCTCAGAGAGAAAGCCACCGCTGTTATCTTGCTAAAAGGAGGTGAAGCTCTTGTGTGACATAACTTTTCCAGGGAGATGCGACATATACATGTACACAGGTACTCACCCCAGACAGGGAGCCCACTGCAGACCAAATATGGACACCACAAAAATGTAACGTGGCGAACCAAGAGTTTTGGATTGGGATTATTTACAGGAATCTCCAGAATTTCTTAAAAAAAAAAATAAAATAAAAAATAAAAAAAACAAAAGAGAGGGAGCTGGGGTAGAGCAAATTGGAGGATGTTGTGGCACACGCCTTTAATTCCAGCACTCGGAAGGCAGAAATAGGCAGATCTCTGTGAGTTCTGGGCACACAATGAGACTCTGTCTCAAAAGAAGGAAGGAAGGAAGGAAAGAAGGAAGGAAGGAAGGAAGAAAAGCCAGGCATGCTGGCACACACCTTTAGTACTGGTGCTCAGGAGGCAGAGGCAGGACAATCTCAGAGTTTGTGGCCAGCCTGGTCTATATAGTGAGTTTCAGGATAACCAGAGCCACCCAGAGAAACCCTCCCTTCAATAAATAAATAAATAAATAAAAGTTTGTGGGGACCTGTGCCAAATTCTACCATGTCAGAAATCCTGTGCTTAGGCTGTATGCTGTAACCTTCGAGTTGCTGACCTTTACCTCACCACGAGGTCTTGTGTTCTAGGCTATCCTTGGACTATTTACCTTTGAAAGAAGTAGAGAAGTCTCACCTTGGAACCACCCAGAGGATCTAGAAAGTTCTTACAAGGAACTACTCAGAGAACTAGGAAGTTCTACAGGGAGTGATTTAGGCTATTGCATTCTTGCCAGGGGGTGTGAGATAAAAATAGATCCTATTGACCTTGCCCTATATATGTTCCTGCTAGTCGGCAGTAAAGTGAATCTTGATCAGAAATTTCCTGACTTGATTCGTTATTTCTCGAGAGTCTCTGTATCCTACTTTCAATCCCCACTCCCTCTTTCAGGGGAACCTTGATTCAATTTTTCCTGCGGGCTGGGACCCGACAAAAGTTAAGCTCAAGGAAAAGATTGAATACATTATTAAACTTATGTATATTTTATTTTGTTATTATGACTAGAAATAATCAAAATGATCTGCCCTTACACTTTTTTGAGAAAGCATCATTATAGTTCCTTCTTTATCCCTCTCCTGTTGAGCCATCTCACTAGCCAGCCCTTGTTTCTTTACCTATGCCCTCTGCCCCTACTTTCTCATACCTCTTGTTCTGAAACTGTATTTAAAACCATGTTTTTTTGTTTTGATTTGTTTTGTTTTTCTTTTAGATTTATTTATTTATTTTTCTTATGTATACAGTGCTCTACCTGCATGTACACCTGCTGGCCAGAAGAGGGCACCAGATCTCATTATAGATGGTTGTGAGCCACCATGTGGTTGCTGGGAATTGAACTCAATATCTCTGGAAGAGCAGGCAGAACTCTTAAATACTGAGCCATCTCTCCAGCCCGATTTGTTTTGTTTTGTTTTGTTTTCCAAGACAGAGTTTCTCTGTAGCTTTGCTGTCCCTCACTTTGTAGACCAGGCTGGCCTCAAACTCACAGAGATTTGCCTGCCTCTGCCTCCTGAGTGCTGGGATTATAGGCACGTGCCACCACGCCCAGCCAACTACCATGTTTTTTAAGTTGTAACTCAAAAGCTGAGTCACTAATGTTGCAATAAGCTTTACATTTAAAAAAAATTATGTACGCATAAATATTTGTTTATTGCATTTGTGTGCACGTTGCAGAGGTCGGAGGATAATTTGTAGGTGTCAGTTCTCAACGTCCGCTCACTGCATTCCAGTGAACAGAACCTGCGTGATGAATTTGGCAGTAAACACCTTAACAGGCTGTCATCTCATTGTCCCCAAACCCATCCCCACTTTTTAAAAAAAAAATTGGTGTGGTAGGGTTTGCAAACAAGGCTGGCCTTGGATTTTTTAACCTTATGTGTTACAATTACAGGCCTGTGCCATTACTCCTGATTTTTTTTTTAAAGATTTATTTATTTATTATGTGTACAGATCTCATTATATATGGTTGTGAGCCAACATGTGGTTGCTGGGAATTGAACTCAGGACCTTTGGAAGAGCAGTCAGTGCTCTTAACCTCTGAGCCATCTCTCCAGCCCCATTACTCCTGATTTACACGAGCCTCCAAGGACCCAAATATGCCTACTGTGGTGACACATGCTCTTAATCCCACCACTTGGGAGGCTGAGGCAGGAGGATCTCTGTGAGTTCATAGACCAGCCTGGTGTGCATGGTGAGTTCCCGGACAGCAGGACTACAAAGCGAGACCCTGTTTCAAAAAAAAAAAAAAAAAAAAGGAAAGGAAAAAGGAAAACAAAACAAAGGCCGGGCGTGGTGGCGCGCGCCTTTAATCCCAGCACTTGGGAGGCAGAGGCTGGTGGATCGATGTGAGTTCGAGGCCAGCCTGGTCTACAAAATGAGTCCAGGACAGCCAAGGCTGCACAGAGAGACCCTGTCTCAAAAAACTAAAAAAAAAAAAGAAGAAAAAAAAAAAACCAAAACGGGCAGCTAAAGGTGACTTCAGGGATAGCTTAAGGGTAAACCTTCTGAAGCTCCGCCCTGTCCACTTCCCCTGCACCAGGTGGGCTGTGCTGCGCATGCTCAGCCGCAAAGGCCTCCGGGAGAGGGGCGGAGCCAGCAGGGCTGTTTGCACTGCAAATCCTGAGAGGAATTTCCCGCCCCTGGGCTGGAGGCGAGTTATCCATCCTCGTGGAGCGGTTCAGGCTTACCTTTCCTGAGCGGCGGCGTTTCTCCCGTTCCGAGGAGGGTGGTGCTACAGGTGGGACGCCCACGCTGTCGGTAGCCGTGACCCGGGCCTCCAGGGTTCCTGGCCCTCTGGCCTCTGCGGCGAGTAAGCTTGGTGCGTTTGGTCTCTTTTTGCGGCTTTTTCCTATAACTGTCTTCGAATTACACCTGTGGCTCTCTTTCCATTAAGCAGTGTCGTTTTCAAATTTAAAGCAAACTGGACGCGGTGGCGCTTCTCTTTAATCCCAGCACTGGAGAGGTAGGGGGAGTTTTTGTGAGTTCGAAACCATCCAGGTCTATACAGTGAGTTCTATGCCAGCCCGTGCTGCGTAGAGAGAGAGACCCGGTTTCAAAATCCAAGCGGCAAGTAGTTTGTTTGTTTGTTTGTTTTTGTTTTTTTTTTTTTTTTGGTTTTTCGAGACAGGGGCTCTCTGTGTTAGCCTTGGCTGTCCTGGACTCACTTTGTAGACCAGGCTGGCCTTGAACTCACAGTGATCTACCTGCCTCTGTCTCCCGAGTGCTGGGGTTAAAGGCGTGCGCCACCACGCCCGGCTTGCGGCAAGTAGTTTTATCTGTAGGATTATGTGAGTGAAAATTGCAAGCCAGTGCGGATTGTGGTTTCCCATTCCTGTAATCCCAGCTGGGAGACAGAGGCAATTGGATCTCTTGATTTATGGCCCTAAATTCTAAGAAACACAGGGCTAAACCGGCGCCAATCACGCCTGTAAACCCAGAACCTGGGCAGGCAGAGACAGGTGGATCTGTGTGAGTTCAAAGTTAGCCTGGTCTACAATGCCAGGCTACACAGGACAGTCAAGGCTACACAGAAAAACCCTGTCACCAAAAAACAGAAAAAGAAAGAAAGAAACCCAGGCCACACAGAAACCCTGTTTCAAAAAAACCTAAAAGGATTGGTGCAATCCTGTAATCATCCCAGCCAATAATTTAACTGTATTAAATCCAGGTATCAGAAATGGCCTTTTGTGTTACTATTAGATGTTGGAGGTAGCTAAATATTTAATACTTAATATATAATACAGTTAAGTATACCTCATAATTTTATTATTTTTGTTTTCAGACAGTATCTTGCCATTTTGTTTAGTCTAATCTCTAACTAGGAAATCTTCCAATCTCAACCTCCTGAGTGCTGGGATTACAGGCATGAACCACTACACGCAACGATTTTTGGTTTTTGTTTGTTTGTTTGTTTTTTAGACAGGGTTTCTCTGTGCAGCCTTGACTGTCCTGGACTTGCTTTATAGACCAGGCTGGACTCGAACTCTAAGAGATCCTCCTGCCTCTGCCTTCCCTAGTGCTGGGATTATAGGCATGCACCACCTTGCCTGGCTACACTCAACAATTTTCTTACCTTTTCTCTCTTGCTGTTGTGTGACAGGACTTTCTTTCCTGAGGGGACAGGACACACTTCACATCAGATAAAGAGCCCTGTAAGTAACCCCTTACCCACTTCCTAAAGCTACTTTTGAGTTATTTACCTTTTAAGGAGCTTCCTAGTGGATCAAATTCTTTTTTTCTTTCTTTCTTTCTTTTTTTTTTTTTTTTTCCCCCCTTCTCTTTTTCTCTTGGTTTTTTGAGACAGGGTTTCTCTGTGTAACCTTGGCTGTCCTGGACTCACTTGTAGACCAGGCTGGCCTTGAACTCACAGCAATCTGCCTGCCTCTGCCTCCCAAGTGCTGGGATCACTCACAGGCATGGGCTACCACTGCCAGGCTGAAATTTTTTAGCACACTCCCACTTCTGGTTTAACACAATGGCCCCATCTCACTTGGTGTGTGCCCAAGTAGGCCTTCAGCTTTTGTGTTCTTACCCCCACAGTCTGTACAGCATCCCAGCTGCTCTAGGTTCTGTGTAGTTACTTTACGGATTTACAAATCTGTACTGGGGTTTTGGCCCCCTGCTTCACTTAGGGGAAACTGAGTCAATTGTTGAGTCTTTTAGTAAGCCTGTTACATCTTTCCATTTATTTACTTAAAGCTTCCTTAATTTTCCTTACCAGTGTTTTGACTTTAGTTTGGAAGACCTGACAATTTTCCATTAGATTTATTTTTGTATTTGGTGTTTGCTACTTCCCCCAGTGGTGGGATCAAACACAGTGCTCTACCATTGAATTTTACCAATTGCATCCTATATTTGATGAATATGATATCGTAGAAAATAGTTATTTCTTTAATTCCTAGTGTAAAGAAGTAGAAATAGGTTTGGTTAGTTTGTTTGTTTTCTGGAGCTGAGGATTAATCAAACACCCAGAGCCTCAATCTGCAACCCCTAAAGTTTTTAAATATTTACTTTGTTAAATTTATAGGTTCTTTTGGGTTTTCTGTATACACACAGTCATGAAATCTATACTGACAATTTTACATTAGTTCCCCCCCCCCTCCCCCTCCCTCTCCCCCCCTCCCTCCCTCCCTCTCCCCCCCCTCCCTTTCCCCAAGACAGTAGTGTTTTCCTGTATAGCCTTGGCTGTCCTAGAACTAGCTCTGTAGACCAGGCTGGCCTCGAACTCACAGATCCACCTGCCTCTGTCTCCCGAGTGCTGGGATTATAGGCGTGCGCCACTGCAGCCCATCAGTCTTTTTTTTTTTTTTTTTTTAAATCTGTTTGACTAAAATCTCTAGTACAAAAATGAAATGGTAAGAGAGAAATTTTTTTTGGTTTGTTTTAGAGTCTCCTTTAGCTCAGACTAACCTGCAGCCAAGGCTGACCTTGAACTCATAGTGCTGCCTCTGCCTGTCACGAACCGAGATGGCACCTGTGAGCCACCAAACCTAGAAAGAACTTCTGTAATATGAACTAACTTACTCTTGTCTTTCACTCACTTTTTTTGTTTGCTCATTTGTTCTTTGTGAGATAATATCTCACTTTGTAGTCCTGGCTGGCTGGCTGGCCTTAGACGCAATAGAGATCCGCCTGCCTATCTCCAAAGTCGGCTAAAAATGTGGGCCACTGTTCCCTTCTAAAATACTTTTTATGAAGGAAGCTGTGATCGTTGTAATGTCCTGCTCTAGTCTATGAAGAGTACCTTTCGTGACCCAGTGGTTATCTGAAGCCAGATGCAGTACCAAGCCATGTAGGGCTCATTTAAAGGCAAGCCTTTGCCACTTTGCTCTGTGGGATTTGAATTGTCGGCATTTCCACTCTTGCACTTTAGGATTTTTTTTTTTTTTTTTTTTTTTTTTTTTTTTTTTTTTTTTTTTTTTTGTTTTTTTTTTTTTTTTTTTTTTTTTTTTTTTTTTTTTTTTTTTTTTAAGGAATCTAAAGTTTATGTGTCTGGGTGTTTGCCTACATGTGTATGTCTGTGCACCACGTGCTTGGTACCCAAGATGGGCTGAGTAGGGTATCAGATCCTCTGGAACAAGTTATAGATGGTTCTGTGCTAATGTGTAGGTGCTAGAAACTGAACCAAGGTCTTCTGGAAGAGCCTCCAGTGCTCTTAACCTCTAAGCCATCTCTCCAGCTCCTCTTTGGTATCATTTTTATTTTTATTTTTTATTTTTTTAAATGATTTTTTTTCTTTATTATGTATACAGTGTTTTGTCTGCATGTACGCTTGTGTGCCAGAAGAGGCTACCGGATCTCATTATAGATGGTTGTGAGCCACATGTGTTTGCTGGGAATTGAACTCAGGACTTTTGGGAAAGCAGCCAGTGCTCTTAACCACTGAGCCATCTCTCCAGCCCTGGTATCATTTTTAAATAAAAAAAAAGTAACTTAGTAACAATACCATAATAGTCACTCAGATAACCCATAGAACGATGTACAGTTTGGCACACAGTTTAAAACTTAAGAATTGCTTTTCTCCAGTCCTTGGGAGGCAGAGGCAGGCAGATCTCTGTGAGTTCCAGGACACCCAGAGATTCAATGATAACTTTATTTTTTAAAAAAAGAAAGCACTTGGAAGGCAGAGGCAGGTGGATCGCTATGAGTTTGAGGCCAGCCTGGTCTACAAAGTGAGTCCAAGACAGCCAGGGCTACACAGAGAGACCCTGTCTCGAAAAGAAAAGAAAGAAAAGGGGCCTGGGGGCTTCGTTATCTCTGGAAACTTCCAGTTCATATTTTTGGACTGTGATTCACTGCTAGTAACTTAAACCAATAGTAAGAGATTACTGTGTTTTTGTCTGTTTTTGGTCTGGGGATGGGCAGTGGGTATCATGTAGCTCACAGTTACCTTGCACTCCGGATTTTCCTTCCACTGACTTCCAAACTCTCCTATTTTTGATTTGTTTTTTGAGATGTAAGGAGACTGTGTGAAAAGGAAAGGGGCCAATGAGATGGCTCAGAGGGACTCCAAGTCTGATAACCTGAGTCTGATCCTCAGGCTCTGCGTGGTATAAGGAGAGCATAAACTCCCATAGGTTGTCCCAGTGCATGTGTATCTACCCCCCCCCCCCAAGCCTCAACAAATAAATAAATGCAACTAAGAGGGGGAAAAAACCTTTATTGAGAACCTGGGAAAGTGGCTTGTTGAGTAAATGTGTTTTAGACAAGCCTGACAGCCTGGGATTAATGCCCAGACCTAACTGGTATAAGTCCGACACACCATGTTCATGAATACAGCCCCCAACACACAAACACACTAGTTAAATACAATCGTCAAAACTCTTCTGACTTGTGTGTGTGTGTGCCTGTGAGTTTCAGCACACCACATGTATGCAAGAGCCCAAGGAGGTCAGCAGAGGGATTGGATCTCTTGGAACTGGAGCTGCAGGTGCTGGGAACTGAACCCAAGTCTTCTTTAAGAACAACAATGCCCAGTGAGCCATCTTTCTAGTCCTAAATGTAAGTTTTTAAATATTTTTTTTAATTGGGGGATAATAGCACACCATAACTTGGAGTTCACCCAGCAAGCTTAGCTTGTCATTTCCTGTCAAGTTGGCCAATTTCCTTGAGTACATTGTGTACATTATAGATATTTTCTAATTTTCTATTTTAGGAGTATTATCAAACCCAACAACCCAAAATTCAAGATAAAAGAAACTACATTTTCAGACAGTGGTGATAGAATTAATCATGACTTTTCTTGATCAATAAAATAGCCACATTAGTGCACTTCCTAAACTCGCCTTTGGATATTATGCCATTGTGGTTTGGGTTTCACATCCAGAAGTAACCTCCGAAGGGAAAGGTGCACATACATTTAAACGACAATACTGTTTTCTTCCTATCCTAGTTCTAAAGCTCCACAGTTGACTACCTTCTCTGATATCACCTGGCGTGAATAAAATGCTTCCTGCAGCTCCAGCCAAGGCTGTTCAGCTTTCCTGTTGTGGTTGTAAAAAAGTTCTTCAGAAGGGACAGACAGCTTTTCAGAGGAAAGGAGCCCCTGATCTTTTCTGCTCACAGCAATGCATAGGTAACCACGCATCACCTGCCGTCTCAGTAGTTCCTCTCAAGAGGACATGCTTAAACTGCTCAAGGTAGGTCACTCTGAAGGGCGCCTTTTCTTTTCTTTCTCTCATTTCTTTCTTTCTTTTAAATAAAGATTTATTATATATACAGTGTTCTGCCCACATGTACACCTGCAGGCCAGAAGAAGACACCAGATCCCATTATAGGTGGTTGTGAGCCACCATGTGGTTGCTGGAAATTGAACTCAGGACCTTTGGAAGAGCAGCCAGTGCTCTTAACCTCTGAGCCATCTCTCCAGCCTTAAACAGTGCCTTTTCTTTTGCTGTATAGATCTTGGTCAGAGTGTTGGTTATAATTTTTAGGATCACTCAGAAGTAGTTTTGGTTGTTGAGGGGTTTACAGATATTACATGGAACAGTGGAGAAGCATTGAGAATTTCTTCATTAACATTTGTTTTGCTAAATAAATGTGACAGTTGTGAGCATTAAATCATGTTTTCCATGCTCAGAATATGGCTGTTACATTACATACACTTTTTTTTTTTTTTACTTTTTTCTTTTTTCTTTTTGTTTTTTTCAGTCAGGAAGGAACTCATTCTCAAGATTGTGTTCTCTTGCTTGCTTCCAGTTGTTTTTGTTTTGGTTTGGTTTTTTTTTTGTTTTGTTTTGTTTTTTGTTTTTGTTTTATTTTTCAAGACAGAGTCTCTCTGTGTTGCCTTGGCTGTCCTGGATTCACTTTGTAGACCAGGCTGGCCTCGAACTCATATCGATCCACCTGCCTCTGCCTCCCAAGTGCTGGGATTAAAGGCGTGCGCCACCACGCCCGGCCCTTTTTTTCATTGTTTTAAGATAGGGTCTCATTCGAGGCCAGCCTGGTCTACAAAGGGAGTCCAGGACAGCCAAGGCTACACAGAGAGACCCTGTCTCGGGGAAAAAAAAAATAGGGTCTCACTGTATAACCTTTGCCTGAAGAGCAGACTCATAAAGACCCTCCTGCCTCTGCCTTCCAAGTGCTGAGACTGCAGTGTGCCACCATGCTGGACTGCCTATACTTTTTTTTTAAAGATTTATTTATCATTGAATGGTTGATTAAAAAAAATACCAATGGGGGGAAAAGGTTTAATCATGTGCACAGTGTTCTGCCTGCATGTATGCCTGCACACCAGAAGAAAGTACCAGATCTCAATTTAAATGGTCCTGAGCCACCATGTGGTTGCTGGGAATTGAACTCAGGACCTCTGGAAGAGCAACCAGTACTTTTAACTTCTGAGCCATCTCTCCAACCCACCTAAAAGATTGCTTCAATTACTTGGCTGGTGCTTCCAATGTTGTCTTTTGTTTCAGATCCTGTTTTCTGGAACTACTTAACTTTATCTTTGCTTTTACTTTTCTTTCTTTTCTTTTTCCCCCCAATGGTTTCTTTATTTTATTTGTTTGTTTGTTTGGTTTGGTTTTTCAAGACAGGATCTCTGTGTTAGCCTTGGTTATCCTGGAGTAGCTTTGTAGACCAGGCTGGCTTCGAACTCACAGCAATCCTCCTAACTCTGCCTCCCAAGTGCTGGGATTAAAGGTGTGCACCACTGCACCTGGCGTGTATTTTATTTTTATTTTGTGTATTTTCTACTTGCATGTTTATGTACCACATGCATGCCAGGGGACTCCAAAGGCCAGAGTGGGTATTTGATCCCTTGAAGCTGGAGTTACAGATAGCTGTGAGTCACCCCATGGGTTGCTGGAAGTTGAACCCAGGTCCTCTGTAAGAGCTATCAGTGCTCTTGAGTGCTGCACCACCTTTCCAGCCCTCTCTTTGCTTTTTCAATCCTACAGTGCTATGCTGTGTCTATTGCCAATTTTCCTTTTGGCTATAGGTTACAAGGCACTCTCTTCAGCCTACTTTCTCTTTCTGCAGAATCATAAGCCTAGATGGGACATTAGAGATCACCCAATGCAGACCTTTTCTTTTGGTTTTGAGGAAATGAGGCATTGAGAAGTTAAGGCACTATGTTGTTATGGTTAGCATATACCCACTACATTTCTTCAGCCCCAGCTTTGCTACATGTCACAGGCATTGAAAAAGACTAATTCAAGAAAGAATTTGCTGTGTAAGTTGTTCTTTTAAGGTGTGACAATCAAGTATGAGCAGAAATAGGAGGCGACTTTTGCTTCCTCTGGGATAATATATATTAGAAATTGTGGGTGTGGGAAGAACTGTAAGCTTTGTCACCGGTGAAATCAGTCTTGGCGGGCTTTACCCTTGGACACACCATGGATACTCCCTGAGATAGACTAGGTGGAGCCATCCTGGGCCTAAAATTCAAGAAGTGGACCTGGACTATTGTTTTTCTAATCAACTCTCAATGGGAGAAGGAGACTGCCCCTTCACATGTGAGCGAGGCAGGCAGAGAGGAGAGAAGAACAGCAACAGGTTCATACAGGCCTTGAGCACACATGGTGCTTGAGCACACAAGGATCGGAAGGAGGATCAGCGAACAGGCCGGACCAGCACGCAGGCCAGAGACACCTAGGGACCCATCCCATAAAACGGATACCTGAAGGTTCACTCTTTTTTCCCTTTAACCTTTTTTCCCTCTTGTGTAAGCTAGTGGGGTTGTATAATAAAGTTTAATTGTTAAAAAATAGAGCCTACATGTGGGCTCACTGAAAGATGGTAGTAATGCTTAGCCTGGGAGAGACCCATCACTACTCAGAGTAATAACTTGTCCTTTTGTTGATACTCTGTAGATGTGTTTTATTTTGCTGTATGAGTGTTTTTGCCTGTGTGTATATAGGTGTACTACATGCCTACCTGGTGCCTGGAGGAATCAGAATAAGGCATTGTGTAAACCGATGTGTGGGTGCTGGGAATTGAACCCAGTTCCTCTAGAAGAGCAGCCAGTGTTCTTAACCACTGAGCCATCTCTAGAACTCCTTAAATTTGACATTCCAGCCTTTAATTCCAACATTTGAGAGGCAGAGGCAGGTGGATCGCTGTGAGTTCGAGGCAAGCATGGTCTACAAAGTGAGTCCAGGACAGCCATGGCTAACAGAGAGAAACCCTGTCTGGTGGGGATAGGGGTACGGTGGCAGGAATTTTCACATTCTATAGCATCTTTTAGGTTTTTGAGACAGGGTTTCTCTGTATGTAGCCCTGGCTGTCCTGGAATTCATTCTGTAGAGCAGGCTGGCCTTGAACTCACAGGGATCCTTCTGCTTCCTGAGTCCTGGAATTAAAAGCGTTCACCCTCATGCCCTGTTCAAAGCTTTTTTTTTTTTTTTTTTTTTTTTTTTTAGCATGATTTAATATCTTTCACTAATTTTAATTTTTCTGCTTAATGAAGCAAAATTAAGGATAACTTTGAAGATGACATTTAAATTATTATTACAAAGAGGAGACTTGGTATTGAAAAACTTAAGATATATTTAAGAAGCATTATTTCCACACTTTAGTATTAGGAACAAAAAGAAATACTGAAGACAATCATACTGTTCCAAAATAGGCCTATTCACTAATGTTTAATATACTTACAGGCCAGTTCACATCTATGCTCAGATATTTTTAGCTGTGACGGTCTTTCTAACATGAGTAGATTTTTTTACCTTTTTTTTTGTTTGTTTGTTTAGTCGCCTACTGGAGAGATGGCTCAGTGGTTAAGAGCACTGGCTGTTCTTCCAGAGGTCCTGAGTTCAGTTCCCAGCAGCCACAGGGTGGCTCACAACCATCTGTATGGCATCTAGTGCCCTCTTCTAGCATGAAGGCTCTGTATGCAGAGAGAGCACTCGTACATGACAAATAGGGGCGGGGTCACACTAAAATTAATCAGACCCAAAGATTATACAACTCAGTGAACTTGTATACAGTTGGAGTAGCCATTGAAAACAGAAGCTGTGAACTCCCTATTGCATCTTATGCTTTTTACTATCGTGTGTGTGTGTGTTTGTGTGTGTGTGTGTGTGTGTGTGTGTGTGTGTGTGTGTGTGTGTGCGTGGTGTTTGGTTTTTCAAGACAGAATTTCTCTATGTAGCTTTGGCTGTCCTGGACTTTCTTTGAAGAACGGACTGGCCGTGAACTCACAAATCTACCTGCCTCTGCCTCCCAGCACCACCACACCTGCTCATATATTTTTATATGCTTATCTGCCACAGTGGGAAAAAATTAGAGAGTTAGAATAAAAAAGTATTTCTAAGTTCACCACCAATCTCATCAAAAACAAACAAACTAACAAAGAAGAAAAAGGTGGCACACGCCTGTAATCCCAGCACTCATGAGTCAGAGGCAGGTGCATCTCTGTGAGGTTGAGGCCAGCCTGGTCTACAAAGGGAGTCCAGGACAGCTAAGGCTACACAGAGAAACCCTGTCTCGAAGGAAAAAAAAAAAAAAAACAAAACAAAACAAGCTTTCAAGTATTAAGAATTGATCAAGCTAGAGATGGCAGATACAGGGTGTTTCTTTTTTTAATTTCTAATTTTTATTTAAAAGTTTGGTGTAGCCGGGCGTGGTGGCGCACGCCTTTAATCCCAGCACTCGGGAGGCAGAGGTGGGCGGATCGCTGTGAGTTCGAGGCCAGCCTGGTCTACAAAGTGAGTCCAGGACAGCCAAGGCTAACACAGAGAGACCCTGTCTCGAAAAACCAAAAAAAAAAAAAAAAAAAGTTTGGTGTAAATACCGTGAGGTATTTTCCTTGAAATAGCAGCCTGGGGCTGGAGAAATGGTCTGTTCTTCCAGAGGTCCTGAGTTCAATTCCCAGCAACCACATGGTGGCTCACAACCATCTATAATGAGATCTGGTGCCCTCTTGTGGAGTGCAGGCACACATGAGGGCAGAATACTGTATAAATAATAAATAAATAAAAAGAAAGAAATAGCAGCTTTTCTTCATTTTCCAGAAAATATCTGCCTAGGTCCCCTTCTAGACAGTAGTTTGGCATATATTCAAATGGAACATATCCAGATATATTCATAAAGAAGATGGCTACAGCTGTGACTCAAATTTCCTATGTAGACATTGTCTTAAGAGAGTTAAGAGCCTCTGATAGACAGAGTACGTCATGCCTGTGCCCCTTTTTTATCATGGTGCTGATTAGTGTTCTGTCAGCTTGACACAGAAGAAGGTCATCTGGGCAGAGGAACCTCAGGTGAGATATGCCTCCATCAGATTGGCCTGCAGACAAGGGCATTTTCTTGATCAGTGATTGAGGTTGGAGGGCCAACCCACTGGATGGTGCTACCCTTGGGCAGGTGGTCCTGTGCTGCCTAGGAAAGCATGCTAAGCAGGCTGTGGACAGCAGCTAGTAAGCGTCGTTCCTCTGCTCTCTACTTCAGTTCTCGCCCTTACTTCCGTCAGTGATGGATTGTGACCAGGAGCTATATAGTGGAATACAACCATTTACTCCATGAGCTGCTTTTGGTCACAGTCTTTTATCACAGTAGAAACAAACTAGGACAGTTTTTTTTAAGATTGTGTGTGTGTGTGTGTATGTGCGCGCGCTCGCATTGTCCCTGGATTCTAGAAGAGGGCACTGGATCCAATGAAGCAGGAATTACAGACAGTCATGAGCTGCCATGTGGGGATTATCAAGGCTCCAATTAAACTAACTTTAAAGTATTTTATTAACAACATGCTCAGTTTCTGGAATATAATTGGCTTGTTTTGTTTTATAGTAAATACATGGCAGAAGGATCCCAAGAATTCACTGCCCAACCAAACAGTGACTCTAGTTCCCAATTAAGTGAGAGACTGGGTCAGGACAATACAGAGGAATAAGAGGGAAAGATACCCAAAACTTTGCTCTGTGCCCCTCCTGTGTGCACGCACTCATAAGTTATTTCAAATATTTATCCTTCTGTTAACAAGCATTTGTTGTTTATTTTTAGAGACATTTTAAATATGAAGGATATGAAGAGTGTCCCATTGGAGGATAGTAGCTATAACAAAAACTTTTGTAGCCAATCTTGTCTTTCATCATATGAAGAAAAAAGAAAGCCATGTGTTCCCGTATGTTCTGATAGCACTTTCTATAAGTGCAGTGTGTGTCAGAAGACATCTACTGTAAGTTTCAATTATTTTTAACACCTGGAAAATTCTAGTGATCCGGTTTAAATGTTGTTTGTTACTATTTCAGTCTTTGCAGCAATACTGACTTGTCAAATTTTCATTCTGCTGATGAGTTTCATTATGGATTGGTGTAAGGACTGTGATCTATACATACTCTATCCCACATACTTCAGGTGGAAGCACAGTGTCCTTACGTGAATAGTGCAAAGAATACCAACGCATAGGAGCCAGTGAGCAGAAAGAACCGCTGTCCCATCAGTTAGCCTAAATGGGTTTGGTATCATTGGAGAAGCTTCTGAGAGCAAAGAAGCTAGCTGCGCTCTAGTGGACTGAGTGAGATGCACACAATGACTGATTTAATCCCTTTTTATGGAGTGAGACTAACATAGATCTTGATTGTTATGTGATGCTTTGTGATCTAGTAATACATGATCCCAGCGGGCTGGAGAGATGGGCTCAGTGGTTAAGAGCGCTGCTTGCTCTTCCAGAGGTCCTGAGTTCAATTCCCAGCAACCACATGGTGACTCAAAACTATCTATAATGTGATCTGACGCCCTCTTCAGCAGATAAAGCACTCATATAAAATAAATAAATAAATCTAAAAAAACAAAACAAAACATGATCCCAGCATGTGAGAGACAGAGGCAGGTGGATCTTTACGGCCAGACTGGCCTACTTACCAAGGTCTAGGTCAGTCAGATAGTGAAACCCTATCTTTTTTAAAAAAGGAGGTGGAGGAGGAGGAAAAGGAAGAAAAGGCAGGAGAGCCAGGTGTGGTGGTGCACACTGTAATCCTAGCAAGATGTAGGTACAGGCTGACCTCTGCCTCTACCATAATTATAGGCATGAGCCATCACACTTGGCTGCTCACCCTGTTATTAAAACATACAATGCAGGGGCTGGAGAGATGCTCAGAGGTTAAGAACGCAGTCTTCTCTTCCAGAGGTCCTTAGTTCAATTCCCAACTACCACATGACAGTTCACAACCATCTGTAATGGGATCTGATGCCCTCTTCTGGCCTGCAGATGTACATGCAGGCAGAGCACTGAATATATAATAAATAAATCTTAAAAAAAAAAAAAAAACATACACTGCAGGGCTGGAGAGATACCTCAGTGGTTAAGAGCACCGTCTGCTCTTCCAAAGGTTCTGAGCTCAATTCCTAGCAACTACATGGTGGCTCACAACCATCTGTAATGAAATCTGATGCCTTCTTCTGTCATGAAGGTGTATGTGCAGACAGAACACTGTATACATAATAAATAAATAAAAATCTTTAAAAAGCAAAAAGACAAAAAAACATAACTCCTGAAATGCCGCCTTTCAGACAGAAGGACTCCTTCCTCTGTGTGTGCTAGGGGCTAAACATAGGGCTTTATTCGTACTAAGAAAAAGCTCTACCACTGAGCTATACGTCCAGGTCTCACAGCAGCATTCTGTAGGCAGCACTCCAGCAGAGGAAGAGATTCTGGTGGTACCAGTTTCACTGACAATGTCATCCAGACGGAAAAAGGATCAGGGCACACTCAACTGTGGTTACCTAAAGAGTCTTTGGAGATCTCAGATTCTTGATATTTTGATGTATTTAGTATGATTTATATGTATATGATATATGCATATACCATCATATGTAAAAAATAAATACGTATATTTATTTGTTTTGTTGTTGGTTGTTTTCATGGTGGAGTTTCTCTGTGTAGCCCTAGATGTCCTGCAACTCACTCTGTAGACTAGGCTAGCCTCAAAGTAGATCTGCCGGCCTCTGCCTCCCAAGTGTTGGGATTGAAAGCATGTGTAACCACCTCCCGGTGGGTCTATTTTTTTTTTTTTTTAATTACTATTATGTATACAGTGCTCTGTCTACATATATAACCACAGGCCAAAAGAGAGCATCAGAGCTACTATGTGGTTGCTGGGAATTTAACTCAGGACCTCTGGAAGAGCAGCCAGTGCTCTTTTTTTTTTTTTTTTTTAAATACTTTATTTAGTTTTAATCTATGTGCATTGGTGTGAAAGTGTCAGATCTTGGAGTTACAGACAGTTGTGAGCTGCCATGTGGGTGCTGGGAATTGAACCCAGGTCCTTTGGAAGAGCAGGCAGTGCTCTTAACCACTGAGCCATCTCTCCAGCCCCGCAGCCAGTGCTCTTAACTACTGAGCCACCTCACAAGCCCCGGAGTCTTATATTCTCCCCCCCCAACCCCCCATCCCGATTTTTTGAGACAAGGTTTCTCTGTGTGTCCTTGGCTGTCCTGGACGTACTTTGTTGACCAGGTAAGCCTCAAACTCACAGTGATCCTTGTTCACACCTGGCCTTGTTCTTTTTTAAAAAATAATTTGTTTAGGAGTTGGAGAGCTAGCTCATCACTTAAGACCCAGGGGACCAGCCAGGCATGGTGGCGCACGCCTTTAATCCCAGCACTTGGGAGGCAGAGGCAGGTGAGTTAGAGGCCAGCCTGGTCTACAAAGCGAGTCCAGGACAGCCAAGGCTACACAGAGAAACCCTGTCTCAAAAGACCAAAAAAAAAAAAAAGACCCAGGGGACCCAGTTCAGTTCCTACCACCCACATGATGCTCAAAACCACCTATAGCCCTAGGTCCAGGGATCTGGTACCATATTCTGGCATCCGCAATAACTGCATGCACATAGTACACTTTGATGCAGGCAGAACACTCACACACATAAAATAAAGATAAAATAAATCTGACAACCTGAGTATAATCCTCAGGACCCACATGGTGGAAGTAGAGCATGAACTGATTCTGAAATTGTCCTCTGACCTTCACTTGCATGTGATAAGACTTGCAGCTGCCCCCCCCCACATACAAATAAATGAATACTATAACTTTTTTGTAGGATTTATTTGTTTCTATTTCTGTGCATGGATGTGTGCCTGCACATCTGCGTGTGCACCACATGCCTGCGGATGTCCATGGATCCTAAAGAAGCTGTCCTATTCCTGGGACAGGAATCACAGGAAATTATGAGTGACTCCGCACAGATGCTGGGAAACTACCTTGGGTCTCCAGAAGAGCAGAGAGTGCTCTTAACTGCTGAACCATCTCTCCAGCCCATTTCCTGTCTCTTTTTTTTCTTTTTCAAAACAAGGTTTCTCTGTAGCCTTGGCTGTCCTGGACTCCCTTTGTAGACCAGGCTGGCCTTGCACTCACAGCAATCCGCCTGCCTCTGCCTCCCAAATGCTGGGATTAAATGTGTGCACCACCACGCCCGCCTCCTGGCTCTTTTATTAGTGTTCTAGGCTCCACAGGAAAAATGCTGTGCAATTTTAATTTCTTTGCACTGTGTACCAAAAGGCAGTCTGTCTGCCATTGATTTCCGTGATATAGACAGACTAGATGGCGACCTCCCGGCTTACGGCCTTCCCTTGTCTGCTTCCTCTTCTTGATCTGCTGCACTTGCTTCCTGTTCCTATGCTGCCTTCTCACAAAACATTTGTCATGTTTCTTGTCTTGTTTTGCTTTGCTTTGTTTTAATTTTTTGAGATGGAGTCTCTTTGCGTATCCTTGGTCGTTTTAAAACTCACTTTTAGGCCAGGTTGGCCTTGAATTTAGAGATATGTCTGCCTCTGCCACACCAGCTTTTTTTTCCCCTCTTTTTTTTTCTTTTTCTTTTTTTGAAATGGGGTCTCCTTGTGTAGCCCAGGCTGTCCTGGACTCACTTTGTAGACCAGACTGGCCTTGAATTCATAGAGACCCACAGGCCTCTGCCTCCCGTGCTGGATTAATAGTGTGCATCACCACACGCAACTATGCTTCTGATTCTTTACCTTGAAGTTAGCCTAGAGTAGTGGCTCTCAAACCTGTGGGACTCAACCCCTTTGGCGGGTTGCATATCAGATATGTATATTATGATTCATAACAGCAAAATGAAAGTTAAAAAGTAGCAACAAAGCTGGGCGTCGTGGCACACGCCTTTAATCCCAGCACTCCGGAGGCAGAGGCAGGCGGATCGCTGTGAGTTCGAGGCCAGCCTGGTCTACAAAGCGAGTCCAGGACAGCCAAGGCTACACAGAGAAACCTGTCTTGAAAAAAAAAAACAAAAAAAACAAAACAAAAAAAATTAACATAATCATCAGTAAAACATAATTCTGTAACATGAAGGATTTAACCCAACTTTAAATACATGAAGAAAACATTACAAATAAAAAGAATAAACAAAATCTGCAACTGTATTTAATAGCTATCTAGTACTTGCCAGCTGTTAGTGTAAGACAAAGAAAGTGAAGCCGGGCAGTGGTGGTGCACGCCTTTAATCCCAGCACTCGGGAGGCAGAGGCAGGTGGATCGCTGTGAGTTCGAGGCCAGCCTGGTCTACAAAGCGAGTCCAGGACAGCCAAGGCTACACAGAGAGACCCTGTCTGGAAAAAGCAAAATGAAAAAAAGAAGTAGCAACAAAACAATTGTATGGTTGGGGTCACCACGGCATGAAGAACTGTATCAAAATTCACAGCATTAGGAAGGTTGGGAACCTCTGGCCTAGAGGGACACTTACTGCCCCAGTATCTCACAGTAGATGTTAAGTCCCCTTTTCTTTCTCTCCAGCCCTGGTACAAGGCTTTCTTGAGCTCATGTTCAAGGATGTAATGAGGAAAGCATGGAGACTAACCCTGTGTTGTCATTGAGCAGGCTGTGGTTGCCTAGGGTCATCAGCCTCTCTTTGTGACCCCTCTTTTCATTGCATTTGCATTATTACTAGTACCGTTGGTTTCAAATGATAGGGTAGTTTTCAGATAAACTCATCAAGTTGCCTCAATCTGTTGTTGCAGCCTGTACTCTGTTCTAGTCTTTAAGGAAGTATGAAGAATTGCTATTGTTTGTAATATTTCAGCTAAGAGCAGTTTCAGTATGCATGCTTAGTGTCTTTAGTATTGCATATGATATGCCAGAAATATGAATATTGTTTTTAATTTCCAAACAGAAACCACCAAGAATACTTAGATCTTTTCCTTGCAAATCACTGAAACTGTCTGATGAGATGATTATGATTACTAATGACCTGGGAAACGTAGAGGTTTTCTGCTCTGTTTGTTTTTCTTCATACGACAGTGCTGTGATGGAATCTTCTCCAGGTAATACCTAACAAAGTTGTACTAAGTACTGGAATATAGCTACACACTTTGCTTTTAACTTATAACTGATTAATTTCTATGTTAAAGTAACTTAGAATTCCAAATGACTGCTGGAGAAATGCTGCTCAGTCCTGAGGACCCAAGTTCAGATCCTAGTACCCATATAACAACATGCACCTCACAAATAAAATAATCTTTATTTTTTTAAAAATCCAAACAGACTGCTAATGTAGCTCAGTTGTCAGAGTACTTGCCTAGCTTGCATGAAGCCCTAAGTCCAACGCCCACTGTGGCTCAGGCCAGGTGTGATAGCGCACTCTGAGTGCATGGTGAGCAAGCACTCTCCCACTGATTGACAGCCCTCAACACAGAACCACTTACTATTAAAACAGTACTTTCTGCTGGATCATAACAAGAATTTTTGTTTATTTTTGTCAGTTAATGTTTCCGTGGTGCACAGTGCTCCAAAAGAGAATCTTTGTCCAAAAAAATATCCAATTCCTGTTATAAGCAATATAGTGTCATTAGTAAATGATCAAGTTGACCTGCTTGTGAACACTGATCTTTTACAAGGTAAACAAACATTTGACATAAACAATGTCTTGTCATATTGTTGAATTTGTTTGTCTGTTTCCTGGTATGAAATAAGCTGCATGAGCTTGTACTGTTAAAGTATGAGGTCATGAGTCTGTGCTTTAATTTATTTCAACAGGCACACTTCCTTCTGTACCTACAAATGTCATTATACACGTAAGTTTTATCCTAAAATTTTCAATCTTAAACAGATTTCATATGTGTGTGTGTGTGTGTGTGCGCGCGCATGTGTGTGCCTTCATTCATAGATATATTTTCATACACATATTTATGCTATAAAGTATTGTGGCTTGAGAGATGGCTCAGCAGTTAGGAGCCCAGACCTGGGTTCATTCCCAGCCACCCACACTGCAGCCTACAACCCTCTAACTCCAGATTCCAGAGGATCTGAGAAGCCCTCTACTGGCCTCTGCAGGCAATGGACACACAAGTGGTGCACAAACATACATGTAGGCATAATACCCATACACAACATTAAAAAGTAAAAATCAAAATTAAATTTAAAGTATTACTGTTTTCCTCTCAGTTTTTGTTTGTTTGTTTAAGGCAAGATCTCACTAAGTAACTGGCTGGCCTTAAATTCTGCCTCTGCCTCTAGTATGCAGAGAGTAAAGGCGAGTGCCAACATGCCCAGCTTCTTTTTGAGTGAATAATTCTAGTCATCTGAGTAATAGAAGGGTTTTTTTTGTTTTGTTTTTTTTTCAAGACGGGGTTTCTCTGTCTAACCTTGGCTGTCCTGGCCTCACTTTTTAGACCAGGCTGGCCTCAAACTTATAGAGCCCTGCCTGCCTCTGCCTTCCAGAGAGTTGGGATTACAGGTGTGCACCACCATGCCCAGCTAATAGAAATTATTTTTTGCAGTTATAGACCTACAGCTCCCTTAAACATTTAGTGCTGAATCCAGATGGCAAATAATAATTGTTGGGCTACAGAGATGGCTGAGAGTTAAGAGCACTGTCTGCTCTTCCAGAAGTCCTGAGTTAAATTCCCAGCAACCACAGCCATCTATAATGTGATCTGATGTTCTCTTCTGGCCTGCAGGTTGAACATACGGAATTAACACTTACATACATAAAATAAATAAATCTTTTAAAAAATAATAATTGTTGCTGCTGGGTGTAAAGTGGCACATGCCTTTAATCCCAGCACTTGGGAGGCAGAGGCAGGTGGATCACTGTGAGTTCAAGGCCAGCCTGGTCTACAACCAAGGCTACACAGAAAAACCCTGTCTCAAAAAACCAAAATACTAATACTAATAATAATTGTTAATGTCACTCATAGAGAATCTTATGCTATAACTTGTCATTTTACTGTGCTACAACATAAATGTATTTTGATATATATTTTTGTTGTTATTGTTGAAACTGTTATCATTTTTTGTCCTAAGAGCTCACCCAGTGACCCCAGTAGTGGTGTTGGTAATCGTGTGGAGCAGCCAGACCTCCTCCCGTCTTCATCAATGGTCTTTGAGGGCACAGCTGGTCCCAGTGCAGAAGTACAGAGCAACAGTGAATCAAACCAGGATCCTATATATAACATGGGATCTATGAAAGTAAATGACAGACTGTGTTATTCGAAGTCTACATCTACCGAACAAAACTGTAAAAAAGAGCCACAAGACACTAGAAAATCTTGGCACCCAGGTTTTCAGCGTGTGAACACCAATATTAAGAATGAAGTTGCTTTCTGCTACTCTTGCCACTTGTTCTACCAGAAAAGTTTTAGCTGCCAGAGAGACTCTTTTGCAACCCAAGGAACTACTAACTGGAAGAAAATGCTGGAAACATTCAGAAAGCATGAAGAAAGTGAAGTGCATTTAAAGTCACTGCAGTTTTGGAAGCAATACCAGTTTCTCCATGAAGTTCCACGTGAAGATTTGCCGGGTTATTCAAAGCATAGTGAGCGAAATAAAAGGTACCTAAAGTTCATCATTGAAAATATTTTATTTCTTGGAAAACAATGCTTGCTTTTAAAAGGAAATGACGAGTCCATTTCCTCTGTTAATAAAGGCAATTTTTTGGAATTACTGGAAATTAGAGCAAGAGATAATGGAGAAGTGTTTCAGCTCATGAGTTCACAGCTTGACTTCTATAGCAGTAAACAGGTCCAGGGGGAGATTATTGAAATCATACAGGCTGAAATGTTACAAGACATTGTGAGTGAGATCAAGGTCTCCTCAGCTTTTTCAATAATATGTGAGGAGATAACTGGTAGTGCCACCGAGCGACAACTTTCAGTGTGTGTGAGGTACCCACAAAAAACACCAAGTGCTGTCTTCATTAAAGAAAGGTTTCTGGGGTTTGTTAATGTTGAGGAGATGACTGGGGTCCATGTGTACAGGCAAATCAGAGCTTACCTTCAGCAGATTGGAGTGGATTTTAATAAAATATGTGGCCAAGCCTATGATAGTGCCACAAATTTGAGGATAAAGTTTAATGAAGTTGTAACAGAACTCAAGAAGGAAGAGCCAAGAGCTTTGTACGTACATTGTTATGCACACTTTTTTGAATTAGCAGTAATTAGTTTTTGTAAAGAAGTAAAAGAACTCCGAAATACACTAACTACTCTCGGATCTTTGTTCAATGCTATCTGTGTGTCTGGAGAAATGTTGGCAAGTTTGCGAACCATGTGTAAGCTGAGTCAAAATAAAACTTGTAAAAAACACACCTCCCAATCATGTTGGACAGCCCATGACCATTTGTTACTGTCTGTGATGGAGTGCCTTCCTGAGATTGTGGAAGCGCTGGCGTCTGCAGCTCGCCAGTCCTCAGGCACAGGTGTGGCCAATGAACTCAGTGACTTGGTGGTGGTGGTTACCAAGTTTGAATTCATATTTTGTTTGAAATGTCTTTATCGAGTACTCAGTATTACAGGGATTCTTTCAAGAGAGTTTGAAAGTGAAAGTGTAGACATCTTTTCTTTGTTTTCAAAAATAGAAGCAATTTTGGAATGTTTATCTTCTGAAAAGAATGATACGTATTTCAGAATGATCTGGGATGGAGCAGACGAAACATGTAGAAAAATAGCCAGCAAGGGTTTTGAGGTTGAAAAGCCCTTTTTCCAAAAAAGAAGAAAAATTCAGGAAACAGTAGATCCTGGCAACTCAGAGCGTATGTTTTTTCTTACTTCAGCAGATGAATATTACAAAATTAATATTTATTACCAAGCTTTGGATACTATATTAAAAAATTTAAAGTTATATTTTTCAGAGTTTGACTATTGCAAAATGAAACAAATTTCAGAGCTGTTATTGAAGTGGAATGAACCATTAAATGAAGCAACAGCCAAACACATCCAGGAATTCTATAAGCTTGACGCAGACATCATCCCGGAGCTCAGGTTTTACCGGCAGTATGCAAGTCTCAACTTTGTCACAGAGTGTGGCTCCATAAGCCTCACTGAACTTGGCTGTCTGTTCATTCAGCATGGTCTCCACAATAACATTCCCTGTATCTCAAAACTGCTACATATCGCTTTATCATGGCCAATTATTTCAGCAAATTGTGAGAAGTCATTTTCCGCACTGCCTCATCTTCGAACATACTTACTTCGTACCATAGGACAAGAGAAACTTAGTAGCCTGGCTCTGATGGCTGTTGAGCAAGAACTGGTAAATAAATTGATGGAGCCTGAAAGACTCAGTGGGCTTGTGGAAAAATTTATAAGTCAAATGAAAGATACATAAGACTTGCAACTTTGCCATTAATTAAAAGAATTCTGGTTTTATTGAAATCCTAGTTGTTTTGTTTCTTTGTTGTTCTTTTGAGATAGGGTCTTACTATGTAGCCTAAGATAGTCTTGGGTTTGTAAGCTCTAGTGACCCGCCTTCTTACCTAATTTTTGTCTATTAAAGTATTTCAGTTGACATGTGTTAGGCAAATGTACATGTAACACACTTAAGGAGCAACTACTACATACTCGGTAGAGATCCAGCAAAGAATTAGAGGACTCTGGAGTCCAAAGTAATGTAGTTTTCTAATGTAGAAATCCAGTAAGAAGTCAGTTATGGTCGGGCATGGTGGCGTACACCTTTAATCCCAACATTTGGTAGGCAGAGTCAGGCAGATCACTATGAGTTCAAGGCCAGTCTGGTCTACAAAGCAAGTCCAGGACAGTCAAGGCTACACAGAGAAACCCGGTCTAGAAACAAAACCAACAAAAAGACCCTGGTACCAGCACAGAGACATGGAATGGCTGAGTTTAAGGTTTGAAGTACAGAGTGCGTGGACTAGGCAATGGCCATCCCTTAACATCTGCGTTAGCTCATTCTGGGAGGAAAGAGGGCAGGGGGGGTTGTAGGGAGTTTAGAAAAGCCAGATTCACCTTTGGTTTTGTCACCTATCTGGCTCATTTAAAGAGTAAGCATCAAGTTGTTCTTGTAGGTTCCCAAGATCCTCTGGATCCTTCTTTTTCCCCATTCTCCCATGCTTCTCTCACCTAAAGTCCCAATAGGATGTCCTCCCCTCTGACCCACTTTTCTGGTTAAGTAGTCTTTCATGGGACATGCCCCTTGGGCTAGTGTCTCAGATACGAGTATATACCATTTGTCTCTTTTAGCTTCTTCCATTTATCCAAATTTCCTGAATTCTTTGTTTTTAATAGCTGAATAGTATTCCATTGTGTAAATGTACCAGTTTCTTTATTCGTTCTTCTACTGAGGGACACTTAGGTTGTTTGCATGTTCTGGCTATTATGAATAAGGCAGCTGTGAACATGGTTGAACATATTGTCCCTGTTGTGTGGTAAAAATATTTTTGTGTATGGTTTTGTGTTCATGAATACCTACACAAGGTGTTTATGCATTGCCCACAGAGGCCACAGGATCCCTGGAACTAGAGGCACAAATGTTATGGAGGCGCTAAGCATCAAATTTAAGTCTTCAGGAAGAGCAGTTAGTACTCTTAACCACTGAGCCACCTCATCAGCCCCTCCCTCCTTGGTTCATTCATGACTTATTTATGTGCCTGTGTCTATATGTATATGTCACATGAATACAGATGTACTTGGAGTCCAGAAGAGAGCATCATCTGACTTCCATGGGCACTGGGCACATATGAACATACATGTAAAGAAAATTCCCACACATAAAAAAACTAAAATTGAGGTCCAGGTGAAGTGGCATACACATTTTATTCCAAACTTGGGAAGTAGAGACAGATAAATCTGAGAGGCCAGCCTAGGGATAAACAAACCAAGCTTTGGTGCTCTTCATCCCTCCTTCTTGCATCTGGTTGGGCTTTTGACTGCTTTAATCTGTAAGATTCGCAAAGGTAACTGGAAGCTTCTATGGGCACTGGGAATGATCCCTCAGATGGTGTAATCTAAGGATGCAGACCTGAAAACCTAAGTCAGCACTCCAGCCATTAACTGCAGTTCAACTCACTGCCCATAAGCAATTGATGCTCTTGCAAAGAACCCATGTTTGGTTCAGAGCACTGGCAAGGTGGCTCACAGTCTGTAACTCTAGTGAACACAAGTTCCAACGGATCTAATGCCCCTTTCTTGCCTACAGTGGCACTGCGTAGCACTCATATACATAAGGATGGATAAACTATAGACATTACCCAATGCATTAGGAAATCAACTACAAAAGGGATCAGATGTTAAGATGTCATCTCAAACACTACCAATCAGAAGAAACGAAGTTTTTTTTTTTTAATTAAAAAGGGAGTTCGATATGGTGACGCCTACCTTTAATACTACCAGCACTTGAGTACCAGCCAAGGGCACAAGCAGAAAAAGCCCTTTATCCCAAAAAAGAAACTCTCCCCTTGGTCAATTCAGGGTCTCCACAAAAGAACTTTCCATGCAAAGTATTTTTCATTTATTTTATGTACATTGGTGTTGTGTGTGAAGGAATCAGGTCCCTTGGAACTGGAATTATAGTTGCGAGCTGTCGTGCAGTGCTGGGAACTGAACCTGGGTCCTTTTGATGACCAGTGCTCATAACAGCATTTGGGGGAGGGGGGTGCACGCAGGGTTGGAGGTGTTTGTTTTTTCATCCAGGATTGTTTTAGTTCAGGCTGGCCTAGAGCTCTCTTGCACACAAGTTCCTTTACCTAAGAACCATTTCACTGGCTCCTTCACATGCTTTCCCCCACAAAAGGTTTCTCTGTGTAATATGCACTTGGCTGTCCTGGAATTCTTTGAGGACCAGGGAGCCCTCAAAAGATAAGCCTGCCTCTACCTCCAGAGTGCTGAGATAAAAGACATGCGGAACCACGCCTAGATTCCTGAAAAATATTTTTAAATCTAAAAATGGGGGAAATGGTCAAGCAGTAGCTGGGAAGTGGTGGCACAACCCTTTATTCCCAGCACCTGGGAGGCAGAAGCAGTCAGACCTAGGACAGCCAGGAATAAAAAGCCCAACTTCAGTCCCAGGCAGAGGCATGCATATTGTTGTTCAAGGCCAGCCTGCTCTACAATTGAGTCTAGGAAAGCCAAGGATACACTGAGAAATCCTATTGGGGGGGGGGGGGACTGGGAAGACATAATTAAAACATATATATTAGTTTTTCATCCTTTTTTAAAGTAGTTGGGGACTTGAGAAAAGGCTCTGCATTATGCTGGTTCAATTCCCAGCACCTCCATGGTTGCTCTCAACTGTAAGACCAGTTTCTGAAAAACTGAGGACTCCTGGCCTCCATGGCACCAGGCATGAATTCAGTGCACAAGCATACATACAAAATATTCATTTAGGGTTCCCCCCTTCCCCCCCCCGAGACAAGGTCTTTGTAGCCTGGACATGCTTTGTAGACCAGTCTGGCCTCAAACTCATAGCCTCTACCTGCCTCTGCCTCCCAGAGTGCTGGGAATAAAGGCATGCGCTACCACACCCAGGTCCATACATTTTTTTAGTAGATCCAGCTGTCCTGCAACTATGTAGTCAAGGCTGAAGTCCTAGAGTTCCACCTGCCCCTGCCTCCCTTCAGTCTCAAAGGAATGTATAGCCATACCTTAATCAAATTTTGTGATTTTGGTTTTGTTCTGTTTTTAACATTTAGTTATGGGCTGGAGAGATGGCTCAGGTTAAGAGAAGTGACTGCTCTTCCAGAGGTCCTGAGTTAAATTCCCAGCAATCACATGGTGGCTCAAAACCATCTATAATATCTGTTATTTGATGCCCTCTTCTGTAGATAAAGCACTCATATACAATAAGTAAAATAAATAAACCTTAAAAAAGAAAAGCCTAGCATGGTGGCATGGGCCTTTAATCCCAGCACTCAGGGAGGCAGACACGCCAACTGCTTCGAGTTTGAGGACAGCCTAGTCTACAAAGAGTCCAGGACAGCAGGCTACACAGTGAAATCCTGTCTCAACACTACCCGCCAAAGGAAAAACTACAACAATAAAAACTTGTCAACCATCCTGTTCTTCCTGCACCACTCAATACTTCTGTAACTCTGCTAGATCCCAATCAGACCATATATGTAGAAGGCACCAAATTAAAAAACATCCATGAGCTTTGCTACCTAGAGTTAAAACGTTGGGCACATAATCCAGACAAATCCTAGGAATTAGTGCTATTTAAACAAAAGACAATCAAGATTTCAAAAATATCTTTATTAATGCCAGTAAATTCATTCCTCTTGACTCATTTTCTGATACAGCTCACTTCATCCTGTCAATTAAAAAATATGATTAATCAAAACTTCAAACTAAGCTCTAACACCACCACCCTGTTAAATCTAGGAACGTGATTATTAGTTAACAATTTAGTAGCAGCAAAGAGCTACAGGGACACAGCTCACTTGATCCTGTCAATTAAAAAGTACACTTAATCCAAATGGTATCAAAACCTCAAGCATGCCCAGTGTGGTGGCGCACGCCTTTAACCCCAACACTCTGGGAGGCAGAGGCAGGCAGATTGTTTTGAGTTCCAGGCCAGCCTGGTCTACAAGCAAGTCTAGGACAGTCAAGGATATACTGAAACACTTAAAACGCAAACACACCAAAAAAAAGAAAAGGAAACCTCAAACAATTTGTACACCGCCCTGTTAACTCAAGAAATGTGGGCGGTCGTTAGTAACAGTCTTGGATTAGCTAAGAGCTACAGTTAGTTTTTGTTTTTCCAAGACAAGGGTTTCTCTGTGTCCCAGACTCACTCTGTAGACCAGGCTGTCCTATAACTCACAACAATCTGCCTGCCTCTGTCTCCTGAGTGCTGGGATTAAAGTTGTGTGCCACCACATCCAGCATTGAGCTACAGTTTAAAGTGCACGGTCAGGGATGTAGCCCAGTTAGTGGTGGCCTAACATCCTTCATGAAGCTCTTCGTCAATTCCTTACAAGAATTGTCTGGTGACACCTTCCTGCAATACCAGTTCTCTGGAGACCTAAAGTTAAAAAAGGTCATGTTCTAATTGACAGTCAAGATCCAGCTATTCTAGTATATACAAGCCTCTGTCTCAAAAATAAATTCAAGTATCATTTTCACTTACCATCAGTCCAAGCAATTTGTGGCTTTTCTTCTTGGCTGGCCCACGTTGTATGATGATTTGAGAAGATCTTATTCCACCTACAATAAGAAAAATTACTTTTTGGGGGCACAGGCTCTCAACAATTCTAGGCGACTAGAAGATCCACCCTGCCATGCATGAATAAGATTCTAACACATGTACCTTCAATATGAAATTACTGCATATTTTCTCTCTTAATTCAAGTTTTTTGTAGGTGAAATTTCGGTTTTAAGCATGCAGCTTTGAGGGGTTGTTTTGTTTTTAAATAATTTTCAAAAAGTTGTTTCAATGTGTTGAGTGTTTTTGGTGTTACCTTAAAAGTACTAGGAATCAAACCCTGCTTCTGTGGATGGCCAGCCAGTGTTGACCGCTGGGTACGGTGGCACATGCCTTTAATAATCCCAGCACTCAGGAAAGCAGAGGAGGCTGGTTGATGTGAGTTGGAGGCCAGACAGCCAGGGCTAGAGAGAGGCACAGTCTTGAAAAATAAAACTACTTGACAGTCTTTTTGTTTTAATGACTATGCTCAAATCCTTAGCCCTTGGTACTTCGAGTAAAACCCAGGCATTAGACAGCACATACAAGCAGGTGCCCCTAATCCCTAAGATGTACTCTCCATTATGCAAAGCTTTCAAAAAAGTCAAACTAGCGTCCTGGCAAATGTTCATCCTGGTAAATGTTCAAGGACCAAAAAATCTTCACCTCATTGTTATTTAAGCCATCAGCCTAATTCCCCATTTCTAAGGACACTTACTTCAAAAGTAAGACTCCAAAAATCAGCCAACATCAATTATTCTTACCTAAAGAATAATAAAAAAAAGTTAGTATGAAAGACAAGGGTATAAGATAAAGGCTTGAAAAATGCTAGTTAACTTCCAAATTTAAAAAGAGCAAAATTCCAGAGATTAAAGACTGGAATAAATTGTAGCATTAAAAAAAAAACAAAACAAACAAACAAAAAAACAGGAAGAAAATTTATGAGGGGGACCTAAAATTATTCTTTATGTAAGTAATAGGTAGATGACAGAATTAGGAAGAAAACTATCTTCTTTAAAATACAAAAGCCTAATTTCTATTTTCACCAGTCTGAGCACAGTGAAGTTTGACTGCAACTCAAAATATACTATCCCTTATGTGAAGGTATGTGACAACCTTTACCTTACTAAGCGAGCCATCAGCTCTACAACATGCCCTGCTCCCCAGTCAATTCATCATGAGTAGAGTAGGCTACGAAGTGCTTTGACCCTTTCCCACAGCACACAACACTGCAGTTCTTAACCCTGCTATCTTATTTGCCTTAATCTTTTTCTTCCAAGTCCTCAACTGTGGTTTAAAAGTTAGGGCAGGGAAGCTATGCCTTACTGGGATAGCAAGGACGGTCTTTCTGAGGGAGAAGTCATTGGCCTTCACTATATACCTGGCACGGTACACAAGAAACACAAAGCTCAGCCTTAAATTCAAGTTCCAGGTTTTTCTTCCTCCCTATATCATTACTGTTGCACATGGACCATCCATAAGGGATACTATATCGTTTTGCATTCTTTCCCCATTATCCCTATTCTATGTCCAGGCCCTTTCACCTTTTTTTCTCCAGCACTGGTGTTCAAAAACATAGTTTTTATGGTTGGTTGCTTACCAATAGCAGTTGAGATCTCTAAAAAATTGCCAATCATTATCTAGCAGCAATGACAGATGATAAAGGGAGCAGTTAAATCCTCTGTATTCTCTCCCTAGTAGGGAGCCATTTGAGAACTACACTAGCTAGACAGCACTAAACATTATCAGCTAAAGCCAAACCAAGAAAAGGCCCAGGACAAATACCCCAGCATTCTAAATCCTGTCCAAAAATCATTAACACAAAGGCAGCGGTAACTGCAGGACTGTGGATCATGTCACTGCAGCTGACAATGATTAACAATAGGAGACATGCACCCCCATTAAGGTTAAAGTCCAAAACTAATCACACGCATCTCTTCATTAGGGAGAGTGAGAGTATGCATTGCTGGTGGGCTGCAAGCAGCCTGGTATGATATGAAGAGTACCCATTACATTTCTTTCATCTTTCAGAAAGCACCGGGATCTGCTCCAAGGGCCTAACAGTACGATATCACATTCTGGCATCACACCTCTGAACTTAGGCTTTCATTTAAAAAATATCAATTGTGGTTGCAACAAGATTATGAAATACAATGCAAGCACCTTAGTATATAGTATTGCTGGAACCCACTTAATTCCCAGCTTTTTTTTTTTTTTTTTTGAGTGTTTTAAAAACCAAATATAAGATTCACAGCTTCTGCCTACATACAAATTTAAACTAGCAGGAATCTATGTTAAGTCCATGGTTTCTCATTCTGAAGTACAATACAAGCCTATACAATACTAAAGCAGAGCAGGGGGAGGAAATCACCCCACCCCACGCCCCCTAAGTTTGTATATCAAGCATATTCTCTCCAAGTTGTTTCTGTTCAGAAGAAATAAGCCTGAGCTCTTATTAACATTCAAAATTCTAGCTGAGCCACGGTAGCAAGCACATGCTACCGATTTAACAGACTATGACACTAAAATGCCCAACAGGGCAGGTAGTGATACTCGTATCACACTGTTTGATATGTATTTTGTAAGGAGCTAAGTCACCATTGCTGTCACCTATCAGTAATCACCAGTTGCTTGCTTGGAGTAAAATACAATCTGCCCCACCATCTGACCAAGAGCAAGCCATTTTTCGTGATTCAGTGAAAGAAAAATTCTCAACAGTCCTGAAGTTTTCAGCGGCACGTATGCAAAAAGACCAAACTTTCCAGTTATAGAGCAGAAAGCATTATGAGTGGAAGCTGTTTTCTCATGCATGCTACCTAAACACCAAGGTTAAATTGAATTGAGGTGTAGAACAACAGTTGATAGAAAGTTCAAGCCCTAAGCAACAAAGGAAAGTGCTTATGTATTCCTGTGATTGTTGATCATTTTGAACTTGATCACATCCCTCAAGGTAGGGAACGAAGTTCAAAGAACTACTCTGAACAAATGTACTCACTCTACAGAATGTACGACGGTGTCTTATGATGGGGAATGATTCCCAACACGTTTTCAACTGTAAGGAAGTCAGTGTTTCACACTATTTTCCCCCAAGTTTAGAATATAAACCTATTTAGACAAGCCACATAACCTGAACTATTCATAAGACTCCCATCTAAGCCCAAGTTAGTAACAAGTGTTCCCATGAAGCCCAAACCTGAAAATTTTTGATCACATTACAAAAAAAAGAAAAAGAAACTCAACCACCCCGTGTCATTTAGCCTTAATTCACTCAACTTGCAGAACAATTGCCAAGAATGCATAATGAAATTAAGACACTGGTGACCAACGGGAGGTCAGGTTTGCTACTAAGGAGACTAATTATCACATACTACAGTCTTCACCAAGGTGCTATGTATGAGCACCCCAGGTCAAGTATGGTTTGGTTCCCTCCCCCAACAACCAGATGTGTTCCATTTTATTTTCATTTACAACGTAACTAAAGAAAGCCACAAAACTGAGTCAAGGCACAGATTCAAGTTTGCATTTTTTTCTGAGAACTCCAACAACACTGAATTCTTCCTAACAAATTACAGCTCTAACCCCAGACCCGTATTTTGAAGTAACCTAGCTTATCATACAAGTATTAGGTGCTGCACTGTAATTTCACTGTCAGAAGTGTGATGTCAGAATGCCCACTGAATAAAAGCACATAGCAAGTCACCAAGTTAGATTATATTGCTTGTTACCTACCTGTATGCAGTCGGCAATGAGAATCTCGGAGCAAGCAGGAATACTACATCCGGGTCCTAATGTCCATTGCCTTTGCGGTACTACGTTCCTCACAGTTACGCACTGCAGAAATGCTGGCTAAACGCAGTTATGTAGCAGGCCACTACTTTTAATAGTGCACAATTCCAGTCCAAGAATACCACAGAACATTCCGCCACAACTGTGGCTTGCCCAAGCCAAGTACCTAAATTTGTATCTGCCATGATATGCCACTTGTAAGGATTGCACAGGTGTAACATTACAATTTTCCCAAACCATCTCCTTATTAGTGGTGCAACACTGAAGAGTGGTGGGTGTTAAAGTACTTAGAATTTAATGTCTTATGGACAAAACATGGTTTCACTACACAATGAATGCCAATGGGTTCAGCTTATAGCTTGCCTACTAAATATACTATTGTCTTTAGAGAACTTTGAAAGGAGAAAATTTTCAAGTGTCCTCTGCAAACAAAATTTTGAGAAAGTAAAGGAAGAAATAAATAGGGGCAAGTGGTTTCCTTCAAAAGGAAAATGTCTAAAATACATCCCATTATCTTCCCCTCCCACCCTAAGTTTCCCTTTTAGCTATTGGTTCAACTGCTCAAAATGATTTAAATTCACTAATAGGCTAAACCATCACAGACTTATTGAAAGTCTCAGTAGCTTACAACCTTTGGTACAGTTTCATGAACAAAGTCAATGTTGGTTGACAGTGCAACCATATCTGCTAAACACTGTTCAGCAGCTCTACAGGCCACACTAAGGCTATCAAAAGCCACAGTCTGAGGAAATGAGCCTCTAAGTACCCTCACCAGTCTTCAAAGGTATACTACTACCAAATGCTTAATTTAGGGGTCTGTGCCAGCATCCCTTATAAAGAAAGGCATGTAATCTGAAAAATAAACTCAAACATTAATTTTATAGGCAGATTTTCCCACTTCCCTTCCAACCCCCACCCATATACACATTCAAATTCACCCTCCATGGGTGTCCCATGAACACCCCTCAATCTTCTCATTATTATGGTCCCTACTATACAATTCAAACAAATAAGCTCCTTTCAAATCCAGACCTTTGTTTCCATACAGAAACTTTTATGTATCACCAATTATTAACTTCACTTGGGCCAAAAACTTTCTGATCACCATAATTATGACAGAACTAACTATTTCCAAGTGTGCTGGTGAATAAAGATAAATGTATTTTCTAAGGAGACTTTTTTTCCCTTAATACACCATATACCTGTCAGTCAAACAGCCATTTAATGACATGCTTTTTAGAATCCACTAGTGTTTTACTTTTTAAATTACACCTCTCCTATGCATGAAGTACTCAGTTGTTCCACAATAGGTCTCCTTTTGTACTCAAGCACAATACTCAACCTCAGCAAGTGATTTAGAATTTCTTTTGCCAATCAGCACCAAGGATAGAGGTGAAAAGGATGAAGACATTCCATAGTGAAAAGTTCTAAAATGTAGACTGGAATGGAAATGTAACTAAGAACAGAGCCAAGCTATTTAATTACGTACTGTTAGAAGTTTTTCCTCTAACATATTTACACTGGGAAGAAAATCAAGCTCCCATTATACTCATAGACAACAGTAAACAGTCTACTTTATTATCAAGTCAGAAAGTCTCTTGTTCTAATAAAAGGAAATTCAATGAAGTTGACAATCAACTGACATCATCAGAACATCCCCAAGCTTACAGTGGGAGGAAAGAGTATTTGTACTTCTGTAACCGAAGCCACTCTCTCTCCAGGCTTAGTACTATGTTAAAGAGAATGATATAAAACAGGTCAACTCCATAGTGAGAATGGTTATATGGCAGTCCTACTTGGGAACAGTCACCACGAACTCTTGAAGAGAACCAATAGATTTTTTTCGGACTACAGATTTTGCTCAATAGAAGTAGCACAAGGAGGTGTATGTTAGAGTACATAAGGCTAAACCTACCTTATAGTTAACTAACCCTTAACTCTTCAGTTTAAAATTTCAGACTAAATCCCATCTTTTAAATCACTTGAAGTAATACATGAAAAGGCTTCATGTTTAACAATCTTTAATTCAAATGCAAAAGTTCAGTACAAGCCATTTATAGGGCTTGGGATTTGTTTAAAACAAAACAATAGGAGAAATGCAACAAGATGATCTTTCCATGTGTAAAAGCTTGAGGAAAGGATCATAGTTAGACAGGGCCATAAGGGATCTGTTTAACCAAACCCCCTGTTCTTGCACTAACAGTAGTTTACGCCCATTCCATAATCTTAATACATGTTCCTGAATTAAGACTTACAGTTCAACTTTTCTAGCATAACCATTTAAAAATGCTTAGCACCAGCCTGTTTCCTATAATGCCAAACAAATCCTAACTACTTCAATATGCATTTCTTTTTAAAACACAGGGTGGGGACACCATTTGCAGAAAGCAATACTCAGCCTCCAGATACATTTCCCAGATGTGGCATATGCCACTCAAAGGCCTGCACAAGTTCATGCTTCCCAAGGAAAATACCTAGCCTAATGTGCATAGAAGCATGAATGGCAAAGTTCAAGATCGGAATAACTATTTTTCTATTTATTTGAAGCACAGTAAAAAAAAAATGGTACACTTTGGAAATTCAGTGGCACAAGGTACACTGCCATTAACTTGAGAAACATTATACAGTTAAAAAAAAAAAAAAAAGTAAATAAAAAGAAATTTTCTCCTGTTTCAAACACTGCGTTACATAATTTTACCTGCCCAAACAGACCATTTACAAATATCAGGTCAATAAACTGCTAACATCCATAAAAAGGTAGCTTTCTTACTAAAATGCAAGAATTTAAAAGTGGTATCTAAACAAGAAAAGACAAAACCAAACTGGAATGAAAGCCTAAATATCTAAAATCGGGGTTTTTTATTTGGCCCTTCATACTCTTCTCTCCCTCTACCATATCCTGCTGGAGTTCCAGGCCCCATTCCTCTAGGACCCTGTCCACCCACAGGACCCGCACCTCCCTGCCCAAAGCGCTCAGTACGCTATTGCAACAGTAATTAACAGTTCATTAAATGTAGTTGATGTCCATGTGTGTTAAGTAAATATTTTAGAAGGTTCCGTAGTCAACGTTCGTCGATACAATCACCAATGAGTCGATCCACAGGTACCGGGAACATAGAAAGGAAAAAAGGGTAATTTGAAAATTAGTTTACGGTAATACATGCCTTGTGGTATGTTCCCACTTGAGCCATTCTCATACACCTGTTTCAAAGAATAGATCTTCCCTGTAGTGCTAAAAAATTTAAGAATTAGTGCAGATGTGAAAACCCATTCCAAAATGAGTTCTAAGCAATTCACATCAGATTAATCCACTGAAAAAAACTTGTCCAGGTATGAACAGATGTGATCTCCAAGCCTAACAAGCCCAATCAGACAAAGGCAACTCACTCACCGAAGGGACAAAGGCCTACTCACCAGTTAGTGGCATGTGCTGCTTAAGAAACCTTGTGCTTTTCAAGATCTTAACACATATCTGCAAAGTTGCAGAAATCTTAAAAGGTTGGAATGAAGCTTAATAAAATGCTACCAGACTACAAAAAAAGAAAAAGCACAAAAACCTAAGATTTTTTACTTAACCGGCACAGTAACTTGGATCAAGAACTGGTTTTGTCGTCTCAAAGGCACACCACACTTCAGAGCCATCACTCTAACCAGACACTTACATGCACAGTATGTTTTCTGCATTGTTACATCCACATCATACAGCCCACCTATTTCAAAGTCCAGCTTGTTCCTAGTTTTGCAAAGTGCACTGAGTCACTCTGTTATGATTCCATGTTTCAGGTATCTCCCAAATCAGCCTATCACCAAGCTAAAATGACTGCAATAAAGCAGTGAGTGACTTAACCAAGTCATCTACTTTTAGGTACTTTGACTAAAACACAAAGTAAAATGAAACCCACACATCCTAACAGCCAAACTACTCTACAGGCATTCCACTTAAAATTCTTCTCAAAATGGTAACTACTCAAAGTATATAAATAAAAATAAAGATGGCACCAGGCTCTAACTACTCCTACAATCTCAACTTTAAAGTTTAAACACTGTAGAGCTACTTTCAATTGTTACTTCTTAAAATCTTCAGGTCTATGGGTTCTATGAAAGAGCAAAAAGAAAATTTTGGAGGCCTCTGAGTTTTATTACAATATCTAAGAACCCAGGAGCTCTTAAATGTATAAACCTATGTCTAGCCATAGAACCTAAACTAAACATATGTTAAACTAGTTAACAAATTTGATATATACACCTTGTGCCTTTTGGAAAGTACTTAGGTCCAAAGAGTTAATTTTTAAGTTCAATTTGAAGAAACTTAATAGCACTATATCCAAGCACTAATAATGCTAACAACTAATTCTCGAGAAGCCTTAGGCAGATTTTAAATGATGTCTCACACTAAAGTCTTCAATTTCTATTTATACAATAAATCCTGAGCTCAAAAATAAATAAAATGCAGCTCTTTTGAGACAAAAGCCTGCAGGTAAATTGTTTAGATGCAATTTAGCTACGAAAGCCTATTCCCACCAAAATGCAGATCCTAAGGATCAGAAAGCCCTACCCTACTGCAACCACTCATAACAAAATTCACTATTTGAAAGCACCTTACTGGCTATCTCCATAGAAATAAAGCAGGATTCCATCAAGGGATTCAGAACAAATGCACACCATCAGTATGCTTAAATTATTGATTTTTGCTACCCTGTAGCAAAGTAGAAACATCAGTTTTTTTAGATGTACCTACAGAGAGACCCAACGGGTGGGAAACGACGAGTCAGAACATTAGCAGTTCCCCTATTCTTGAGCTAGAAATAGAAACCACAAAGTCCTACCTGCCACTCTGACATGCTAAGACTACAAACCTCGAGTCTGATTCCTATCTATGGCAAATACCAGCTCAAAGAACGGCACTGTGCCATTTCTCACTTGAATGCAGAAAAACCATGTAAAATTATCTAACTTCTAAAATTTGGATTTGCCATGCACTGGAGGGTCAAAAGTGCACAGACAATAGCATGGAAAATTCCTGTCTACTTAATGCCAAAGATAACTCCACACGCTGACAGCATTGCCTCCTTGTTGGCAACCATTATCTGGTAGGTTACCACACACAGCTCTACATTGCCAAAGTAGTCCTCGGTATTATATGAATTTACACCATGGGGGAACTAAAAGTCCAGTCGGCTACTTGAAAAAAGAGAGAAAGAGAGAGGAAAAATGAACACTCCAGTTGTGAAGTTAAGAATTTCCTTTGTACTATGCCCCACAGGATACATTACCATGTCGCTCCCCATCATGGAACCACTCATGGTTGCTGGTGGAACTCCAGGGTTAGCTTCATAACCTATGCCACCACCACCACCTAGAGGTGGAAATTTCTGGCCTCCTGACCCATAGGGATCTAGGAAACAAAGAGAGCGGTCACAACCTGCAGCGCGCTCTGCTGTGTGCTGACCCCTTAGTGAGATGCTCTGACTCACCTCCCATGTTCATCGTTCCGCCACCACCCATTCTCATGTCTCTTTCTCTCTGGGGGGAAAAGCACAAAGAAAATCTTACTTGTATGTAAAACCTACAAGTAGAAAAATAATCTCAACACAAAAAACTTTATCCAGGATTTGTGGAACACACTTCTTTTTTTTTTTTTTTTTTTTCCTTTTCCGAGACAAGGTCTCTCTGTGTAGCCTTGGCTGTCCTAGAACTCACAGCGATGCGCCTGCCTCTGCCTCCTGAGTGCTGGGATTAAAGGCGTACGCCACCACCCCCCCTCTGGAACACACTTCTAACTGTAGCACTTGGGAGGTAGAGTAAGGTTGATCTCTGTTTGAAACCAAGAGAATCCCAGGCCAGCCAGAGCTACTTAGCAAAAATTTTGCCTCAAAAACCACAAAACCAATTTAAAGCTCCAAATGCAGGATTTTCTACTCGGTTGTGGTATTCAGTGTTCTGAAAACTGGTTAAGCAAATAAACAAAAACCTCCATAAAATTTAATCCAGTGTGATCTAGTTATGGTAAGCAGCAGTCTGCACACAGGAGAAAAACAGCTACATTTACAACGTGTAGATTTTATGCTATGCTGATCAGTACCTAGAGAGTACTCACACAACAATTATTAAACCACAGAACTTACCGGGTCCATGTAGCCCATCCTGCTGTAACTTTCTTCTCGCTGGCGTCTCATTTGTTCTTCCATCTCACGCTGGCGAAGCATCATCTCTTCCTCTCTTCTACGTCGTTCCTCCTCTTGCCTACAAATATTTTTCAGGCATATAAACCAAGTGTCATCCCTACCTTTAAAATGTATACCTAAGAAGCCAAGCGTGGCGACTGCTGCCTTTGAAGTACTTCAGGAGGCAGAAGGAAACCATCTCCAGCTACTGCCACACAGCACCACCTGCTTCAGAAAAAAGCTGCACTTGGAAAGGGCTAGTAGTGGTTTGTCTGTGCATTTTAGAAAGTGTAGTCCATAGTCTAGATAGAGCATAACTCTAGCCATAGCAGAATCCTGGCAAAGAGAATAAGCTTTTCTAATACAAATTTGAGCTTGGTGCATCTCGTCTACAAGTCCAAACCACACATTAGAGCACACAGAAGGGAAAGCTGAACGTCACACTATACCTCAATTGCATTTCTTTACGTTTTTGCATTTCTTGACTGTGAAGTTCCTCCATGCGCCTTAATTCTTCCTGGCGTCTCATCAGATCTAAACATTGGAAATTATTTGGAAGTTAATGAGGCTCTGGCCACTCTAAAATGCCAACTGATCCTTATCTGTAAAATTCTGAGGCCTTTATACCTTGACGCAAAAGATTTGCTTGATGCTCATGATAGGCATCTTCCATTTCACTTTCCAATTTGTCTTTTGCATCCTTCATGTTTTTTTCAACTTGTTCCCTTTGCTGTTTTTCCATTTCATCCAAGGACTTCCATCGTTGAGAATATTCATATTCAAATGTGCCATGCTGAGCAAAGCGAGGTGGTGTTTCTCTCTCCCTGACAACACAAAATGTATACAGAGCCACTTTTGAGAATGTAGTATTTACCTGAATTCCTAAAAAAGCAAAAATCTTTTTTTTTTTTTGTTTGCTTTTGTTTTTCAAGACAGGGTTTCTCTGTGTAGCCTTGGCTGTCCTAGACTCGCTTTGTAGTACAAGCTGGCCTAGAACTCACAGCGATCTATCTGCCTGATTCTGCCTCCCCATTTTCTGGCTGTTATAGGGAAGGAAAAAACCAAGATGTAGCAGCCCTGGCAAGCAGGTCAGAGCTGCTAGATGTGTCTCTAACACCAGGAATCCAAGGCTCTCTACGATGGCATCCTTCATCTGAACTGGACCACTGCTCCCTGTAAGGGAGAGAAGCAACCTCATAATGGTTAACCAGCAGCTCCTATGAGACTAAGCGCTGAAAGGGGACAGAATCAGTCATTGATATTTTTTAGAGTGCTGGGATTAAAATTGCATGCCTTTAATCCCAGCACTTGGGAGGCTGGCAGATCGCTGTGAGTTCGAGGCCAGCCTGGTCTACAAAAATGAGTCTAGGACAACCAAGGCTGCACAGAGCAACCCCGTCTCAAAAAACCAAAAAAAGTAATTAATTAATTAAAAAAAATTTTTTTAAAGCGTGCGCCACCACCCAGCCAAAGTAAAAATCTTAAACCCAGTATAGTGGCTAATCCCTTTAATCCAGGGACTTGGAAGACAAAGGCAGGTGGATCACCTAGTCCACAAAGCAAGTCCAGGGCAGCCAAGACAACACAAGAGAAACCCTGTCGAGGAGAGGAAAAAAAAAAGAAGAAAGCAACCAACAACAAGAAAAAGACAAGAAACAGAAATGAGCTGGGCGTGGTTGCGCATGCCTTTAATCCCAGCACTCGAGAGGCAGAGGCAGGCGGATCGCTGTGCGTTCGGAGGCCAGCCTGGTCTACAAAGTGAGTCCAGGACAGTTAAGGCTACACAGAGAGACCGTCTCAAAACAAAACAGAACAAGAAACAGAAATGACATCAAAATAGAGCAAAATCAAGAATGATATAGAGTGAAAGGGGCTGGAGAGATGGCTCAGCACCCACGTTTGTGTCCCAGCACCCACAAGGCAACTTTTAAGAGGATATAACACCTCTTCTTGCCTCCTTAAAAACCAGGAACACACAGTGCACAGACATATACATGCACATTAAACACTCACACAACAACTGGGAAGCAGAGGCAGGAGGATCGCTGTGAGTTCGAGGCCAGCCTGGTCTACAAAGCGAGTCCAGGACAGCCAAGGCTATACAGATAGACCCTATCTCAAAAAAGCAAATAAATAAATAAAATTTAAAAACCAGACAAATAAACACCCACACGCATTAAAAACTAAGTCATACTCTGCTGACACTGGTTAAAAGGCTTCTGTCGACATTTCTTAACTACCTCTCCTTCCCCTGGACCCTTTGCTTAGTCTAACACCATCTTCTTTATAACATCCCCTCCCAGTTTTGATACAAGGTTCAGTGTGTAGACCTGGCTGGTGTGATGAACTTGCCTCCTGTACAAATGCATGTGTACATAAATTGTATTTAATCAAGGAGCAATGATATAAAAATAAAGCAAGGAGCCAAGAAAGCATGGTGATGTAGTAGTCTACAGTGAGATCCTGTATCTAACCAGGGAACAAAGAGGAGGAGAGGCAGGCAGGCAGGCAGAAGCAGGCCACCCTGGTCTATAGGGTCCTGGGACAGCCAGCGCTAGGCAGAGCAACCTTGCTTTGATAAAAAACAGAATAAAAATGAGAAGAGGTCAGAAACACTGCCTTACCCCTTTCCTATGGCCAAATTCCTTATCCAAGCTTATCCACCAATATGGTGCAGGTCTCATGCAACTTAAGCCCGTATCTGAATCACATGTGAATGTACTTAACCCAACAGCTTCAAGTTCTGACTGAAGGCAGAGGTGCTAGTGCATGCTTTTTATAGTCCCAGCACTCTGGGAGACAGACCCCTGAGTCTGAGGCCAGTCTGATTTACAAAGCAAGTCCCAGGACATCCAGGAGTTCAGAGAAACCTGTGTTCTCTCCCACCACCACCACCACGGTTTTTTAAGACAGGGTTTCTCAGTGTAACAAACCCGGGCTGTCCAGGACTTTGTAAACCAGGCTGGCCTAAAACTAAAGAGACCCGTCTACCTCTGTCTCCCTGAGTGCTGGGACTAAAGTGTGTGAAAAATCATCTTCTCAAAAAGAAAGCAAAGAAAGAGGTAAAAGAAACCTAACTAAACAAAATTCCATCTGAGCCAGATTTTTATTAAGCATATACAAGCAACATTGTCAAATACGTTAATCAGACTTTGACTTGATGGTTCACACCGATGATGCCAGCACTTGGGAAACAGGCATCGGGAGGTCTTCACAAATTTTGATCAGCCTGGCATACATAACAGACCAACTAGATACATTAAAAAAAATTCTTAAGTTTGGGGCTAGAGAGATGGCTCAGCAGTTAAGGACACTCACTGCTCTTCCAGAGTTCAATTCCCAGCAACCACATGGTGGCTCACAAGCAATTATAATGTAATCTGATGCCCTCTTCTGACCTGCAGGTCTGCATGCGGGCAGAGCACTGTATACATAGTAACTTAAAATATTTAAAAGTTCTAAGCAGAATTAGAAAATTGCTAACTTCTCTCTCTTTTTTTTTTTTTGTTTTTTTCTTTTTTTGTGACAGGGTTTCTCTGTGTAGCCTTGGCTGTCCTGGACTCACTTTGTAGACCAGGCTAGCCTCGAACTTACAGTGATCTGCCTGCCTCTGTCCCCCAAGTGCTGGGATTAAAGGCCTGAGCCACCACTGCCTGGCTCCTAACTTCTCTTTTAGAGCATCAAAAAGCTTAGCCTTACTTTTGATACATTGGATTCTTCTGGGCCAGTTTTTCAGGAAGACCGTCTTCATCATCTAACTGTTCAAGTGGTTCCACAATGACTGGACGAGGAGTCCTAGTAACAAAAAGGATTCCTCATCTTAACTTTACTGCAACTAGCCCTCAAAATTATAAAAAACTTAGTATAAGCAAAAGACAACTTACGTTGTCAGAAGAAAAACACCTTCACTGCATCTTTCAAATGCTTTTCTTGCTGCTGGCTTAGAAGCAAATTCAACAATCCCTTTCCCAGTAGATCTTCCGCGATCATCGACAATTACAACAGCCCTTTCAATAGGACCAAACTGGCTAAAGGCCTCTTCCAGCAGTTCATTGGAAACATAGGGTGAAAGATTCCGGACAGAAAGGGCTGCAGCATGTGTGGCAAAGCGAACCCGAAGCTGTCTACCTCTCATGGGGGTATCATCAAGTTCAGCTTTGGCGATTTCAGCCAATGCTCGAGATTCCTGGAAATATTAGAAACATTTTTTAAACAATTCCCAAACTGGCTAATGTTCAATTTATCACACCTAGTCCTGTTCCTATAACTCAACTCAGGCTTTGTCTTCTTCACCAACTCCTCTCCACATCCCGACATCCCTAGGCCTTAAGATCTGTCCCAATAAACACTATGCTGATTTGTATCAAGGATGAAAAACTTCAAGGCCAATTCAATTAATTCTTCCCATTTAAAACCACACCTTCAAATCTTTACAGAAGGGAGAAAAACAAAACTCAAAACTGTTATGTATATAAAAATAAATTTAAAAATACACTCACAAGTTTAATAAAACCGAACCCTTTGCCTTTGTTGATAAAAACTTCACCAGGTTCTCCGTATTTAGCAAACAGTCTTTTGAATTCATCCTCTGTGATATCAGCAGGTAGATTCCCCACAAACAGTCGACAGCGCTGTGTGTAAGTTTTTTCTCCAGGCCTCCGCAAGAGAGACAAATTGGCCTTAAACCCCTATTGTAGAAACCGGAAATCAGACACCAGAAAAAGCAGGGGGAAAAAATCTGGTTGGCCCAAATATGCATATGCCTTTAGTAACGATTTTCTTTTTTTTTCCATACCAACACAACCAGCCTGTACCGTATTTGGGCATCTAACAAGATCCCTAACTCTAATATTAGAAAGAAGATCAGAGATCAGATAAAATGCTGTGCAACACATCCGCCTTCATTAACAAACGCAGATCAATAAATACAACATCCTGACTTCAACAGATTTATCTAAATGGACCAAACGAGGACGCCACTAAACTAGCCTGTTTTCTCCAACAGCACCTAGGGCCTCTGATTTACACTAGTTGGGTCCCAAGGGACTGCCATCGGGCTCCAGCAGTGCACAGCAACAGCGGACATGGTGTCCTCCCATCGAGCCATCCCGCTGCAAGCCAACCCCTAAGCGGACTCCAAGACCCACAGAGCTCCGCCCCGCCTTCACGAGCATGCGCAGGCCGGCTTCCGGCTAGCGACAAAATGGTGCCTGCGCTGCCGCGGGGTGGGGAGGGAGGGGGGGAGAGGAAGGGAAAAAAAAAAAAAAGACGCCGAGGGTAGGGGAGCGCCGCCATTTTAGGAAAACGGACACAGCAGCTCGCCCGCGGAACAGCTACTCACCTCCGAGTCGGATATCTTTTCTTCCGTGCGGGGTCCCGGCCCGCCAGGAGGGGGCCCCTGGTGATGCTGCTGGTGGTAGGGCGGGTGGTGCTGGCGGCCCCCGCGGGGCTCCCCGCCACCTCGGTGCGGTGGCTTCGGGTGGCCACCGGGAGCGCCCATGCCCGGGCCACCTCCGGGCTTAGGCCCACCAGGCATCTTGCCTCCTTTCGGACCACCAGGGCCCGGGCCTTGTTTAGGACCGGGACCGGCGCCGCCGGCGGGAGGAGGCGGAGGGCCAGCGGTCTGTGGCGGGGTTGTCGAGACCCCGCTGCTCGGCGTCGAGGGCGGAGGCGGTCCGGGGGCGGTGGAGGGGACAGCGGGCGGCGGGGTCGGGGTAGGACCCGGGCCGGGCGGGGCGCCGGTGCTCGGGGGATTGGCAGGCGGGGCCGAAGTGGCCGGAGGCGGCGCGCTGCTCACTCCCGGCGTGGAGCCGGGGCCTTGAGGGACGACGGGCTTGGACGAGTCCTGCGGCGGAGGCGGGGGCTGCTGATGGGACGGCTGGTGCGGCGGCGGCTGCTGGTGCGGCGGCGGCTGCTGCTGCGGCGGGGGCTGCTGCTGCTGCTGCTGCGGCGGAGGCTGCTGCTGCTGCTGGTGCGGCGGAGGAGGCGGGAGCGGTGGCTTCGGGCCGCCGGGGCCCGGGCCCATGGGCCCGCGATTCTGGTTGAGGCCCATGCCAGGCGGCGGAGAGCGGAAGTCATGGAGGCCGCCTCGGCCACCGCCTCCTCCACGCCGGTGGAAGCCGCCACCGCCACCGCCGCGACTCCGGAACCGATCCCGAGACATGTCTATGGTCAAGGGGCGGTCGAGGCAGAAGCGAAGAAGACGCTCGGGGAACGTGGATGCCACTTTGCTTCGCACAAAATGGCGGACGGCACAAGCTGCGTGCCGCCTTTGTCTTCTTCTTAAATAGGCCAGTTCTGCCAGGCCCTCCTTCCCTAGATTGGCAGCTGGGGCGGCCAATAGCAAGTACAGTATTTGATGATGAAACCTAAATTTTTCCTATTGGCTCCCTAGTGAGAGGCGGGAGGTAGGGAGGGCTGAAGTTTCCATTTGACCTATGAACGGATAAGGAATTGTCTATACGCCTTTGTTATTTGTTGGGAGAATTTTGAATGGGCATGCCCTGCAACTTTCCGGTGAAATCAAATATCCAGGGCCCTATCAGCTCCCTGATAGCAGGGAAAGCCTCTTTTCTTTCTTGTCTTCCTCTAGTGGCAATCCGCTATTCTTGTCCAAAAAAAAAAAAAAACCCAAGTTCACTTGTCCAAAGTTATAAACTGAGCGCCTACTGTTTAACACTTCTTGGTGCCAGGCCAGTGTAGTAAGGAAAAAAAAAAAAAAATCTCAGAGTTCAAGCACAACGATTTAATTTTTATTAAGACCCCATAGGAAGCCAGCAGGTTGGCAAACACGTGAGCTTATTACTTGGGAGCTGGAAGCAGACTAGTCTGGAGTGCAAGTTTATCCCTACATTATCAATTACATTGAGTTCGAAGTGAGCTTGGGCTACATGAAATGTTCTCCCCCGCCCCCAAAAAAAATTAAGGCTGGGCGGTGGTGGCACACACTATCCCAGCACTAAGGAGGTAAAAAGCTGGTGGACTCCAGGTTCAAGGCAAGCCTGGTGAGTTCCAGGACACACTCAAGGCTATACAGAGAAACCCTGTTTCAAAAAATAAACAGCCAGGCGTGGTGGCATATGCCTTTAATCCCAGCACTCAAGAGGCAGAGGCAGGCAGATCACTGTGAGTTTGAGGCCAGCCTAGTCTACAAATTGAGTCCAGAACAGCTGAAGCTACACAGAGAAACCTTGTCTTGAAAAGCCAAAGAAAAAAGAAAAGAAAAAATAATCTGGGCGTGGTGGCGCACTTGGGAGGCCGAGACAGGTGGATCTCTGTGAGTTCGATGCCTGGTATACAAAGTGAATTCAGGACAGCCAGGGCTACACAGAGAGACCCTGTTTTGGAAAACCTAAATAACTAAATAAAAATTTAAGAAAAAGGAAAAAGGCCGGGCGTGGTGGCGCATGCCTTTAATCCCAGCACTTGGGAGGCAGAGGCAGGCAGATGTCTGTGAGGTTCAAGGACAGCCAGGTCTACAAAGTGAGTCCAGGACAGCCAGGACTATAAGAGAAACCCTGTCTCACGGGGGTTGGGGGAGTTGGGAGGGGACAGAAATAGGCCTGGAGAGAATGGCTCAGTGGTTAAGAGCACTGTCTGCTCTTCCGATGATCCTGAATTCAATTCCCAGCAACCACATGGTGGCTCACAACTATCTATACTGGGATCTGATGCCCTCTTCTAGTGTACAGGTGTACATGCAGATAGAACACTCATACATAAAATAAATGTTTAAAGAAAGAAAGAAGCCAGGCATGGTGGTACACACCTTTAGTCTCAGCACTCGGGAGGCAGAGGCAGGCGGATGGCTGTGTGTTCAAGGCCAGCCTGGTCTACAAAACAAGTCCAGGACAGCCAAGGCTACATAGGGAGACCCTGTCTCAAAAAACCAAAAAAAAAAAAAAAAAAAAAAAAAAAAAGGAAAAAGCAAAAATAGCCTATAATAAAAGTTTGTTGTAGTACTAAAATATGTGCTGTTGGGCTTAAGTGAATACACTTGTCCAATAGGAAAATGGGCATTGGTTAGCACGCCTAACTACATAGCCTTTGGTATTATGGCTTGCCTGAACTGCAGAATGCTCAATTGGTCAGGGTAAGAAGAAGCAGATGTGACTGCATGTGTGTATAAAATAAGTAACAAGTTACAGATACAATTTATGAGTGTTTGTTGTTTTTTTCAGGGGGGGAAACGTAAGGGTTTTTCTGTGTAACAAGCTCTGGCTGTCCTGTACTCCATTGTAGACCAGGCTTCTGTCAGCCTTTTTTTTTTTTTTTTTTTTTTTTTTTGGTTATTTGAGACAGGGTTTCTCTGTTTAGCCTTGACTGTCCTCAGTTCAATTTGTAGACTGGGCTGGCCTGGAACTCACAGCGATCCGCCTGCCTGTGCTTTCTGAGTGCTGGGATTAAAGGCATGCGCCACCACACCAGGCACCTGACTGTGGTGATTTTTCAGCATCCTGGACATATCACATCCATAAAGTAGGAGCTGGGGCTTTGCACCAAGCGCTTTTTCCTGTGTTTCATCTTCTCCTCTTCTGAAGAGGGATGAAGGAAGTCCTTTGCAAGAGGCATGTTCTCATAGGACATACCACAAGAAAGCTGTTTTTGGTTTTTCAAGACAGAATTTCTCAGGCTGGAGTGATAGCTCAGAGGTTAAGAGCACTGACTGTTCTGCTGTTCTTCCAGAGGTCCTGAGTTCAATTCCGAGCAGCCATATATAATGTGATCTCCCTCTTATGGCATGCAGGCATGCAGGCATGCAGGCAGAGCACTGTATACAGTGCTGTTCTCAAACTGGCTCTGTAGACCTGACTGGCCTCAAACTCAGAGATCCAGCTTCCTCTGCCTCTCAAGTACTGGGCAACGGTCTTTAAACCCAGCACTCAGGAGGTAAAGGCAGGCAAATCTTTGAGTTCAAAGCCAGCCTGGCCGGGCTCAGAGGTTAAGAGCACTGACTGTTCTTCCAGAGGTTCTGAGTTCAATTCTCAGCAACCACATGGTGGCTCACAACCATCTATAATGCGATCTGATGCCCTCTTCTGGCCTGCATGTATAATGCAGCAGAGTGTTGCATACATACTAAATGAATCTTAATTAAAAAAAAAAAAAAAAAAGTAGGTGCTCCAAAGCCAGCGTGGTCTACAGTGAGTTCCAGGCCAGCAAGAGCTACATAGTGAGACACTGTTGAAAGAAAGTTTTGTGCAGGGTTGAGGACATAACTCAGTAGGCTAGTGCTTGCCTAGCCTGCTTGAGACCCCAGGTTCAACCCTCAGCCCACAAAAAACAAAAACTAATATTTTGGGAGCTGGAGAGATAGCTCAGTTGAGAGTACTGACTGCTCTTCCAGAGGTCCTGAGTTCAATTCCCAGCAACCACATGGTGGCTCCCAAACATATGCAATAGAATCTGACTCCCTCTTCTGGTGTGCATGAAAAACAGAGCATTCATATACATAAAATAAATAAATCTTTTAAAAAAACGAATGTTTTGTTTCTGGTTTTGTTTTGTTTTTTTTTTTACAATATCTGGGTATCAATAAGTATGTGTGTAAACAACCAATTGGCAGCCGGGCATAGTGGCGCACGCCTTTAATCTCAGCACTCAGGAGGCAGAGGCAGGCAGATCGCTGTGAGTTCGAGGCCGGCCTGATCTATATAGTGAGTTCAGGACAGCCAAGGCTGCACAGAGAGACCCTCTCTCAAAAAAACAAACAACAACAACAAACAGCCAATTGGCAGCATCCCCTTTCCTTCAAATTCCCCAAACCCATCAGTGTGGTGCCAGCAAGATGGTTGGTTCATCAGATACAGGTTCCTTCTACCAAGCTTGATGATTTTAAGTTCAGTCACTCAGACTTACATGGTGAAAGGAGAGAACCAACTCCTGCAAGCCAAGTTGCCATGTCCATATATGCATGTTCCCACAAAACAAATGTCATTTCAAAAAACCCCAGTCTTCCTCATACCTTGGAAGCCAAAGTAGGCAACTGCTCTCCCACTGAGGCGTGGCCCCGCCCCTCTATAGCTTCCCTGATGACCACTAGCTATATCCTTTAATGCCTCTCCTAGCTATTCTCTCTCTTCTTTATTTCTGAGACATGGTCTCTAAAGATAACCCTTGCTGTGCTGGAGCTTACTCTGTAGACCAGGCTGGCCTCTAACTCACAGAGATCCACCTGCCTCTGCCTCCTGAGTGCTGGGATTAAAGCTTTGAGAGCTACCACACCTGGCTTTGAATTCTTAGTGTACGTCTTTAATCCCAGCACTCGGTAGGCAGAGGCAAGTGGATCGCTGTGAGTTCGAGGCCAGCCTGGACTACAAACCGAGTCTTGGACAGCCAAGGCTACACAGAGAAACCCTGTCTCGAAAAACCAAAAAAAAAAAAAAAAAAAAAAAAAAAAAAAAAAAAAAAAAAAAAAAAGCAAAACAAAACAAAACAAAAAAAGAATTAGCTTCCTCTATCTAGATATTATGATTGCCTACAAACAAATTTTTGTTTTCTCCTATACACTAACCTAATACAATGACTCTGAAAAGTCCCCTTCTTTCAAAGATCCTGAAGTTGTCACATTAAATACTACTTTGTTTTGTTCTGGTTTTGTTGTTTTACTTTTTACCTGCACGAGCACAAAACAAAATGAGACAACTAGCCAGGACAGCCCGGGATACAAAGAGAAACCCTGTCTCAAAACAAACATAAACACAGGAACTCTAAAGTCACCCAAGTGTTATATCTTAGAAGACAAAAGATGTTTAGTTAAGGAAGTTTAATCAGTAATCTTTTTTTGTTTGGTTAGTTTTGTTTGGTTTTGTTTTGTTTTTTTTGAGACAGAGTTTCTCTGTGTAGCTCTGGCTATCTTGGAACTCTCTTTGTAGCCCGGGCTGGCCTTGAACTCACAGCGACACCACCACCACATCCCACCCTGCCTCTGCCTCCCAGTTGCTGGGATTAAAGGCATATGCCACCAAGCCCAGACTTGTAATACATTTAAGAAGACATTGTCAGGACTGGAGAAATGGCTCAGTGGTTAAGAGCACAGTCTGCTCTTCCAGAGCTCCTGAGTTCAATTCCCAGCAACCACATGGTGACTCACAGTCCCCTCTATACTGTAATCTGATGCCTTCTTCTGGCAGACAAGTGCATATGCAGGTAAAGCACTCATAGATAAAATAAAGAAAATCTTTTTTTTTTTTTAAAGCAGGGCATGGTGACTCACACCTGTAATCCCAGCACTTGGGAGGCAGAGGCAGGCAGATGTCTGTGAGGTTCAAGGACAGCCAGGTCTACAAAGTGAGTCCAGGACAGCCAGGACTATAAGAGAAACCCTGTCTCACGGGGGTTGGGGGAATTGGGAGGGGACAGAAACAGGCCTGGAGAGAATGGCTCAATGGTTAAGAGCACTGTGTGTGTGTGTGTGTGTGTGTGTGTGTGTGTGTGTGTGTGTGTGT
>OU015754.1:60308260-60322803 GCA_907169655.1 Acomys percivali | reverse complement strand
TTATTATTATTATTATTATTATTATTATTATTATTATTATTATTATTTTACTATGTATTTATTTATTTAGACAAGGTCTTTCTGGCTGGCTTCAAACTCCCAGGTATCCTGCCGTGTGAGAGCTAGAATCACAGTGGTGCATCATTAGGCTTTGCTACTTACTTGGTTGTTTTGTTTCGTTTTCTTTTTGAAACAGGATCTCATCAGACCAGCCTTGAACTCACTATGGAATTGAGGTTGGTCTTGAATTCCTGACCCTCCTGCCTCTGCCTCCTAAATACTGGGATCATAGCTGTGTGTGCCATGATGACCAGCTATGTATCCAGGCTTTGAAATGCTGAATTATTCAGCCTAACAGAACAAACTATATTCAGTTGGGCTTTTTCTTCATGCACGGTGTATGTAGATCACCATTTTTTTTTATTTTTATTTTTTTTTTATTTTCTTTTGGTTTTTCGAGACAGGGTTTCTCTGTGTAGCCTTGCCTGTCCTGGACTCACTTTTGTAGTCCAGGCTGGCCTCGAACTCACAGCAATCCGCCTGCCTCTGCCTCCCGAGTGCTGGGATTAAAGGCATGCACCACCACGCCCGGCTGTAGATCACCATTTTATCCTCACCTGTGGGACAGAAGGTGACACTCTATGGTACAGATTGTGCCTAGTAGGGGGTGAGGTTCCAAATTCAACCCTTGGAGCTGAAAATAACAATCAGCTATAGCTTATCTGACTTAGGTATAACAGAGCATAACTGGTGAAAATAATGAAATAATTGTTTATATGCTGTTAGGTTTTTTTTTTTTGTTTTTTTTTTTGGTTTTTCGAGACAGGGTTTCTCTGTGTAGCCTTGACTGACCTGGACTCACTTTGTAGTCCAGGCTGGCCTCGAACTCACAGCAATCCACCTGCCTCTGCCTCCCGAGTGCTGGGATTAAAGGCGTGCGCCACCACACCCGGCTATGCTGTTAGTTTTCAATTTAGTTTAGGGTTTGTTTTGTTTGTTATTGTTTTGTTTTTGGAGACAGGGTTTATCTGTGTAATAGCTCTGGCTGTCCTGGAACTCTCTTTGTAGACCAGGCTGGCCTGGAACTCACAGAGATCAGCCTGCCTCTGCCCTTTTATATTATAGATTTCTTAATTGCTTGTGCTCACAAAAGTGCATACAAATTGTTGTCACCTGTTTAAAACTGTAGCCTTTCTGTTAACACCTGCTTTCAGTCTTTAACATGACAGAAGCCATTTTTGTTTCTAATTCTCCATATCGATCTTAAGGTGAAATTAGGTTCATGTTCTCTGGCTTTACCTGCCTGGGAGCTTGAACAGCCTTTTACCTACAATTCAATGTTTGTTAAACATTTTGCTTGAATTAATAATGGATGCTCTATTTAAACAGACCCACAATACTTTGCTACATTCCTTTCTCCAGGAACCATGGAAAACGGAAAAGTCCTCAGGCCTATGTCCTAACCAAACTGCTTAAAATGCTTTGAGTAGTTACCTGGATACAATGTATTTGGAACAAAATCGATTTGTCTTGTGTTTAGTGGGTCAAAATGATGAATGCTGTAATGCTGCCCTCTCCTTGCTTCCCACTTGGTTACCTGGTTGTTACATAGTTACTGCTCCCCCCCCCTTCGAGAAAGTGTTTCTGTATTTGCATTGGCTGTCTTAGACTCGCTTTGTAGACCAGGCTGTGATCTGATGCCCTCTTCCGCAGATAAAGCACTCATATACAATAAATACATAAATCTTTTTAAAAATCTTTGTTGTTTGTTTGCTTTGGTTTTTAAAAATATTTTTGTTGGTTGTTTCTTTTTCTATTTTTGGTTTATTTTGTTTTGTTTTAGGTTTTGGTTTTTCGAGACAGGGTTTCTCTGTGTACCCTTGTTTGTCCTGGATTCGCTTGGTATACCAGGCTGGCCTTGAACTAACAGCGATCTACCTGCCTCTGCCTCCCAAATGCTGGGATTAAAGGCGTGAGCAACCATGCCCAGCGTTTCTTTTTCTCTTTTTAAAAAAGAAAATGGGTATAGGCAATTCTTTGAGACGATGGTAAACAGCCCAAAGAAATTTTCCTATGGAACTGGGTAAAATATCCCTCCGAAATATTGGAAGTTATTAATATTTTAGATGTAAAGGTTCTTGAACTTATCTGGAATCATAGATTACAGATTTATGAGGCTGTGGAAATATTACTTAAAGATAGGGATTGCAAGAAAGGAAAGCAGAGAGGGGGAAAGACCATTTGCTTCTGGTAGGCAAGAGGGTAGGGAAGCGGCCGAGGAGTGCAGAAACCATGACCTAAAGGGCCGGGTAATGTGCCTGCAGTTCAGTCCAGTTCCACAAAGACTCCGCTCAGAGCTTTAGGACATCGCCACCTAGGGGCATCCTGATGTGTCCGCATCTGCTCTTAGCAAACCGCAGCGGCCTACTGTGCAAATCAGGCAGATCCCCCGCCTTGCTGGGATCCTCTCTCTCCCGGGGGCGCTGAGCAAGGCATGTGGCTCGGCTCTAAATTCTGCACTAGGAAGAAGGCTTGGAGGAGGGGCGGGAGGTGGGTCTAGGGACCGCAAACCCAACCTCTAGCCTTCTCCCCTGAATCTTTCCCGGAAAACACAACACTTCTTTACCTCAGACCTCTTTTTACCCTCTGCCCTCTCAAACTTGTTTTTGTTCAAAAGCCAACCCTGTCATTTTCCTACTCAGGCCCTCTATGCTGTCTGCCATGAATCCTGAGGCCAGTGGGCAGCCGGGGTCTGTGGAAGGGATTCAAGGGGCCACGAGTGTGTGGGGTGTGGGGAGATATGCCTCTGCCGAAGCACTGTGTGAGAAATGTGCCTGGAACCACCCCAAAGCAGACATGGTGTCTGTTATCCGTTATGCTAGAACAACCGTGAGGCTTAATGTAAGCCCAGTAGTAACACAGGTAAATTCTTCCTTCATCTAATGCGGCCTTCGCTTTGAATGCAGGCAACCACAGAATTCACTTTTACCCCGTGTCTTAGTGCATGAGCCTCTTTCAGATGAAGGAAACACCGATGCCGGATCTGTCTCCTCATTTCTTTATTACTGAGCCCCTAGGGAAGGGAGATGTTGCATTTAGAACTTACCAGCTGAGGACTTAAATTTCCCCATGGTCTGGGACCACATCCTATCTTTTTTTTTTTTTTTTTTTTTTGCTTTGCTTTGGTTTTGGTTTTTTGAAACAGAGTTTCTCTGTGTAATAGCCCTGGCTGTCCTGGAACTCTTTTTGTAGACCAGGCTGGCCTGGAACTCCCAGAGATCTGCCTGCCTCTGCCTCAAGTGCCAGGATTAAAGGTGTGTGCCACTATCCTTTAATCTGGGCATTTGAAAGGAAGAGGTTGGAGAATCTCTGGGAGTTCGAGGCCAGCCTGGTCTACAAAGAGTTCCAGGTCAGCCAGGCTGTTACAAAAAGAAACCCTCACAGTCATAGGGGAGGGGAGTAAGGAGAAAATGGGAGGGAGGGAGGAATGGGAGGATACAATGGATGGGATAACCATTGAGATGTAATAAGAATAAATTAATAAAATAAAATTTAAAAATTAAAAAAAAGAAAACAAACAAACAAAAAGAAACCTTGTCTCCAAGGGGGGGGAAGGTGTGTGCCACCAAGCCTGTTTCTTTTTTTTATTTTATTTTATTTTTTGGTTTTTTGAGACAGGGTTTCTCTGTGTAGCCTTGGCTGTCCTGGACCCGCTTTTTGTAGACCAGGTTGGCCTCAAACTCACAGCGATCCACCTGCCTCTGCCTCCCGAGTGCTGGATTATAGGAGTGTGCCACCACGCCCGGCCCCTCCAAGCCTGTTTCTAATTAGTGCAGTTAATGCTTTGTTTTGTTTTCCTCTGAAACAGAGTTCTGCTGTGTAGCCCATACTGACTTTGAACTAGGAATCCTCCTGGCTCATCCTCCTGAGTAACTAGGATTACTGGTTATACCACCAAAATCATAATTTTTTTGTTGTTGTTGTTTTGTTTTTGGAGACAGGGTTTCTCTGTGTACCCTTGGCTGTCCTGGACTAGCTTTGTAGACCAGGCTGGCCTCGAACTCACAGAGATCCACCTACCTCTGCCTCCCAAGTGCTGGGATTAAAGGCGTGCGCCACCACATCCGGCCAAAATCATAAAAATTTAACTCCAGGGAATAGGTCTTTTGAGCTGTCATTTGTGTTGTAGTACAAGAATTGCCACATAAACCACTCAGACACCAATCTCAGTCAAATATATGTAGTTTTATTGAAGGCAACACCCTAAAACTGACCATGGCAAGTGATACAGTAGACTTGAGAGCCAAACTGTGACACCAGGCTGCTTTGTTTTGTTTTTTAAAGAGTTATTATGAGCTGGGCGTGGTGGCACATGGCTTTAATCCCAGCACTCAGGAGGCAGAGGTAGGTGGACTATTGTGAGTTTGAGGCCAGCCTGGTCTACAGAGAGAGTCCAGTACAGCCAAGGCTAACACAGAGAAACCCTGTCTCGAAAAAACAAAGCAAAACAAGTTATTACATATAGAGTGTTCTGCCTGCATGTAACTTCTGCAGGCCAGAAGAGGGCACCAGGTCTCATTATAGATAGTTGTGACCCACCATGTGGTTGTGGGACTCGAACTCAGGACCTTAACCTCTGAGCCATCTCTCCAGCCCAACATCAGTCTGTTTCTAAGGCAGACCATTTATACAAAAAGCAGTAACTAGAGCTGGGCAGTGGTGGCGCAGAGGCAGGTGGATCTCTTTTTTGTTGTTGTTGTTGTTGTTTCACTGTATAGCCTTGACTGTCTTAGACTTGATTTATAGACCAGGCTGGCCTCGAACTCACAGCAATAAACCTGCCTCTGACTCCCAAGTTCTGGGATTAAAGGCATGCTCCATCATGCCCAGCTGCAGGTAGAGCTCTTAACCTCTGAGCCATCTCTCCAACCCCAACAAAGATATTTTTTGAATAGACAACAACCCTTTTTTTTTTAATATTACTTAGTTTTGAACCTAGAGCCTCACTAACACTAGGTACATTCTTTTTTTTTTTTTTTCCCCAAGACAGGGTTTCTCTGTATAGTCCTGGCTGTCCACGACTCGCTTTGTAGTCCAGGCTGGTCTCGAACTCACAGCGATCCGCCTGCCTCTGCCTCCCGAGTGCTGGGATTAAAGGCATGCGCCACCACGCCCGGCACTAGGCACATTCTTTACTGCTCAGTTACAGCTACAGCCCCCTCCCCCTTAAATAAATATATATAGATATAGACATAGAGATTTGTTTATGTCATGTGTATGAGTGTTTACCTGTGTTTATATATGTGTAGCAGGTGTGCCTGGAGGCCACAGAAATTAGAAGAGAGTGGCAGAACTCATGGAACTGTAGTTAATGGATGGTTGTGAGCCACCATGTGGTTGCTGAGAATCATTCTTTGTGAGAGCAATGAACACTCTTAACCACTAGGATTCACCATATAGCCTAGGCTGGCCTCGAAGTTGTGACAATACTCTTGCCTCAGCCTCCTGAGTCTCAGGATTTTAATGAACCACTATGCCTCCTCGACTCTTTTGGGATGCTTTTTGGATTTGGTTTTTTAAGACTTTTAAAAAGACAGTCACGGAGCTGGAGAGATGGTTAAGGGCACCGATTATTCTTCCAAAGGTCCTGAGTTCAATTCCCAGCAACCACATGGTGGCTCACAACCATTTGTAATGTGATCTGATGCTCTTTTCTGGCATGCAGGCCAGAACACTGTATACATAATAAATAAATAAATCTTTAAAAAAGAAAAAAAAAAAGACAATGGTCTTGAACTCCTGATTCTCCTTTCTATACTTTCCCAAGAGCATTTTTCACTACATCTAACTAAAGAACACTTCAATACTAATTGATATTATAAAGTAGGTTATGGGACTGGAGAGATGGCTCAGAGGTTAAGAGCATTGACTGTTCTTCCAGAGGTCCTGAGTTCAATTCCCAACAACCACATGGTGGCTCACAACCATCTATAATGTGATCTGATGCCCTCTTCTGGCAGTCAGGCATACACGCAGACAGAACATTGTATACATAATAAATAAATAAATAAATTTTACAAAAAGTTTTTTAGATATATGAGAGCCTGCATGTATGTCCATGTGTTATACCTAACTTCTGAGAGACTCCCCAAACAGACCACCCAAGACCCGAGAGTCCAGATGGAATGACAAGGAAGTCTTATATCACATTCAAACCGGAGCCACCCCTCCCATACACTGGCACAGCTGATGCAGGGAAGTGGCCTGAGTCTCAATTGAGAGGGGTTTCTATAGGTTTTAGACAAAGAAATGGGTTTTACAATATGATTGGATGACATTTGGGCAGAAAAGCTGCAAACAGGGATTTTTTTTTTTTTTTTTTTTTTTTTTTTTTGGTTTTTCGAGACAGGGCTTCTCTGTGTAGCCTTGGCTGTCCTGGACCCGCTTTGTAGACCAGGCTGACCTCGAACTCACCGCGATCCACCTGCCTCTGCCTCCCGAGTGCTGGGATTAAAGGCGTGCGCCACCACGCCCGGCACAAACAGGGAGTTATAAGCCTTGGTGTTTCATGGTTGGATAATAGGTGTAGGGGCAAGTTGGCCTATAGAAAAGATTGGTTCGTCGGGCATGGAGGCAGAAGAAGATGGATCCCTGTGAGTTCGAGGCCAGCCTAGTCCACAAAGAGAGTCCAGGACAGCCAAGGCTACACAGAGAAACCCTGTCTCGAAAAACCAAAATGAAAAGAAAAAGAAAACCCCCCAAACAAACAAATAAATATCCTTATTTTTATCATTATTATTCTTTAATGTGTATTAAGTGGTTTGTCTGGATGTCTGGATGTGTATCACATGTGTACCTCATGCCCACAGGAGCCAGAAGGCATCGATACCTTGGAAACTGAAGTTATTAGCATCCTTATGGGTGATGAGACCCAAATCTGGCTTCTCTGCAAGAGCAACAAGAGCTATCTTTTTGGTCCTTTATTTTATTTATTTATTTATTTGTTTGTTTTTTTTTTTCGAGACAGGGTCTCTCTCTGCGCAGCCTTGGCTGGCCTGGACTCACTTTGTAGACCAGACTGGCCAGGAACTCACAGTGATCCGCCTGTCTGCCTCTGCCTCCCGAGTGCTGGGATTAAAGGCGTGCGTCACCACGCCCAGCCCTATGGCAGATTTTAAGAGGCCAGTTAGTGCTGTGATTCTCAACCTTTGGGTCCCAACCCCTTTACAGGGAGCCAAAGGTCCTTTTCAGAGAGATTGCATATCAGATATTTACTCTATGATTCAGGACAGTAGCAAAATTACAGTTAGGGAGTAGGATCAAATTTTTTAAAATTTATTATTATTTATATAGTATTCTGGGGGCTGGAGAGATGGCTCAGTGGATAAGAGTGCCACCTGCTCTTCCAAAGGTCCTGAGTTCAATCCCCAGCAACCACATTATGGCTCACAACCATCTGTAATGTGATCTGATGCCCTCTTCTGTCCTACAGGTGTACATGTGGGCAGAACACTGTATACATAATAAATAAATAAATAAATAAATAAATAAATAAATAAATAAATATTTACACAGTATTCTGCCCTCATATGCCCCTGCCCACCACAAGAAGGCACCAGATCTCATTACAGATGGCCACGACACACATGGTGGTTGCTGGGAATTGAACTCAGAACCATTGCAAGAGCCATCTTAACCTCTGAGCCATCTCTCCGGCCCCCCCAAAAATAATTTTATGGTTGTGGACGGGGGGGGGGCCTGGGGGGGTAAGATTACCACAACATGAGGCACTGTACAGAAACACCAAAGGGTGACAGACTTAGGAAGTTTGAAGACCACAGCTCTAGTGCACTCAAAGGCAACTACCTCAGAGTAACCTGCAGCCTCCTGTCGTCTCTTTCTTCCCTCCCCACTACCAATTCTTTTTTTTTTTTTTTTTTTGGTTTTTCGAGACAATGTCTCTCTGTGTAGCCTTGGCTATCCTGGACTCACTTTGTAGACCAGGCTGGCCTCGAACTCACAGTGATCCACCTGCCTCTGCCTCCCGAGTGCTGGGATTAAAGGCGTGCGCCACCACGCCCGGCTCCCCACTACCAATTCTTATCCTCTTCTACTCTTTTCAAAACCTTCTGCTTTGCAGGGGCTGGAGAGAGAACTCAGCAGTTAAGAGTAGCTGGCTGCTCTTCCAGAGGACCCAGGTTTGATTCCTAGCATGCACATGGTGGCACACAGACATCTATGACTCCAGCTCCAGGGGATCCAACACTTCCTCTGTGTGTGTTGCACAAAGGTGGTGTACACACATACAAGCAGGAGAAACACCCATCTGTGGGGACATGACAGCCAGCCCTAACCTGACGGCACTGTGATAGTGCCCGCCCAGAACCAACTGCTCTATTCTAGTCATTAGAGTTCAGACCTGAGGAATAATAATTTACACAGATCCCCTGTGATGAATGAATATGGAAGCAAGCATCCCTTAAGGCCCATTGACCTTTTGCTCTGGGATGCCTGGGAGATTCTAGTGGCCTGTGGCCTACAGGTTAGTAGGATAACGGGCTATGAGGCATTAACAGCTGCCTTCGCTTCTGTAAGACTCAATATCACTGTGCAAAGGGGGATGGAATGGTCTTTTTATTACTATATAAGGGAAACAACTGGGGGGAAGTAAAACAATTTTCCTGCCCAACTGTGGATTCCATGTGTGCTTGTGATACATACCTTTCTTTCTTTCTTTTCTTTTTCTTTTTCTTTTTCTTTCTTTCTTTCTTTCTTTCTTTTTTTTTTTTAGGTTTTTCAAGACAGGTTTCTCTGTGTAGCCTTGGCTGTCCTGGACTCACTTTGTAGACCAGGCTGACTTCAAACTCACAACAATCCGCCTGCCTCTGCCTCTGGAGTGCTGGCATTAAGGGCGTGTGCCACTACTCCCAGCTGATACATACCTTTCTAATGTCCCCTTTAAGGCCCACCTTAAACTCCCTTAACCCTAAATGGCATGCTGTGAGGCTCTAAGGTTGCCACTGTCCTTCTCCTAGAAATAAGAATAAATTCATTTAATCTAAATTTAAATTGAGCCTAAGTCTTTGGTTTCTCACAGTGGAGTCCAATGCCACAACACACACACACACACACACACACACACACGTATACAAAGAGGCATAAGATTATTGTGTAATTCAAATGTATTCCCTCCCCCCCCACACACAATCTGGTTGCAACCCTTGTTCTGAGAATGTCCTATCTCAATGTTGTGTAAACATTGCTCCCCAATTGTCCTCTAGTATGTCAATAAAGCAGCTTACAGTCAATTGCTGAGCAGGGGAAAGAATAGGGCTGGACTTCCTGCCAGCCAGGGGAGGCGTGGTTAGAAGAGGAAGTAGGGGATTCGGCCACTGAGAGGTCCAGGTGACATCAGAGGAGCACCATGGAAGAGAGAAAGCTACAAAGTGCAAGTATTTCTGGGATGTAAGCTGGGAGGAAGCAAAAATAGCTTAGAGGGTTAAAAATAGATTAAAAACTTCTCAATTCTTGTGCTGCGAAGCTTATTATTAAAGAGTATGCCAGGCGTGGTGGCACACATCTTTAATCCCATCACTCAGGAGGCAGAGCCAGGTGGATCTCTGTGAATTCAAGGTAAAGCCTGCTCTACAAAGTGAATCCAGGACAGCCAAGGCTACACAGAGAAACCCTGTCTCAGGAAAAAAAAAAGAAAGAAAGAAAGAAAGAAAGAAAAAGAATATAATAGTCTCAAATATTTCTGTGATACCCAGGTTAAAATAGAAACTGAGAAACAAATACAGTTTATAAAAATAACCTTAACACACACACACTAATAACAACAACAACAACAACAACAACAACAACAATAATAACTTAAAAATAATACTGCTAAGCTGGGCAGTGGTGGTACAAGCCTTTAATGCCAGCACTCAGAAGGCAGACGCAGGTAGATCTCTGTGAGTTCCAGGCCAGCCTTCTCTATAAAGCGAGTCTAAGACAGCCAGGGCTACAGAAGAAACCCTATCTCAAAAACCCAAAACAAAACTGCTAATAATAAAATGCTCAAGGGAAAAAGTGGGTTTGTTTTGTTTTGAGATGGGTTTCTGAGTGCTGGGATCAAAGATGTCCACTACAGCTGCCTGGCTAAGAAAATATTTTTAAGCTGGGTGTGGCAGTGCATGCTTTTAACGCCAGCACTCAGGAGGCAAAGGCAAGTGGATTGCTGTGAGTTCGATGCCAGCCTGGTCTACAAAGTGAGTCCAGGACAGCGAAGGCTAACACAGAGAGACCTTGTCTCGAAAAGCCAAAAAAAAGAAAGAAAAAAATATTTTTTAAGGTTTATTTATTTTATATATGTGAGTGTTTTGTCTGCGTGTATGCCTGCACAACAAAAGAGGGCATCAGATACCATTATAGATGGTTGTAAGCAACCATACTATTGGCTGGGACTTGAACTCAAAACTTTAGAAGACAAAAACATCCAGTGCTCTAACCACTGAGTCATTTCTCCAGCTCCAAGAAAAAAAAATGTTTTTTAAAAACTTGCTACCAGGACTGGAGAGATGGCTCAGCAGTTAAGAGCACTGACTGGTCTTCAAAGAACCCAGGTTCAATTCTCAGCATCCACATGGCAGCTCATAACTGTCTGTAACTCCAAGATCTGACACCCTCACACAGACATGCATGCATGCAAAACATCAATGCACATAAAAATTTTAAAATAATAATAAATAAAACTTTAAAAATAAATAAAACAAATGCTATCTCTTCTACCAGCTGGATAACCACCACCATAGATAGTGTCACTCTACTCAGGGTCCATAATTAGATTACTATTGTCAGCTATAGATTCCAAAATTATTGCAGTTCCCACATGCACCATTGTTAGAACTGCTAGAACATTCTTCTACTTCACTGTTGCCACTATAACCTCCCCATCCTACCACTGTCATCTCCATGTCCCAGCCCACCACCACTACAGCTCCCCTTCCAGAACCAGAATACAGGGTGTGCAAAGCCCTATGCTCAAGGGCCAGAACTGCGGCATCACCTCCAAATTTTTCTATTGTCACCACCTTTACAACCAAGGCCTCCCCTGCCTCCAGAGTTTCCACCACAACCAAATTACCTCCTCTACCTCTTCTTTATGAGATGACTAAGAGGTTAAGAACACTTCCTGTTGCTTGTTTGTTTTGTCTTTTTGTTTTTTTCGAAGACGGGGTTTCTCTGTGTATCCTTGGCTGTCCGGGACTCGCTTTGTAGACCAGGCTGGCCTCGAACTCACAATGATTCACCTGCCTCTGCCCCTGAGTGCTGTGATTAAAGGTGTGTGACACCATGCCTGGCCCTGTTTTTGTTTTGTTTTGGTTTGTTTTAGACACGGTTTCTCTGTGTAGCCTTGGCTGTCTTGGACCAGGCCTGCCTCTGCTTCCCCGAGTGCTGGGATTACACCACCATACAGGCTAGGAGCACTTCCTGTTTTTTCCAGAAGTAGAGTCGGGTTAGGTTTCCAACACTCATGTCAAGTAGTTTACAAATACCCGTCACGCCAGTTTTAGGGGATCCAACACTATCTCTTCTGTCCTTCAGGGGTACTCATACACAGGTGGCATACACAGAGACATGATACAAAATAAGATAAAATAACATACAAAATAAATAACACACAAAACATACAAATAACATACAAAATAAAGTACAAATAATAAAATCTGTATATGGTGACTGATACCTGTAATATAATCCCTCTGTAATCGCCAGACTTGATAGGTTGAGGTGGGAAAATTGCTTCAAGTTAAATACAAGCCTGAGCTGTCTATTAAGTTCCAGGCCAGGCATGGATATAGCAAAATGTTAAAAAGAAAAAGTAAGCCAGATGTGGTGGCGCATGTCTTTAATCCCATCGTGTGTGCCTGCCTACCAGAAGAGGGCACCCGATCTCAAGACAGAAAGATTATAAACCACCATGTGCTTGCTGGGAACTGAACTCAGGACCTCTGGAAGAGCAGACAGTGTTCTTAACTCCTGAGCCATCTCTCCAGCCCAAAGAATGGTTCATTTTCTAGCCCGAGTCTCTTCAAGGCACTTCTGTGGTCTGTACTGCCTCAGTAGGCAATGTTGATGTCCGTGTTCCGCTGGAGGCCGTTTTGATGTTCATGATCCATGCTGCAGCCACTGGGAACCAGGTTGATGCTTGTGATACAAGCTGCCAGTAGAAACAACTTGGAAGTCCATATTCTTTGCTAACACTGGCTGCTACGAACAATGAAGCTTCTTTTGCAGTGATATCGATGGCTACAGACTCATAACTGAAAATGAGGTACATTAAAGGTTTCGATGACAACCTCCCCACCTCACCCCCAAAAAAGAAATAACCAGGCTGGGCAGTGATGTTGTATGCCTTTAGCATCCAGGGAGGCAGAGGAAGGTGGTTCTATGAGTTTGAAGCCAGTCTGGTCTACAGATCAAGTACCAGAACAGCCATGGCTACACAGAGAAACCTTGTCTCGAAAAACCAAGAAGGAAGCCTGGCGTGGTGGCACACGCCTTTAATCCCAGTACTCTGGAGGCAGAGGCAGGCAGATCACTATGAGTTTGAGGCCAGCCTGGTCTACAATATGAGTCCAGGATAGCCAAGGCTACACAGAGAAACCCTGTCTTGAAAAACAAAAAAAACCAAACCAAAACAAAAAAAAGCCCCCAACAACAACAACAACAACAACAAAAACAGAAATAAAGATGCTAAAGTGTAGCTCTGCACAGTTGATGGCTTCAGTGGAGGGGAGGGATGGAGAAGGATTCACTTTTCTTTTTTTTTTTTTTTTTTTTGGTTTTTCGAGACAAGGTTTCTCTGTGTAGCCTTCGCTGTCCAAGACTCGCTTTGTAGACCAGGCTGGCCTCGAACTCACAGCGATCCACCTGCCTCTGCCTCCCAAGTGCTGGGATTATAGGCGTGCGTCATCACGCCCGGCTAGATTCACTTTTCTTTAAGGGGCTGGCCACTGGGTGTTTGACCATGCTCCAGTGAGTATATGGGCAAGACAAATTGGTCTTTTGTGTGTGTGTGTGTGTGTGTGTGTGTGTGTGTAAATGTGGGAGGGAGGAGTGGGAAGTACACGTGATTGGAGTGCATTGTATGACATTCCCAGATATTAATAAAAAGATCATGTTGCGGGGTGAGGGGGAAGAAAAAGGAAAGAAAATAAATAAATGGTAAAAAAAAAAAAAAAGAAAAAAAAAACTCATTCATTAATGTCCTCACCCACTCATCACAAAAGTCTTCAGCATAGCAAAGCTGTCAGGCTCATGATGATAAACACAAGTCTTCCAAAATTCTAATTTCACAGCACAGCTTAGATTTTGCTATTGCGAACAAACACTGGCAGTTGCCTTCACTTCACTATGTCTGTCAAACATACAAGCTATACCCACCAGAGTGGGTCAGTTATTCTTTTAGATACCAATGGGTTGCCATTTATTTGTATTTGAAGAAGAGCACCAGGTCTTTGTGTTCATCTCTGCAACTGTGCATAGTGGCATGGTCTTCAGAAGTTGAAGCGCATCATCAGCTACAGAGCAAGGGCTGCACAAGGTCCTGCTGGTGTGTGTGTGTGTGTGTGTGTGTGTGTGTGTGTGTGTGTGTGTGTTGAAAAAGAAGGACAAGAAAGGAGAAAGCAAACAGAATTGGATCTGATCCCAAAAGGACATGCCCTTGAAATGACCGTGTCTGACTCACCCTATAGGGCAAATTAGTGCTGGGTGCCTACACCCCAGTTAGAGGTACCAGGTATTAAAAAGGAATGCATTTGAGAGTTGAGATTTTATTTATTTATTTACTTATTTATTTATTTTGGTTTTTTCGAGACAAGGTTTTTCTGTGTAGCCTTGGCTGTCCTGGACCCGCTTTGTAGACCAGGCTGGCCTCGAACTCACAGCGATCCACCTGCCTCTGCCTCCCTGAGTGCTGGGACTATAGGCGTGCGCCACCACCGCCCGGCTGAGAGTTGAGATTTTATCAAGTTAAGATAGATAGCTGCTGTTACACTCTATCAAGAGAACATGTTTTAACCTAATGGGGTGGCAAAAAGAAAAAAAAAAAAAAAAGCACTACGAGGGCTACTGTGCTAAGGTCAGCATCATTAGTCCAACATTGATTTGTTGCATCAGTACAGTTTAACACAGCTTAAAAAGACAAGAAATTGGGCCTGGAGAGATGGCTCAGAGGTTAAGAGCACTCTCTGTTCTTCCAAAGGTCCTGAGTTCAATTCCTAGCAACCACATGGTGGCTCACAACCATCTGTAATTAGTTCTGTTCCCCTCTTCTGGCCTGCTGGCTCACATGCAGGCAGAATACTGTATAAATAATAAAGAAATAGGCCGGGCGGTAGTGGCTCATGCCTTTAATCCCAGCACTCGGGAGGCAGAGGCAGGTGGATCGCTGTGAGTTCGAGGCCAGCCTGGTCTACAAAGCGAGTCCAGGACAGCCAAGGCTACACAGAGAGACCCTGTCTCGAAAAACCAAAAAAAAAAAAAAAAAAGAAATA
>OU015754.1:60265749-60308160 GCA_907169655.1 Acomys percivali | reverse complement strand
AAAAACCAAAAAAAAAAAAAAAAAAAGAAATAAAACTTAAGAAAAAAAGGCAAAAAGAGTTCAAGCCCAACCTTGGCTGTCCTGGACTCCCTTTGTAGACCAGGCTGGCTTCGAACTCACAGCGATCAACCTGCCTCTGCCTCCTGAGTGCTGGGATTAAAGGTGTGCGCCACCACCGCCCGACTTCCTTTTTGGCTTTTGTTGTTCAGGGAGAAAGGCGGATAGCCGAGAGATGCCAGGCTGTTACCAACAATGAGAAGGGAAGAAAGTACCAAACTCTTTTCCTTAGAGTTGATAGCAGCTGAAATTCAGCACTTATTAGCTGCAAGGTGTTTGTCAGCTCCCTCTGGAAAGGGTCCACCTATGAAAATTAGCAATAACTAAATTCGAAAGAATGGGAGACAGGGCTTCGCTTACTGAATCCTAAATTGGCGCAACTGACCCAAGACTTAGAAGTTTTCGTTAACTCTTGAATATTATTTGAGATTTTTGTAGATTTTGACTGGAATTGAAGGAAATATTTGTGCAGGGTGACGGTGGCACACACCCTTAATCTTAACACAGTGGGGAAAAAAAGACAGGTGGGGGGCCTGGAGAGATGGCTCAGTGGTTTAGAGCACCGCCTGCTCTTCTGGAGGTCCTGGGTTCGGTTCCCAGCAACCACATGGTGGCTCACAACCATCTATAGTGTGATCTGATGCCCTCTTCTACAGATAAAATGCTCATATACAATAAATAATAAATAAATAAATCTTAAAAAAAAAAAAGACAGGTGGATCTCTGTGAGTTCTAGACCAGCCTGGTCTCCACAGGATGTGACCCCGCTGCTGATAAGTTACTTGTAAAAACAGCCTAGGATTTCCTTAACAGACATGCAAACTTCATGCCTCCCACGTGGAAAAGCCTTTGTATCCTGAGTTGAGGTGTCACTGCTCTGGCAGCCAGCTTATCCCTCTAAACGTGAGCTGCTTTCATGGGGAACAGGTGGCGGTTACATCAGATGCAAAAAGACACCGAGGACTTACAGGTGACAAAGTACACGTCAGCTTACTTAGATCCCAAAACTCAAAGGCTAAAATTCCTATACTTAAAAGAGTAATCTTAATGCCCTTTTTTTTTTTTTTTTTTTTTTTTTTTTTTGCTAAGGGCAATCGGTTTGTCTCTAAAACGGGATACATTTCCTCAGGAGACAGGTGGCGGCCTAGCCTATCCACCAGGCGCCACAGAGCCTAGAGAAGGACATTTAGTTTAAAGGTGGAAGTGTCCATCTCCTATGGAGAGAAGGAGTGAGAGAAAAACACCTGCAACAAATGTAAAAACCCAGGTACAAGATGCCTAGGGTATGGATAAACTCTAAAATGGGAGTTTATGTAAGTGTGAAAACCCAGGTACAAGATGCCTAGGGTATGGATAAACTCTAAAATGGGAGTTTATGTAAGTGTGAAAACCCAGGTACAGGATGCCTAGGGTGTGCATAAACTCTAAAATGGGAGTTTATATAAAGTTTAAAAGGTGGAAGCGTCCATCCCCTATGGAGAGAAGGAGTGAGACAAAACCACCTGCAACAAATGTAAAAACCCAGGTACAGATGCCTAGGGTATACGTAAGTTTATTTAAGGCTTATTGCCTCTTCTTTTGCTCAGGGCAACCGACTTGTCTCTAAAATGGGGTGCATTTCCTCGGGAGACAGGCCTGGCCATATATCAGGCACCACAGAGCCTAGAGAAGGACATTTAGAACTATACAATCCTGTTTTGATTTCAATTAAATAATGATTGTATGGTCTTTGGTAATGGTAATATTATACTTCCTCTTAGAAAGAGGTCAAAATAAAACAGACCTGGATGAAAGGGAGACTGCTAACTTAAGTCAGTCTATACGTACATGAATTCACACTACAGCACTAGCCTTGATTGTTCTGTGCATCCTGCACACCTCATGCATTTATAGTGTTAGGACTGTATAATGCTTGTGAGAAATTATATATTTTCAGAACAAAAGAACCAGACGCTGATGCTGGATCAGACCTGACAGGATTCATCCTCCAGCATTCCTCATGTTCCATCCACAAGTGCTTTGGTTGCTGTTGTCATCAGAACAGAACATCTCCCAGGACAGCTTTGAAGAACGCTCCTGATTCCAATTGGTCCAGCATTTCAGACTGCCCCACACAGACTTTTATGAAGCCTGAATTTCTCAACATTTAGAGACTGGACCACAAATGCTATTTCTAGCTTGTTTAACCATTTTCCCAGTTTTATTTGGGAAATGTTCGTCCCAAATCAGCCTGAAGAAGCCTTAAAAAGAGAATGCTGTCCCATTTCCCTTAAAGGGGGGTTGGATAAGGTTTTGGGCTATGGATGTGTATTTTCATTGGGAATTGGTTATGTCATTATTGGTTTTATTCAGAGAGAGAATGAGGTTAGACTCAGGGACTTTTCTCTGAGAATATAGAAATATATAGGGATGATAGGACAAAAGGTAGATTATTGAATCTACTCTTCGACTTAAGGCCTTAATTGTTCCTCACCAATGAATTTTTAATTTTTAATTTTTAATTGGTATAGAATATTAGATATTGATGTAAAATAAGTTTTTTTTTTTAAGATTTATTTATTTATTGTGTATACAGATTTCGTTATAGATGGTTGTGAGCCAACATGTGGTTGCTGGGAACTGAACTCATGACCTTTGGAAGAGCAGTCAGTGCTCTTACCCTCTGAGCCATCTCTCCAGCCCCATAAAATAAGTTTATTGTTAATTCATTGTACTATTCAATTTTATCACAAGAATATACATCCTAGGTTCAATAGCTACATAAGGCAAAAGATAAAGTCTTCAAAAACCCCAGAGACCTACAGAATATGGCATTTAAAGAAATTTTTATTGTTTTGAGGATTCTTTGAAAATGAGACAGGTTGACTCCAGGCAACACCCAGCCTGCCTCAAAGAAGGTAATGAGCATCGAGGAACCTCCTTATGGAGATGGCTTCAGATGTGGCAAACCAGCCACTGGGCAAAAATATCCTTGTTTTCTGCCACAGACAGAATTCTGCCTGAAATGGGCAAGCTTGGATGCAGGTGGAGTTGATGGACAAACTCTGCCATGACAGGGTACGCAAGTCCTCAATAGTCCCTGCCTCACAAATATGTCTGTCAGATATATTGGGCCAGAAGGCTGAAGATGATGCTCCATCATTTTAAAGACTTTCTCTGAAAGGCTGGGCTGAAAATCTGGCCACAGAGTTGTTTTTTTTTCCAGCCCTCTGGAGGCTAGCTGAAGAATGCTCTGTCCTGAGAAGGCCTTCTGGGCAGGGTGGGAGCTTTCAACCTGGTTGAGACCAGAGAAATCTGCGTCCCTTCCAGAGGGGGAAAGAGGCCTCTGGCTTGCCAAAGGCCAAACTACACTTTATTAAAATAAAGAGAAAAGAGTCAACAACAGAGGCTGGAGAGATGGCTCAGAGGTTAAGCCTCTGCTCTTCCAAAGGTCCCGAGTTCAATTCCCACAACCACATGGTGGCTCATGACCATCTGTAATGAGATCTGGTGGGCAGGCTCACAGGCGGGCAGAATACTGTATAAATAATAAGTACATTTTAATAATAACTAATAAATAAATATTATTTTTAAAAAAGAGTCAAACAACAGCTTTTAATTCACTAAGCTTAAAAGGAGAAGGGCAGAGAGCTATGGGGAAGGGATGGGGGGTGTGCAACCTTCCAGCTGCTGGGTTTTTAAACTAAGCTTACTTGAATAGCAGGAGACACTCCCAGGGCACTTCTCCAGGCTTGTCTCCAGGGTACCTTTGATATGTTTTTCTTCAAAGGGCCAGCTTTTGACACCTTTTGTGTGAGTTGGGGTCTGCAAGGAACTATCCTTTAACACATTTGGCTCTGGAGGCCTGTTGCCAGCAAGGGGTCCACTCACCTACTCCCATATCCAAGCAGGAAGCTTACAGGGAGGGAGCGGCCCTCCTCCTGCCTACTCAAAGGCCCACAGTATGAGTGTCCACCATATGCATTTCTAGCACCCACAGAGGCAGATAAACATATCAGATCCCCCAGAGCAGGAGTTTCAGGCAGTTGTAAACTGCCCCGTGGATGCTGGAAACCAAACCCAGGTCCTCTGTGAGAGCAGCCAGCGCTCTTTACCACTGATCCATCTCTCCAGCTCTTAAAAGCAGAACTTCAACGTGGGTGTGGTTGTGCCCTCTGCAGGTAGAGGCGGGAAGAACGAGACTCTGTTGAGTTTCAGGCAAGCCAGAGCTAAATAGTAAGAGCCTGTCTCAGAAAACACAACAAAACAAACAAATGAAAGCCAATTTAAAGCTTTAAAACATTGTTCTGACAGTTGCAAGTATGTATGTGTGTGTGTGTGTGTATATATATATATATATATATATATATATATATATATATATATATGGTAGAAAACAGAAGTAAGTGTCAAAAAAGTCAAATTCTGATTCTTTCCTACCTCCTTAAAATTGAGCCTAATGCCGGGCGGTGGTGGCACACGCCTTTAATCCCAGCACTTGGGAGGCAGAGGCAGGCGGACTGCTGTGAGTTCGAGGGCAGCCTGGTCTACAAAGTGAGTCTAGGATAGCCAAGGCTAACACAGAGAAACCCTGTCTCAAAAAAACAAAAAAAAAAAAAACCAAAAAAACAAAAAAACCAAAAAAAAAAGAAAAAGAAAAAGCTCCCAGCCTGGGAGGCCAGCCTGGTCTACAAAGAGAATCCAGGACAGTGACAGCCAAGAACTGCCATCACACCAGACCTCTCCATGTAGCCCATGCTGACTAAGACTAAGAACTTGCTTTTTTTGTAGACCAGGCTGGCCTCGAACTCACAGAGATCTGCCTGCCTCTGTCTCCTGAGTGCTGGGATTAAAAGTGTGCCACTATGGTCATCCCTCTGCTCATACAGTGAAACTTCTTGAAACAATGGTCCATACTTATGAGTTGTATTTCTGTTTAAAAAAAAATTGCCGGGCCGTGGTGGCCTTTATTTAACCCAAGCATTCCGAAGGCAGAGGGAGGCAGATCTCTGTGAGTTTGAGGGCAGCCTGGTCTACAAAGTGAGTCCAGGACAGCCAAAGCTACACACAGAAACCCTGTTTCAAAAAACCAAAAAAAAAAAAAAAAAAAAAAAAAGAAAAGCAAAAATTGAGCTAGGCAGTGGGGCCCATGGCTACATGTTTTTTGTTTCGTTTAATATGTTGTGCTCTACCCAAAGCAACTAGTTCAGTTCTAGTCAATTCTCTCCTTTTTCTCTGTGGCTTTCCAGGCTTGAGGTCAAGTGCCTTTACCCCCTGAGACACTTCAACAGCCCACTGACAGACTTTTATTGGCTCCCTAGACCTCGGGATCTCCTGGCTCCTTTTTATTTTTCTATTGTGGAGCCTCTTTCTCTTCCTGAGCTATAAATGTCAGCTTGCCTCAGGGCTTAGTGCGCTTTATAGTCCCCGGGAAATCCCCTCTAGTCTTAAGGATTGCACTGTTTCCACCTCCAGCTCTGTTATCGCTCCTGACGCTCAGGGTCCACGGTCCAGCTGCTTGTTTGACACTTTTTTTTTTTTTTTCGAGACAGGGTTTCTCTGTGTAGCCTTCACTGTCCTGGACTCATTTTGTAGACCAGGCTGGCCTCGAACTCACAGCGATCCGCCTGCCTCTGCCTCCCGAGTGCTGGGATTAAAGGCGTGAGCCACCACCGCCCGGCTTTGTTTGACACTTTTATTGGGATGCGTTAGACACATCTCTACCTCAACATGCCCAGGACAGTCTTCTTTTTCCTCCCAGTCCCTCAAATCTACTCTACCTTCATTTCTTTCTTTCTTTTTTTTTTTAAAGATTTATTTATTATGTAAACAGTATGCATCAGATCACATTATAGATGGTTGTGAGCCACCATATGGTTGCTGGGAATTGTACTCATGACCTCTGGAAGAGCAGACAGTGCTCTTAACCACTGAGCCATCTCTCCAGCCCCTCTATCTTCATTTCAAGTAATAGTTTACACCAGTCACATAGTTATTAAAGTTGACAAGCCGACAACCAATTAAGTCAGTCCTGCCTCTCTCCCAGCCTGCCATTCATTCAGCCATTATTCGCACGGTTCTTTCAGTAATAATGTCTATATAATTCTTGTCTGTAAAACCTGGGCGGACCTGGCTTGAGTGACTCTCTGAGCTGGATGCAGGCCTTCTCTTTTCCTACCTGCACTTTGGCATCGCTTTCCCCCACATGTGGCCAGCTCTTTGTCGTGTGGCCATAGTCTGCAAGTTGTCACGTTGTCTCTGTTTCTCAGAGCCAGAGGAATCCCTTCTGTATTGAAGAGCCTGAGAGGGGAGACTGATGCCCCGCCTCCTGACTGATGCCCCGCCCCTCATTTTTCTTCTTTGTTATTTGTTATTAAATGCCAGGTTTGGGACTGGAGAGATGGCTCGGTGCTTAAGAGGACTGGCTGTTTTTCCAAAGGACCTGGATTCAATTATCAGCACCCACATGGTGGCTCACATCTGTCTGCAATTCCACTTCCGGGGGATCCAACACCCTCACATGGGTGGAACGCCGATGTGCATAACATAAAAATAAATGAGTTATGAAATGCCAGGCTCTGTGTCATAGCCTCATGGTTTAGCTGTTCTTAGTGAGTGTGTTCTCTAGAGTGTGAGAGAACCCTGGGTATGGTTCTTACTATTTGCACAAGTAAATAGATCAAACGCAACAAAGGCAATCCAGCAAGTTGTTTTTTTCACTTCATTAAGCTTATTCTAGCTGGGCGTGGTGGCACACGACTTTAATCCCAGCACTTAGGAGGCAGAGGCAGGCAGATCTCTGTGAGTTATAGGCCAGCCTGGTCTACAAAGTGAGTCCAGGACAGCCAAGGCTACACACAGAAACCCTGTCTTGAAAAAAACAAAAACAAAACCCATTCTAATTTTTTCTGGTTGGAGAAGTTCTTCTCAGAGCCTTAAGGTGTTGAAAACTAAATCAGCTTGATATTTACAAAATATCACTCCTATTATATTCTAGATTTCTTTATTTTAGAAGTCAGAAAAGTAGGGGGCTCGAGAGATGGCTCAGAGGTTAAGAGCACCATATGTTCTTCCAAAGGTTCTGAGTTCACTTCCCAGCAACTACATGGTGGCTCATAACCATCTATAGTGAGATCTGGTGCCCTCTTCTGGCCCGCAGGCATACATGCAGGTAGAACATTGTATACATAATAAATGAACCATAAATAAATAAATAAATAAACAAACAAACAAATGTGTTTGGAGACAGGGTTTCTCTGTGTAGGCTTGGCTTTCCTGGAACTCACTCTGTAGACCAGGTTGGCAAATCTTTTTTTTTTTTTTTAATTTTAAATAAACAAATCTTAAAAAAAAAAAAGTCAGAAAAGTGGTTTTGTAGATGAATTACCACATTTTAAATGCTGGAACATAATTTTAAAATTAGAAAAGATAAAATGAATACATAACAAAAGAAAATATTGGGCTTGAGAGATGGCTCTGTGGGTAAAAAAAGCGCTTGATGTAGAAACTTGACGATGACCTGTGTTGGATAGTTGGATACCGGTGGGAAGAGAGAGCCAGTTTCCAAAACATGTCATCTCATCACCACACATGTGCCTGCACTCACCCCCTCAAACCCCCAGCATCACACACACACACACACACACACACACACTCAGATAAATATACTTTAGTTGAGCAGCGGTGGCACAGGCCTTTAGTCCCAGCACTACGGAAACAGAAGCAGACAGACCCAACCTATTAGACCTCTAGAAACTTCCTGCTATTGTGGAAAGCCTTAGGTTGGGAGTCAAGATGCCTATCTGTCTTGATGCTGTTACATATCTTTTGTGTGATCTTGTGCCATTCACATCTTATCAGGGCTTTGATTTCATCTTAAAATATGGAAATGGGCCTGGGGGGTGTGTCTCATTGGTAGGAGGTCCCTAGCACTGCAGAAGAAGAAAAACATAGTGTAATTGATCTAAATCAATGTGCTGAAACCATTAAAAAAAAAAAATCTCACCATTTTCCTAATGCTAGGAGGGGCATGAAAGTAGGTAGAGGGGAGAGAGGGCAAGGCTGCAGCTGGCTTCTCCACTTTCAGCTGAAGATTACAAGTTCCACTTTTTTGTATTTTGAGACAGGGTTTCTCTGTGTAGGCCTGGCTGTCCTGGAACTCTGTAGACCAGGCTGGCCTTGAATTTACAGAGATCCGCCTGCCTCTGCCTCACGAGTGCTGGGATTAAAGGAGTGTGCCACCACGCCCAGCTCAGAAAATGTTTCTTAACTTCTCTATTCCCTTTTGCCTTGGACATTTAACTAAAGAGTCTTGGGATATTAAAAGAAAATTCTTTGGCAGAAAAAAAAATATTTTTGTTCTACCTATGAGTGAAACTAAAGATAACAGATTCAAGCAAGGACCAGCACAGAAACTTTTGGCTGTTTCAGCGTTCAGTTAAATTTCTTGGGTTCAAAAAGCTGCTAACACTGAGAATTATAGTTGTAGAGTGACTCTCCTCTTGAGAACATAGGAGCTTCTAGAACCTCTTTGAATATGTTTGTTTGTTGTTGTTGTTTTTTTGAGACAGGGTTTCTCTGTGTAGCCTTGGCTGTCCTGGACTCCCTTTTGTAGACCAGGCTGGCTTCGAACTCACAGCGATCCACCTGCCTCTGCCTCCCGAGTGCTGGGATTGAAAGGCGTGCGCCACCACCGCCCGGCTACCTCTTTGAATATGTATTGTCATGAAGGATGACAACTTTTCAGAGACCTAAATTTTCTCTTAAAATTAGTTCTTTGTGGATATACTAGCATCCCAGCAGTCCACATACTTGGATGGTCAAGGCAGGGGGGATCGCAAGTTCCGGGGCAGCCCAAACCAACCCAAACCCAACCAACCCAAATGATTTCCTTGCATTCCTTATTATATTTCTCCCTGTTGCCCCTAAGCCATCATTAAGATTTCTATCCGGGGATATCGAGACTAGACCAGCCAGAGGAATGAATCAAGCTCCCATCTTCTCAGCTTTCTTCAAAGCGTTTCAGGGAAGACAGAGCCCAATCTTCTTAGATTTTCTGCTTTGACAGTTCGAGTCTTAGCCTTTAAGCCCGACCCTCAAGTTCTTTCACTGGAGGCAAAAGATGGTACACTGCCGTTGCAGGTTATCGCTGCACGTCTTCCCAGGAGAGTAACCACATTCTTGAAATATCAAGGCCACTTTTATGTTCTTTTGTCCTGAAGACAGTTTTATGCGTTCAAAATCCTGGAGGAATGCAATTCCAGTCTGGGTTCTGGTTGCTCACCAGCCACTCAATATCTTGAGGTAAATTAATTTACTTCAGATGACCATACTGAGATGTTAACTTTGAAAGTAATGGCATAGATGGTTTTTAAAAATCTTTCTCCATTTTGCTATTCTAATGACAAATAACCATTGAAGAAGTTATCTTCAGTTGTTGGTTGTCTTCAAAACCACCAGTGGATATGACTTTAAGGTTGGAATTTGGTCCCTGATAGTCTACGGCCTTTACTTCTTGACAAGCTGTTGGTTTTTCCTTGCGATAACAGTCTTGTTCTCTTCTGGGTTGGGATTCTTCACGTTCAAAGGGTCACTGGGAACTGCAGCTCATCGGCATTTCCTCCTTACAGCAACATCTCTGTAGACAGGTGTTAGGTGTGGTGATGTGAACCCCTCACTGACACTTCACCAAGCCCTCCAGATAGTCCTTTCACTAAGCTCTTTCATTCTGCCATCATTCCCTTCGTCATGGTCCCTTTAAGGGAGCGGCCATAGTTGAGTGGTGGGAGCAGCTGCTGGCAGCAAAGAGACTAGCAGGATCTGGCCTAGTCTGAGCCACTCACCGCGCACGCTCAGGACCGGGGGCTTGGTGGGAAAGGGAGGAGGGGCTTGCAGCGCGCCTGCGCAACAGGGGCGCGCGCAAGGGGCTGGTTTGGAGATCCCTTTAAGAAACCACAGGCGGAGGAATTTCTCAGAGAGAAAATAATCCTACTCACGGGGCCCCTTAGAGGCCGTTAACCCCCCGAGTCCCGGGACCCCCCCACCCCCCCACCCCCACGCCCCGGCAGGCCCTCGCGCCCACGCGCACGCCCGTGGGGACCCCAGGACCTGCGGCCAGCGCGCGGGGCCTCCGCCCCCCCTCGTCACTCCCGCGCCAGGCCCGGCCGGGGGACCAAGGGGACCGGACCGCCGGGAACCAAGCGCCGTGTCTGCAGTGTGGGCGGGGGCCGAGAGGGGCCGCGGCCGCCGCGCCGGGAGCCGCCGCGGTGGTACCGAGCGGGGCCCAACATGGCGGAGCGGGAGGTGGAGACCGGCCCCCGAAAGAGGGTAGGTGAGGTGAGGCCGCGGGCGGGCTCCGGACTGCGTGCGGGCTGGGGGCGGGGCGCGGCCGGCCCTGACCAGCCCCGGGGCTCGTGGGTGGGTGGCGCGGTGGTCGACGGCCCGAGGGTAAGGGGGCGGCCCGAGGCAGGCGACACCGGGGTCCCTCTCGGCAGGTGGGACAAAGCTTGGGTGGCCGGGGGGGGGGGGGGGGGGGCGGGGGCTCCGGTCCGCTTGGGTTCCCCCCTCCCCTCCCTTTCCCCAGCGTGTGGGTGGCGGTGCGTACTCGGGGGACGCAAGGTGTCAGACTCTGCTTCTGCAGCCCTCGAGGGCAAGGGAGTCCGTGGAAGTTTCTCTGGGGAGAGGTCAGATCGGGGGTGGGGGGTGGGGGAAAGCGGGGGGGGGGGCGGTAGCGGTGGCGGGAAGAAGTCGTGGAGGGTTGTCTTCTGAGGAGTAGCCCGGAGGGTGCTGCGGGAACACCGAAGCCAATTCATCATCTTCCTGCCTCTACTTTCCCCTCCCCCTTGTCCGTTATCAAGACCCAAAGTGGACGTGGTACTCTTCTTCACTTCAGGAGAAGTGGGGTTGTCGTCTGGATGTGGGAGGGACGCTTTTTGGATGACTGCGAATGTGTTGTAGTCTCGCTTCTTTACCAGCAGTTAGGAAGAGTGGAAGAGTGACAAGTTTCGTCCTTAGGAGGATGTCCCCAGCCAGCCTGCCTGCCTAGGTGAAGCCTTGCTTACAATAGGAGTTGTTGAAAGCCTTTGAAAAGTTTGTCTTGGAACTTTTTCTTATTTTTAATTTAATTGTGAGCGATTTTCTTCAGATAGAGAACAATACTATCGATTGAGCAATGTTTTTCAAGGCCTTTTTTTCCCTTTTCTTTTTTTTTAAACTTGCCTTCACCAGCATGCGAAGCATCTAGTTTCCTATCAAGAGTCTTCCTTTTGGAAATGGTCTTAAAATGATGAGTTAGTTGTTAAGCGGGTTAAAACATTGCTATTGAATTTTAGTGGAAAATACTCTTTAATTCAGCATAACTGTCTGTTCAAAGATTCGTACTGTTAACATACTGTCGTACTGTTAACATACTGACTGAGTGCTGACTGTGTGCCCGACACTGTAAAGTCCTCTGTGAAGAGTTCGGCTTCCCAGTTAACCATGCAGCCCATTTGTGGCTGACATGTAGACTTGTGTCCTATGTTATATAATTTCTTTCTTTACTTTTCTTTTTTTGAGACAAGGTTTCTCTGTTACCTTGGTAGTTCTGGACTTGCTTGTAAGCCAGGCTGGCCTCGAACTCACAGCAATCTACCTGCCTCTGCCTCCCGAGTGCTGGGATTAAAGGTGTGCGTCACTAGTGCCCAGCTGTTATGTAATTTTTTCTTTTTTTCTTCTTTTGTTTTTTTCATGACAGGGTTTCTCTGTGTAGCTTTGGCTGTCCTGAACTTGATTTGTAGACCAGGCTGGCCTCGAACTCACAGTGATCCACCTGCCTCTGCCACCCCAGTGCTGAGATTAAAAGAGTGCGCCACCACGCTGCTCCTCCACCTCCTCCTCCTCCTCCTCCAAGATTTATTTATTTATTTTATGTATATGAGTAGCATACAGGCATCAGATCTCATTCTAGATGGCTGTGAGCCACCATGTGGTTGTTGGGAATTGGACTCAGGACCTCTGGAAGAGCAGCCAGTGCTCTTAACAGCTGATCCATCTCTCCAGCCCTAAACTTTTTTTTTCCCCCAAAGCAGGAAATGGTCATGATTTTAATCTCGACAGTCAGAAAGCAAAGGTTTTTTAATGATACGGCGACCACCGAGATCTACACAGCAAATTCCAGGCCATTCAGGGCTGCGTAGTGAGACTCTGTTTAAAAAGCGACACCTACAGAGTGAGTCCGGGACAGCCAGTGCTACACAGAAAACCCTGTCTCAAAGAAAAAGAGGGGGCACTCAGCAGGTGAATCGCTGTGAGTTCGAGGCCAGCCTGGTTTACACAGTGAGTCCAGGACAGCCGAGGCTAAACAGAGAAACCCTGTCTCGAAAAACCAAACCAAACCAAACCAAAAACAAACCAAAAACAAAACAAACAAACAAACAAACAAACAAACAAAAAGAAATAGGGTTTCCTCTGTGTAACAGCCCTGGCTGTCCTGGACTTACCTTGTTACCAGTCTGGCCTTGAACTCAAAGAGATCTGCCTGCCTCTGCCTCCTCCTGAGTGCTGCAGTTAAAGGTGCATGCCACCATACCTGGCTCTTTTCTTCTTTTTGAAACAGAGTCTCATATGTAGCCTAGGGTGGCCTTGGGTTGGCTTTGTATCCATGGTTTACCTTGAACTCTTTTTTTTTTTTTAAATTTTTAATTTTTTAAAGTTTTTTGAGACAGGGTCTCTCTGTGTTAGCATTGGCTGTCCTGGACTCGCTTTGTAGACCAGGCTGGCCTCGAACTCACAGCGATCTTACCTTGAACTCTTACCCCCTACTTCCACTTTGCAAGTGCTGGGTTTACAGGCATCTATCTACCTGTAAGCCTGACATGTACTACAATTCTTTGAAAGTAATTTGTGCCTTGTTGCAGTTATCTACATAGACCTGTATGATGCTGTAAGGTGATTCAGTCTGAAATTTCATGCATAAAATGGGATTTAAGATACTTAACTGCCTTTGACTTTTATCATCTTAAATCATAAGTTGAGTTATGATGTTTGATGAGATGTATGCCAGGTGTTTATTGTCATTTTGGATAAGATGTGCTGTCTCTCTGCCGGACTGGTCTTCTTTTAGGACAGAGCTCATTTTACTGCTTTTTGTAGAGTGTTTATGTCTTCCACATAATAGGTGTTCAAAGGTTTCTTACTGATTTCTTTGATTTTGTAAAGAAGGATTTGTTCTTTTTTTTTTTTTTTTTCTTGAGGCAAGGTTTCTTTGTGTAGCCTTGGCTGTCCTGGACTTGGTTTTGTAGACCAGGCTTGCCTGGAACTCACAGAGCTCCCCCTGCCTCTGCCTCCCGAGTGCTGGGATTACATATGTGTGCCACCACGCTCAGCTAGGATGTATTCTTTTAACATGCCTCATTCTTTTGCTTTCATGTATGTATGTGCACCATGCACATGCCTGGTGCCCATGGAGCTCAGATTAGGTTGTCAGATTCCTTGGAACTGGAGTTACAGATGCTTGTTAGCTACTCTGTGGGTGGTCGGAACCCAACGCAAGTCCTCTGCAAGAGCAGCAAGTACTTTAGCCAGTGCGCCCTCTCTCTACTCTTCAGATTTCTCTTTTGTGAGTTCGAGGCCAGCCTGGTCTACAATGCGAGTCCAGGTCAGCCAAGGCTGCACAGAGAAACCCTGTCTCGAAAAGCAAAAACAAAATATCATCATCTATTCCTGTTATTTCCTAGTCCTGTCTATATGCAGCCCAATGTTTACAAATTATTAATACTACAGACCATACTATACAATATATATTTTTGAATTTCACTTTTATTTATGTGTATATTGTGTAGTTATGTGCATTTATGTACACCACTGTGTGTCTGGCTACCCTGGAACTTTTTATGTAGACAGAACTGGCCTGGATTTATAGAGAGCTACCTGTTTGTGCCTCCTGAGTTATGAGTTTAAAAGTGTGTGCCTTTAAAATGTTTTGTTTTTTATTTTATTAATTTTTTGGGGGGACACGGTTTTTGTGTGCAGCCCTGGCAGTTCTGGACTCACTTTTGTAGACCAGGCTGTTCTGGAACTCACAGAGATCCGCCTGCCTCTGCTGGGATTAAAGGTGTACTCCACCGTGCCAAGCCTAATATGTTATCTTAAATTATGTATATATGTTTCTTTCTCTGTGATACATGTGAATGCAGGTGCCCTCAGAATACAGAAGAGGGTGTCAGATCCCTCTGCAGCTGGAGTTATAAGCAATTTGAGTTTCCTATATGGGTGCTGGGAACCATACTCTAGTCCTATGACAGTTCAGTATGCTCTTAACTGCTGAGTCATCTCTCTAGCCATCAGATTTAGGAATTATAGTGATGTACTAGATTGTGTTTAGAAGAAGAGTGGTTTTTGAAAAAAAAAATTTTTTTTTTTAAAGATTTATTTATTTATTACATATACAGTGCTCTGCCTGCTTGTACCTCTGCAGGCCAGAAGAGGGCATCGGATCACATTATACATGGTTGTGAGCCACCACGTGGTTGCTGGGAATTGAACTCAGGACCTTTGGAAGAACATACAGTGCTCCTAACCTCTGAGCCATCGCTCCAGCCCCCGAAAAAAATATTTTATGTGTATGAGTGCTCTGTCTTCGTGCATGTCAGAAGAGGGAATTAGATCCCATTGCATTTGGTTGTGAGGCACTCTGTGGTTATGAGAATTGAACTCATGACCTCTGCAAGAGCAATTGAGTATTCTTAACCACTGAGCCATCTCTCTTAAGAGTGGTTGTTTTAAGACACTTGTGTCAACAACCTTAAGTTCTGTATAGGTCTTCCTGGTGTCTTATTTTCTTGTTTGTGTGCTGGTAGAACAACAGATAACAGCTAGACCATGTTGATTTGATTTTAATCAGATTATATGTGAATGCCAGTCTCTTGATTTGTGGACTGGGGGAGAAGAGTATGTGGATGGATCAGTACCATTAGTCTGTGTTTGTTGCACAGAGAACCAAGTTTGTACCTTTTTGTGTCTGGGTGAAGGTTAGCAACTCCTTTCTTTGTCTGACACTTTAAATCCAGGATATTTGGGGAATATTATTTATGAATTATTTTAAAATTGTAAAACTTTTCTTTTTTTAAAAGATTTATTTATTATTTATTATGTATACAGTGCACATTAGATCACATTATAGATGGTTGTGAGCCACCATGTGGTTGCTGGGAATTGAACTCAGGACCTCTGCAAGTGCAATCAGTGCTCTTAACCACTGAGCCATCTCTCCAGCCCAAAAACTTTTATTTTCTAAGATAAATTTTTTCAGGCCGGGCATGGTGGTGCATGCCTTTAATCACAGCACTTGGAAGGCATCGGCAGGTGGATCGCTGTGAGTTCAAGGCCAGCCTGGTCTACAAAGTGAGTCCAGGACAGCCAAAGCTACACAGAGAAACCCTGTCTCGAAAAAACTAAAAAAAGAGATTTTTTTAAAGTAGTTTACACATGACTGTTTTTCGAGACAGGGTTTCTCTGTGTAGTCTTGGCTGTCCTAGACTCGCTTTGTAGACCAGGCTGGCCTCAAACTCACAGCAATCCGCCCTTCTCTGCTTCCTGAGTGCTGGGATTAAAGGCATGCACCACCATGCCTGGCTTTACACATGACTCTTAAACATTGTGTTATTAAATAATAAATCTAAATCTGATTGCCATATTTTGTCTAAAACTGCTATTTATAGTTTATATTATGAAATAACTTTTGTAATTGTATTCATTTTCATGCTTAACCTCTATATATTAAATTTGAGATATACTTAGTATGCTTAAGTATAGAAAGTATGTGCCTAGACAGTATGCTTATATAGTTATAAATACTCTTACCTTGTCTCCATATATGTGTTGGTATGCTTCATATATTGGACTTAGAGTTGTGGATAACACTGGTTAGGCTGTTGCTTTTGCTTTTGTGTGTCTTTGGGGCTTAGAGACAGAAAAAAAAAATGAGATCTCAGTAATAAAGTGTATTAGGCTAGATACATAGCCCCACAATTAAGAGCACTGGCTGTTTTTCTGGAGGATTAGAGTTTGGTCTCCAGCACCCACAGGATCTCACAACCATCCGTATCTCCAGTTCCAGGAGATCCAATGCCCACTTCTACTCTGCATATGGGAGGCACAAGGTTCATAAACAATACATGTAAAACACCCATATACATAAAAATAAATCAATCTTCTGGGCTAGATAGATGGCTCAGCTGTTAAAATTGTTTATTGCTCTTCACAGGCCCTGGGTTTAGTTCCTAGTATATACATCAGGTTGTTTACAGCCAGTTATAACTCTCCAGTTCTTAGGTATTCAGTGCCCTCTTTACTCTTTGGGCATGTGGTGCACATAAATGCACATAACTACACAATATACACATAAATAAAAGTGAAATTCAAAAATATATATTATAAAGTATGGTCTGTAGTATTAATAATTTGTAAACATTGGGCTGCATATAGACAGGACTAGGAAATAACAGGAATAGATGATGATATTTTGTTTTTGCTTTTCGAGACAAGGTTTCTCTGTGCAGCCTTGGCTGACCTGGACTCGCATTGTAGACCAGGCTGGCCTCGAACTCACAGGGATCCACCTGCCTCTGCCTCCTGAGTGCTGGGATTAAAGGCGTGCGCCACCACCCGGCTAGATGATGATTTTTGATTGGATTATAGATTTCTGTTTTGCATTTGTTTTAATACTTTTTGTTCTTATTTATTTATTTACTTACTTTTTTTCGAGACAGGGTTTCTCTGTGTAGCCTTGGCTGTCCTGGACTCACTTTGTAGACCAGGCTGACCTCAAACTCACAGTGATCCACACTGCCTCCCAAGTGCTGGGACTAAAAGCGTGTGCCATCGCACCAGGCCCCAATATTTTTTATTAAAAGAACTAAAAAGTAATTTTTTTTCAAGACTTGGCTGTCCTGGACTCCTTTTATAGACTAGGCTGTCCTGGAACTCAGAAATCTGCCTGCCTCTGCCTCCCAAGTGCTGGGATTACTGGTGTGTGCCATCACACCTGGCTTGATTTTTTTTCTTAATATTTTATTCATTTTCATTTATTTTTGTTTTAGACAGGGGATTGCTATATCTACCTAGCTAGATTGGCTGGCCTCAAACTGATCAGTGGCTCTCCAGTTTTGACTGGGATTACAGCTATGAACTACCAAGCTCAGCTGGAGCTTCTTTCTTGTTTTTCCTCCTAACCTTAGAAGTCTCACCAAAATGGCCTTTAACAACATCTATTTGGGGTAGTCTGTACTTTTTTTTTTTCTAATCATGTTTCAAAATAGTCTTCCATCTTGTTATCCAGATGCAGAATTACATTTTTAGGTGTTTGTTTATTATTCTGGTTGGATAAAGGTCTCATTATATAGATCTGGTTATTCTGAAACTTTTATCAGTTATTCTTCCTGTTTGAGAATGACATTAAGCCTTGCTCCATTTTTCTATTTTTGTTAGAGTAAATCTGTGCTTCCCCATACCAATCTCTGTCTTAGTAGCCTAGGTTTCCCATAAAAAACTGTTACTACAATGTTTTGGCTCACAGTTTTGGAGAGAACAAATAAAGGTATTGGGCTGGAGAGATGACTCAGTGGTTAAGAGTTAAATGGTCTTCTTTGGGAAGACCCAAGTTCAATTCCCAACACCTTTTTTGAAAACTCCAAATTATCTGTAACTCCAGTTCCAGAGGACCCGATGCCCTCTGTAGGCACTGCATGCATGTGGTACACATACACACATGGAGGCAAAATACTTACACACATAAGATAAAAATAAAAATAAATCACAGTGTCAACCAGGCATGTGTTCTCTAAAGGCCTTTCGTATTCATTGTGGTCATACTTTCCTCATTGCCTCTGTCTTAATAGGGCTGCTTTCTTTCTTTGTTTCTATTTATTTATTTATTATGTATACAGTGCTCTGTCTGCATGTACACCTGCAGGCCAGAAGAGGGCATCAGATCACATAATAGATGGTTATAAGTCACCATGTGGTTTCTGGGAATTGAACTCAGGACCTCTGGAAGAGCAATTAGTGCTCTTAACCTCTGAGCCCTCTCTCCAGCCTGCACTTGCTTGCTCTGTCTCTTTCTTTGTTTCTTTCTTTTTTCTTTTTTCTGAGACAGGGTTTCTCTGTGTAGTCTTGGCTGTACTGGACTCAATTTATAGACCAGGCTGGCCTCGAACTCACAGTGATCCGCCTCCCTCTGCCTCCCAAGTCCTGAGATTATAGGTGCGTGCCACTGCACCTGGTTTTTATACAATTTTTTTTTGGGGGGGATTCTTTTTTATCACTCATGTTGTGTTTCATTTAGGGACACTATTTCTTGTATTTAGGGCCTACCCTAATCTAGAATGATCTTATTTCCAGATCTTTACATTAACAACATCTTCAAAGAACTTTTTGTAAATTATTTCTTTTTTTAAAAGATTTATTTATTATTTATATAGTATCCTGCCTGCGTGTGTGCTGCAGTTCAGAAGAGGGCACCAGATCTCATTATAGATGGTTGTGAGCCACCATGTGGTGGCTAGGAATTGAACTCAGGACCTTCAAAAGAACAGCTAGTGCTCTTCTTTTTTTTTTTTTTTTTTTTTTTTTTTTTTTGGTTTTCTGAGACAGGGTCTCTCTGTGTAGCCTTGGCTGTCCTGGACTCACTTTGTAGACCAGGCTGGCCTCGAACTCACAGCGATCCGCCTGCCTCTGCCTCCCGAGTGCTGGGATTAAAGGCGTGCGCCACCACGCCCGGCTTTGCTCTTCTTTTTTAAAAAGGTTTATTATTGAGTGAAGTATGTGCATATGTGCACATGAATGCAGTGCCTGTGGGGACCAGAAGAGGGCATGGGTCCCTGAAACTGGAGTTATATGTAGTTGTAAGCCATGCACCATGTTGTTGCTGGGAACTGAACCTTGGTCCTCTGGAAGAGCAGCCAGTGCTATCAACTGCTGAACCAATTCTTCAGCCTCCATATTGTCAATTTCTGGTGGAGATAATAATAGTTGTTAAGGTGGCACCATTTAGCATTGTTGAATTGAATTATATTAAATGTCTTATTAAAGCTGGGTGTGGTGGTGCAGGCCTTTAATCCTGGCACTCAGGGAGGCAGAGGCAGATGGATCGAGGTGAGTTCAAGGCCATCCTGGTCTACAAAGCAAGTCCAGGATAGCCAAAGTTACACAGAGAAACCCTGACTTGAAAAACAAAAAACAAACAAAGGCTTAAAAATTACAGTTTACTTCTTTCAGTGATGGAGATTATACATTGTACATTCATACATCATACTTCTAGTCAATACTACCATTAAACAACTTTCTCAATCTCATTATTTTATATTAAAGAATTATCTTTCCTTTTATGTATTAAAATATACATAATATCAGCTGGGCATGGTGGCGCATGCCTTTATTCTCAGAACTTTGGAGGCAGAGGCAGGTGGACCTTTGTGAGTTCAAGGCTAATCTGGTCTATTCTGGTCTACATAGTGAGTTTCAGGACAGCTAGGGCTATTTAAAGAGACTTTGTTTCAGAAAAGTGTGTGTGTGTGTATTTCTAAAACATGCATGTGTGTATACACACAATATATGTCTACATGTATATGTGTGTTTATTATATATATGTGTATATACGTTGTAAAAATTGTTACAAAGTATCTGAGTCCCTACCTTTCATTTTTGGGTACATTTTGGCCGTGGATTTGCTAAGTTACATGGGATTCTATGTTTATTGTTTTGAAGGACCACAGGGACTATATTATACTTACTTTTGTTTGCTTGTTTGTTTTCGAGATGGCGTTACTCTGTGTAGCCTTGGCTGTCCTGGAATCCCTTTGTACACCATGCTGGCCTCCAGTGCCTCCTGAGTGCTTGAGATTACAGGCTTGAGACACTGTGCCCAGCCTGTTGTAGCTACTTGCTGTGCTGTTCTGTACACATAAGGAGTGCATGGAGATTGAAGTCTTCCTTTGTCCTCATGGGGACCTCTTATTTTTTTTTTCCTGTTTGGCAATATCATACTAGTGAGTATGATGTGGATCTTACTCTAATTTGGATTTGCTTCTTGCTTGTTTCTTTCAATTTTTTGTTTTGTTTTGTTTTTTCTGAGACAGGGTTTCTCTGTGTAGTCTCGGCTTGTCCTGAGTTTGCTTTGTAGACCAGGCTGGCCTTGAACTCACAGACATCTGCCTGCTTGTGCCTCCCAAGTGCTGTGATTATAGGCATGCATGCCTGGCCAGTTTACTTATTTTTTAAGATTTGCTTTTATTATCTGTATGGATGCTTGTTAGTTTTATGCCAACTTTGCACAAGCTAAGAGTCATCAGAGAGGAGGGAGCCTCAGTTGAGAAAATAACTCCAAGCCTGTTGGGCGTTTTCTTAATTAGTGATCATTGTGGAAGGGCCTAGCCCATAATGTTCGGTACCACCCTGGGCTGGGTAGTCTTCGGTTCTATAAGAAAGGCTTAAGCAAGCCATGGAGAGCAAGCCAGTAAGCAGCACTCCTCTGTGGCCTGTGCATCAGCTCTTGCCTTCAAGTTGCCCAAATTGTGCAACCACAAGCCTTACCAATTTTGGTTTTTTATCCACAAAACCCATATTCTGTTGACATGCTTCATTTAGCAAGAACAAGTTAGCAGTAAGTAGAGTTACAGAAGCCAGAAAGCACACATGACATGAAAAAATAAATCATCTAATTTTAAAGAAATTGCATGTGTGTGTGTTCATGTTTGTTGCTATTGCTCTAGCTCTGTGAAAGTCCTGTTATTTATTTAGTTAGATTTTTTTCTTTTTTAAAAAGATTATTATTATATATACAGTGCTCTGCCTGCATGTGTGCCTGCAGGCCACAAGAGGGCATCAGATCCCATTATAGATGGTTGTAAACCACCATGTGGGCGCTGGGAATTAACTCAGGACCTCTGGAAGAGCAGTCAGTGCTCTTAATCTCTGAGCCATCTCTCCAGCCCCCCCCCCCTTTTTTTCCCAAGATAGGATTTCTTTTTGTAGCTGCCCTGGAATTTGCTCTGTAGACCAGGCAGGCCTTGAACTCATAGAGATCTGCCTTCTTCTGCCTCCCAAACGCTGGGATTAAAGGTGTGCACTACCACTGCCCTGTGTCTTGTTATTTTATATAATAGCATAAGCATGACTTATCTGAGAGCAGCTGCTGCTTTATAGTCATGCTTGTTTTTCCAATAACAATAATTTCCTTAGCCTGTTTTTTTCTTGTACAGTTTCTTCTACAGTTGTATTGTATATGTGTGAATGTTGCTTTCGGTGTACATATATGCACATGATAATACCAGAGATACCAGAGATAATAACTGAGTGTTGCTTCTCAGGACCTGTTCACTTTATTTATTTATTTCTTACTTTACATGCATTGGTGTTTTGCCAGCATGTTTGTCTGTGTGAGGGTTTCAGGTCCTGGTCCCCTGGAACTGGAGCTATAGACAGTGTGAGCTGCCATGTGAGTGCTGGGAATTGAACATGGGTCCTTTGGAAGAGCAGTCAGTGCTCTTAACTGCTGAGCTATCTCTCAAGCCCCTCACTTTATTTTTTGAGACAGGATCTGATTAGCATGTTTCTGGCTGGCTGGCTGGCATGCCAAGTGGCCAGTGAGCCCTACAGATTCACCTGTTCTGGATTACAGGTGCATGGCACAGTAACCTGACTTTTTTTGTTTGTAGGTCCAGGAGCTCAGGTCCTGTTGTTTGCAAAGGAAGCACGTTACTGACTGAGCCATCTTCCTTGTGATAGTATTAAAAATACTTTGTGATTTATTTTCCTTTTCTTTTGTTTCTAAAACTCAAAAGTGCGCAGCAGTTAAAAGTGCCAACTACTCTTCCAGAGGTCCTAAATTCAATTCTCAGTAACCACATGGTGGCTCACAACCATCTATAATGTGACCTGATGCCCTCTTCTGGCCTGCAGGAGTACGTGCAGATAAAGCACTTATACATTAAAAAACCAAACCCAAAACCTCAAAAGTACTATTTCACTATTCACTGGGGAATCAGTGAGTATTAGGCTTATTTACTTACTTTCGGAGAATAGATGGGAAAATTTTTTGCTGGAGCATGGACCCCCAAAGCAGCCATGCTGGTAAAAGTCTTTACTCAGCATAGGATGATGGCTTTCTCCCCAGAGGCATAAATGGAGCTTTTCAGTTACCTCTATCCCATATACTCCAGCAACTCTGGAGACCCCGAGGCCATTTTGCAATCAGGGCTGAGTACAAATGGCTGGGAGGAGTGTCAGGAATCTTAGGTGAAGGTTCAGTGACTCTCCTCTTCTGAAGGGATGTTGACAGTTAGTAGGCTTAAGCTTGATTGTGATGGACTCTTACAAGCAGGACTCAGCCAATCTGAAGATGGCTGTTTTGCTCAGATGTCCACTTTCCACAACAATGCCCATTTAGGCATTTGCAGGAAATACATTGTTTGGGAGTAGGTATGCAGATTATAGAGGATTAGTCCACTCCATTGTTTTTGTCTCCTTAAACTTGTGATATTCATCTTCAATGTAATACCAGTGAAACTCTAGTTGTTCAGTTTTATTAAATATGACTGTAGTTGTCTTAAGTTTCCAGCAGCAACCAAGTAAGCTGTTAGAGACGTGATGCTAACAGCACTTTATCATTAAATATTTTTACAGGTAGCTCCCAGGTTTCTATCCCCCCTCCTTCCTTGCTTTTTTATTTTTTATTTTTTTAAGATTTATTTATTATGTATACAACATTCTGCATGCATACCAGAAGAGGGCATCAGATCTCATTATAGATGGTTCTGAGCAACTAGGTGGTTTCTGGGAATTGAACTCATGACCTCTGGAAGAGCAGTCAGTGCTCTTAACCTCTGAGCCATCTCTCCAGCCCTTAATTTGGGTTTTTTTGAGACAGGGTTTCTCTGTGTTAGCTTTGGCTGTCCTGGACTCACTTTGTTTTTTGTTTTTAATATTTTAATTATTAACTTACGTGCATTGGTGTAAGGGTGTCAGATCTTGGCGTTACAGACAGTTGTGAGCTGCCATGTGGGTGCTGGGAATTGAACCCGAGTCCTTTGGAAGAGCAGGCAGTGCTCTTAACCTGAGCCATCTCTCCAGCCCTCTGGACTCATTTTGTACACCAGGCTGGCCTCAAACTCACAACGATCTGCCTCTGTCTCCCTAGTGCTAAGATTAAAGCCATAGGCCACCATGCCCAGCTGTTTTTTATTTTTTGACAGAGGATTTGATTTCTCTGTGTAGATTTGGCTGTCCTGGAATTTGCTCTGTATACCAGGCTGGCTTCTTCACAGAGACCTAACTGCCTCTGCCTTCCAAATCTTGGGATCTCTGGGAGGCAGAGGCAGGTGAATCTTTGTAAGTTCAAGGCCAGCCTGGTCTACAGAGTGAATCCAGGACAGCCAAGGTTACGTAGAGAAACCCTGTCCCAGAAAAAAAAAATAAATTGTAAAGATAGCATTTTCCTATATATTTCAGGATGATGTTGAGTTCACTATGCAGCCAAGATTGGTTTTGATTTTTGCTGTAAATTTAGTACAGCAGTTTTTTGTTTTTGTTTTTTTTTTTTGAGACAGGGTTCCTCTGTGTAATAGCCCTGGCTGTCCTGGACTCTTTGTAGACCAGGCTGGCCTGGAACTAACAGAGATCTGCCTGGCTCTGCCTCCCTAGTGCTGGGATTAAAGGCGTGCGCCACCACTATCAGGCTGCTCTTTTTTTATTTTTATTTTTCTTAATTAATTTTATGTCTATCAGTGCTCTATCTTCATGTTCAGCTGCAAGCCAGAAGAGGGCATCAGATGGTTGTGAGCCACCATGTGGTTCCTGGGAATTGAACTCAGGACTTCTGGAAGAGCAAACAGTGCTTTTAACCACTGAGCTATCTCTCCAGCCCTGTGCAGCAGTTCTTAATCTGTGGGTTATGACCCCTTTTGGGGTTGAATGACCCTTGACATGGGTCTGATATCCTACATATCAGATAATTACATTATGATCCAAACAGTAGCAAAAACAATTATGAAGTAGCAATGAAAATAATTTTATGGTTGAGGGTTACTACAACATGAGGGACTATTTTAATGGGGTGTAGCATTAGGAAGGTTGAAAACTACTGATCTAGTGGCAATTTGGTGTCAGTTTTGAGATGAATGAAAATCTTCCTGCAAGGTATTTACTTCACATAAAGATAAATAACACAGGGTATCCAAGAAAAGGATGGCATTTATGTTCAAAAGGATACTTTATTTCCCCGAAGGTTTGAAATTGTTAGTTTCATTTTGCTCCCATCACTTGTCCTTATTCTGTTCCAGCGTTACATTCTTTCTCTGTAATTGCTGTTACTCAAGTTAAAAACAAACAAACAAACAAAGCAGTGAGACTGCGTCATCTTGATTTCTAATTCTTCAGTTTGTGTAATGAGCCATAGCTGTCCAGCAACTGACTTGTAGACCAGGCTGGCTTCATACTTAGAGAAATCTGCCTGTCTTTGCCTCTTGAGTGCTGGGATTAAAGGTCTGCGTAAGTTTGTTTTTAAGTTTATGGCAAGTAGTTCTTTGTTCTTCTTGAATTGAGCTAGAGTACCTGAATTTATTTTTTTCTGCAACTGCTGGAGAGTATATAGAGAACCCTTCTTAAGTAACAGACTTTGTAGCGGCCGTCACTGCCGTAACAGTGAAGCGCGCTTTTCAGTGCTTGCTTCACGTGGCATGTGATCACACCCAGTTACAGGTGAGAGCTAGGCCAAATTTAATGCCTTTGCATGCCAGGCATTATTACCACTCTGGCTGCTGTTTGAGCCCTGTACTACAACCTAAGGATACAGCCACTTCCATTGTGTCTGCCTCTTGGCGATTGCAGTCAGAGGACAAAAAGCATGCAGTATTTGAATATGGAAAGTTTAATATTTAGAGTTAGAAAAGTTGGGCAAAGTGGTGCATGCCTGTAGTATATTAAAGAAATGTGTTTACTTGTGTGACACATGTGCGCATGTGTGCACTATGACACACATGCGATCAGAGACTAATTTGAGGAGTTATCTCCTTCTCTATGTGTCTCGGGAATTGAACTCAGGTCATCAGGCTTGGCACCAGGCACGTTCACCCACTGAGTTCCTTGCTGGTACCTTAATTTTAAAAATACATTTATTAATTTTTAGTTTTATATGAGTGTTTTCCATTTATATATGTCTGCCTATCTGCCTGTCCGTCTGTCTACAGTCTGTCTGCCACCCACAGAGACTACTAAAGGGCATTGGGGCCTAGTAGAGGTAATGGAATCTTCTTTAATTGGATTTACAGACAGTTGTTAGCTGCCATATGGGTGCTAGGAACTAACCCTAGGCTTCTGCAAGAACAGCCACTGCTTTTAACAGCGTACTTATTGTTTTCACCCTATTTACTCTATGTGTCTCTGTGTGGGGTGTATATGTGTGTGTGGGTGCATGTGTGTATATACATGTGAGAGGAAGGCATTGGGTGACTTGCTTTATTTTGCTGTTCAGGTTTTTTTTTTTTTTGAGACAGTATCTCACTGAACCTGGAATCCCTCTGATTCTGAAGCTAGCCATGTCAATTAGACCTGCTGGCCAGTGAGCTCCTGGGATTTGCTTGTGTCTGTCTGTGCTTCCAATGCTGTGGTTATGGCTCCTTTCCCAGATGGCTTTTGTATGGGTACTGGGGATCAAACTCAGGTTCTCTTGCTTCTACTACAGCCGTGCCACAGTGCCTCAATACTGTCTGTTTCTTAAATTTTTGTTTTAGTTCTGTTCATTTTATTTTTAAAGATTTATTTATTTTATGTGCTGTTTTCATGCACACTAGAAGAGGGAATCAGATTCCACTACAGATGGTTGTAAACCCCCGTATGGTTGCTGGGAATTGAACTCAGGACCTCTGGAAGCAGCAGTACTCTTAACCACTGAGCCATCTCTCCAGCCCTGTTTATTTTATTTTTGATGAGTGTTTTGTCTGCATGCATGTATGTGTAGTGTGTTGTACCTGGTACCTGTGGAGGGTAAAGGATCCCCTGGAATGGATGATGGTGAGTTACCATGTAGGTGCTGGGAGTCTAGTTCTCAAACCGTTGAGCTTCCCCCCCCCCGCCCCCCCCCCCCCCCCCCCCGAGACAGGGCTTCTCTGTGTAGCCTTGGCTGTCCTGGACCTACTTTATAGACCAGGCTGGCCTCAAACACACAGAGATCCGCCTGTCTCTACCTCCCGAGTGCTGGGATTAAATGTGTGTGCCACCGTGCCTGGCTGTCCATTGAGCCATTTTCCACCCTCTTCCCCCTCACACCCTGGAAGTTTTCTGTGGTCTAGGCTGGCCTCAGCTACTGTGTAGCTGACACTGGCATTGAATGCCTCATCCTTCTGCTTCCTACACTCCAAAGGGCTGTGATTACAGGCATACATTATCGCTTTGCTTAATCTGTTAGTTTGATCATCCATCCTTCTTTAACTGTTTGAAGGTATAACATTCTCTATAGTCTGCTTTAAATAAAATCCAAGCCAGGCAGTGGTGGCACTTGCCTTTAATCCCAGCACTGGAAGAAGAGGCAGGTGGAAGGCAGAGCAGGTTCATCTCTGAGTTTGAGGCCAGCTTGGTCTACAGAGTAAGTTCCAGGACAGCCAGGGTTACACAAGAGAAACCCTGTCTTGAAAAACAAACGAACAATGCAAAACTTGTGGAAAGTTTTATTTGTTTACTTCAAAATACTTCCTGAGCTTCTCCGACCACCCAACATTTTTTTTTCTTTTCTTTTTCTTCTTGGTTATGGATCTTGCTGTATATATATATATATACTACACTCTGATCTTGAACTCAGAGTAATTCTTCCTGCTTCAGCCTCCTGAGTGCTGGGATTATAGGCATGAGCCATCACACTTTTTACTTTGACATATGATTGTATGGAAGTATTTTTTATTTGTATTTGGCATTGTAATTATCTTGTTAGTGATTCTTGATATCTCTCAGTTGAGATGATACATTCCTTTTATACTCAGTTATTTGATATTTTTCTGATACATGTGCTCCAGCATGTGGTGTGTCATGGTGCTTTTTCTACGTAGACTTAAAATGTACGCTATAGCTGTTTGCAATGAGCTTCTACAAATACCAGCTAGGGCAAATTGTTTGATGGAATTTGTTTTTATTTTTTGTTTTTTCTAGACAGGGTTTCTCTGCCCTGGGCTCACTTTGTAGACCAGGCTGGTCTCGAACTCACTGTTTGATAGAATTGTTAAAAAGTATATGTCTTCACTTTCTTTGTCTTTTTTTGGTTTTTCGAGACAGGGCCTCTCTGTGTAGCCTTGGCTGTCCTGGACTCGCTTTGTAGACCAGGCTGTCCTCGAACTCACAGCCATCCGCCTGCCTCTGCCTCCGGAGTGCTGGGATTAAAGGCGTGCACCACCACGCCCGGCTTATATTAAATATTTTTATACTTGCAAAACTTTTTTCTTTAAGTCTACTTTATCTGACATGAATATATAAAATGTTGACATTGATATATAAGACATTAATATATAATAATATGAAGATGTTGTAGATTTGGTGCCATGGAGACTGGGCTTCATGAGACCTTGTCTCAATAAAATAAAAAGAAACAAAAGAATCTAGGCAAATAAAGTATAGTAAACCAAATGAAATGAAGAAAATAATAAATCTACAAGATAGTCTATGGTGGCTCACACTTGTAATTCCAGCACTAGGAAGGAAGGCTAAGGTAGCAGCATTGCATGAGCTCAGGCTACTCTGGCTGTAGAGTGAGAGTGTCTCACACAGCAGCAGAGAGCATCTATCTAGATGGTTCATTGCATAAAAGGGCTTGTTTGAACTGGCGTGGTGGCGCACACCTTTAATCCCAGCAGAGGCAGGTGGATCCCTATGAGTTAGAGACCAGTCTGGTCTACAATGCGAGTCTAGGACAGCCAAGGCTACACAGAGAAACCCTGTCTCAAAAAACAGAAACAAAAAACCAAAAACCATATGAAGAAGCTCTAGACTGATTGAAAAAAGAAAGATAAAGGCTCTAGCACTTAGGAGGCAGAGGCAGGCAGATCTTGGGGAGTTTGAGGCCAGCCTGGTCTACAAAGTTGGTCCAGGACAGCCAGGGCTACACATAGAAACCCTGTCTTTGGGGGGGGGGGAAGGAAAAGAAAAAGAAAGGCACAGTTGCTTTATTAATGAAAATAGGGAGCTGGGCAATGGTGGTGCACACCTTTACTCTCAGCACTCAGGAGGCAGAGATGCATCTTTTTTTTTTTTTTTTTAAATTTTGAAAATAATTTTTTTTTTTTGCAGAGGCCCATCTTTGTGAGTTCAAGACCAGTCTGATCTGTAGCGCTAGTTCCAGGACAGTCAGGGTGACAGAAAGAAACTGTCTCAAAGAAATGTAACAACAACAAAAAAGAAATGAAAATAGAGATAACTTTTACTTATTAATAATAATGCCAGTTCATGTACTTTAGATAAGAGACAAATGCTTCAGTAGCTCCAACTTATCAAAAAACAAAACAAGAAATTAAAAGCTTTATATATATTACTTTTATTTTTCCAGTGCTTTGGATTGAACTCAAGACCTTACATATCCTAGGCAAGTGGTCTACTATTCATCCCTCTATATCAGAAATCCCACTTTTTTTGGTTTGTTTGTTTGTTTTTCCTTGAGACAGGGTTTCTCTGTGTAGCCCTGGCTGTCCTAGACTTGCTCTGTAGACCAGGCTGGCCTCGAACTCGTAGCGATCTACCTGCCTCTGCCTCTTGAGTTCTGGGATTAAAGGCATACCTTTAACTTTGTAAATTATATTTATGTATTTGATGAACGTGTCATGATATGTGTGTGGAGGTCTGAGGACAACTTTTGGGTGTTGGTTCTTTCCTTCCATCACCATTTGGTACCTGGAGATTGAGCTCAGGTGGTCAGGCTTGTCAGCAAGTGTGTTTACCTGCTGAACCGCCTTGTCAGTCTCAGGCTGCTTTCTTTTGTCCAGTGAAGGAATATGTTAGGATTGAAGCTGCCATACAGCGAAAGAAAGTTAAGGGTTCAGGCTTGGATTCCACCTTTAATCAGGCTCTCATTTGCCTGCCTTAGTCTGGTCTGTAGCTCAGTTTGACGTCAGCACCTGAGGCAGAGCCTGGGAGAGAAAAGGCCTTTCAGATGCTATGGCCTGGTGTGAGAGGGGATTAGGGATGATAGGGGTTATTTTTTGAGGGTTCGAGACCAGTATTATACACTTAGTGAGTGCCTGGGGTTTGTATCTATGTTAACAAATAGCACTGGGGGGTTTTGGCTATTACAGTCAAGAGTTTGTCTGGGTCTGGGCTTAGGTTTCAGATGAGGTTAAGAGCCGAAACACTTGTTCATAGATATCTCAGTGGAAGGGCAGTGCTGGAAGAAAAGGCATTTGTACTCTCAAAGGTGTTGTAGCACTCAGTACATGTGTAGTATAACCACTGCTGGTTGTCCAAGCTGAGCACTTAGTGTTCCATGCCTCCCAGTTGCTCTCCTTTAAAACACCATTGACGTGGGCTTTGCAATACAGTTATACTGCCCAATGAAGCCCACAGTTACTATAATACCCTTGCTGAAAAATGAATACTTTTACTCTAAATTAGACACAAGGCAAGGATGTCCACTTTTACCACTTGTATATAGTACAGGATATTTATTCTTATTCAATAAAGAGTAAAGGCATAGTAATCAGAAAGAAGTAAAGTTTTTATTTATTAAACAATGTAGTTGCATATACAACCCTAAGGAGTCTCCAAAATGCTACACTCCCCTGTTCCCAAAGACATGTAGCTTTGGCTGTTCTGGAATTTACTCTGTAGACCAGGTAGGCCTTGAACTCACAGAGATCTGGCTGCCTCTGCCTCCCAAGTACTGGTATTAACGGCATGCGCAATCACTGCCAGAAATCCAGAGTGCTTTTAAAATTAATGAATTTTGCAAGTGAAAGCATCAAAGTAAAAAAAAAAATTCAGTTACACTTTTATATACTAGTAGCAAGGGATTGTAATGAAATGCTGTTTTTCAGTTATATATATTGTAACAGGAACCAAAAAATGAATGATTTACAAAGTAATAGAAAGCTCTGGACACTAAAAACTACATACCAATTCTTAGAGAAGAAAGGGCCTAAAATAAATTGGTAAAACTCTAATCATTGCTGGGTGTGGTGGTGCACGCCTTTAATCCCAGCACTTGGGAGACAGAGGCAGGTGGAGCGCTGTGAGTTCAGGGCCAGCCTGGACTACAAAGCAAGTCCAGGACAGCCAAGGCTAACACAGAGAAACCTTGTCTCAAACAACAACAACAACAAAAACAACTCTAATCTTCATTGATATCATTAGTATCCATTCTCCTGAATTGATTTGTGGATGAAAAAAAAATTTTTTTTTTGAAAATTTTTTTGTAAACTATAAATTGAGTTTTATCTCTGTCATGTAGAGAACCTGGAAATAGTCCTCCTTCCCTTTCTGCAATATTTAAGATGTATAAATTATAAATCATAATGAAAATTTAAGAACATTTTTATCTGTCCTTAATTTTTTATAGCAAACCAATTGGAAATCTGTGAACTACCGAAAATTCATCTTACGGAGATTTCTTTGAGAATAATTTTTTATATTAACTATGACAATTATGAGAGGGTTGGAGAGTAGAAATGACTATAAAAACAGAAGCCAGACCTGGTGGTGGTGGTGCACACTTTTAATCCCAGCACTTCGGAGGCAGAGGCAGGTGGATTACTGTGAGTTTGAGGTCAGCCTGGTCTACAAAGCTAGTCCAGGACAGCCAGAGTGACACAGAGAAACCCTGTCTTGAAAAACTAACAAAACAAAACAAAAACCAACCAACCAAACAAACAAAAAACAGAAGCCAAAGAGTGTAAAGTTTTCACAAACCTCAGATGATCCAAGGTGAACAATATTGATATACAAGTATTAGGGAGTGTAAGAAAAGGAACACTCACAAGTAGTAAAAAGTTAGCACAACTGTTTTAGGGAGCAAGTTGGCAAGAATCCATGAAGATTTTAACTATCAGCAACTTTTTTTGGAGGGGGGAGGTTTGGAAACAAGGTATATTATATATATATATATCGATCGTTTTATTTTTATGTGTATAGTGTATAAGTGTTTTGCCTGCATGCATGTTATTTACCTGGTGCCCAAAGAAGCTGGAAGACAGTGATAAATCCTCTGGGGCTGAGTTCCAGATGGCTTTGAACTGCCTTGTGTGTGCTGGGAATCAAAACCAGGTCCTTTGGAAGTGTTCTTAACCAGTGAGCCGGCTCTCTAGCCTTAAACAGTGTATTTTGATCATACCCACCCGTAGCTTTCCCCTCCCACTTCTTCACTACTCATGTCCTTTCTTCTTTTTTGGAACTAAGTCTAATCAATACTATCTGTTGGGATGCAGAGTGATTTTATTGGCTTGGTCTTGAACAGGTAACTATAGCTGTAGTGAGTTTATGACTACAATGGTTATTCAAAATAATGCTAAAGAAATGTAACACTGGATTAGTAAACTAGCTGAGTGTGTAAAGGCCTGCCACCAAGCCATAATCTGGCTGAAACCCTAATCTCAATCACTAGAACCCACGTGTTGAAAAGGAGAATCAGATTTCCTACCTTACACATAAATAAAATCACATTTTTGTTTGTTTTAAGACAGACCTGTAAAAAATTCAGTGGAAGGAGCTCATGAGGGTTGCTCAGTGTGTTACAAAAATCTTCCCATATAAAAAGCCAGATTAGGGGGCTGGAGAGATGGCTCAGCGGTTAAGAGCCCTGACTGCTCTTCCAGAGGTCCTGAGTTCAATTCCCAGCAACCACATAGTGGCACACAACCATCTGTAATGAGATCTGATGCCCTCTTCTGGCCTGCAGCTGTACATGCATGCAGAACATCGTATACATAATAAATAAATAAATTAAAAAAAAAAAAAAAAAGCCAGATTAGATTGTGTGCTTCTGTAATCTCAGCACTTCAGTGGTGAGATGGGAGGTGGATATAGAATTGTTGGGAGGCTTACTAGCCAGTTAACCTGGAATATATAGCAGCAGTAAGCAAGATAGAAGGGGAGAAGCCCAGCTCCTAAAAGTTGTCGTTTGACTGCCTCACACAGTGACACATAAGCCCTTTTATGCTAACTGAAAATAGGTGGGAAAGAATACTCAAGACCTTTAATACTTAGGACACTAAGAGGGGCTGGACAAGTGGCTCAGCAGATAAGATTGAACACAACACATAGCACAGCCAAGGCTACACAGAGAAACCCTGTCTCGAAAAACCAAAAAAAAAAAAAAAAAAAAAAAAAAAGGATTGAACACCACCACTCTTGCAGAGGACCCCAGTTAGTTTCCAGGACCTGTGTAGGGCAACTTAGAGCCTCCTGGAACTCCAGCTCCAGGGCATATAATGCTCTCTTTGGCTTCTGGGGTCATACACAGGTGGCATACATCCACACACATAAATAGTGATCTTTGTTTTTCATAAGTTTTTTTCATGACTTTCTAATTTCTTATGTTTATTTCAAATTTCCCTCCCTGTTTTGGGTGGTTCTGAGGTTTACATCCAGGACTTTGCAATTGCCAGACAAGCCAGGCAAACACTTTACCACTTAGTAACAATTCCAGCCCCCAGAACCTTTTGTTTGGAATTTTGTGAGGCTTGGGGTACTGGGCTGTGCACCTAGTGCTTCACACATCCTAGGCAAATGTTCTGAGCTATATCACCCAGCTTTCTTTTTACTTAAGGGGGGGACGGAAGGGGGAGTGTGTTTATGTGCCTGTGTGCACTTGTGTGTTCACATACACTCACATGCAATTGCATGTGAGCTGGTTCTCTCCTGCTGCCACATGTGACTTAAAAAAGATTTATTTATATATTTTGCTATATGAGTGCTCTACTGCATGTATGTCTGCATCAGATCCCATTGTAGGTGGCTGTGAGCCACCATGTGGTTGCTGGGAATTGAACTCAGGACCTTTGGAAGCTCTTAACCACTGAGCCATCTCTGTAGTCCCAGTTTTTTTTAAAGAATGAAAATATTTTATTATCCATATAATATATTCTGATCATAGTTTCATCTTTCTCATTTTCTTAGAATCTCCCTCCTTCTCTACCCATCCAGCTACATGCCTTCTTTTTCTCTTTATTTAGAAAAAGAAAACAAAATAGGCAAATAAAACAAGCCAGAATTAAAAGCCAAAAAAAAAAAAAAAGAAAAGAAAAAGCATGAGAAGTATTCATACACACAGAGACACACCTTACACAACAATACCTGTAAAAACACAAAGTCGGAAACCATAACATATAAGCAAAAGACTAATAAGCCCCACCCCCCCAAAAAAAGGTGCTCAAAGAGAGCAATATGAGACAGAAACTCTCCAAACATACCATCGAGTTGTGTTTTGTGTTGGCCATCAACCATTGGGCATGGGGCCTGCTCTTCAGTGTGTTATGTATAGCTAGTGAAACTCTGTTGGAAAAGACAAATTTTTCTTTTCCAAGTGATTGTTAATTGAAGATGGCTTCTGTCTACTTCACCTCTCAGTACTGGGATTCTATCTGGCTTGGACTTGTGCAGGCCCTAATGCATGCTGCCAACAACAGACTGTGAGTGTATGTGAGTCAGTCCTATAGTGTCTACAAGACCCTGATTCTTTGGTGTCCTCAATGCCGTCTAACTCGTAGGTCTGAGTCCTTTGGAGAGGGGCTTGACTTTGCACATTGTCCAGTTATTCTGTGCGTTAGTTCCTATCTGCTGCAGGGGGAAGCTTCTCTGATGATGGCTGAGTGAGATACTGATTGATGGGTATAGAGGAATGTTTCTGCATGTTACTTGGTACCCGTATGTGCACATGTTAGTTACTGTGGATTTTTTTTCCTTCTTGAGATTGTGTGGCCTTGCTTAATATTACATGGTCTAAATCTATCTATTTTCTTTGAGCTGAATAGTATTGCACTTTATATACAACAGATTTTCATTATTTATCTGTTGATGGACAACTAGGTTAATTATGATTCTTTGCTATGGTGAATAAAGAAGCAATAAACATGGACTTGCAAATATCTCTATGGTAGGGTATGGAGCTCTTTGGGTGTATACCTGAGACTGAGATAGGTAGTTCTGTTTTTAATTTTTTGAGAAATTTCCAAACTGATTTTCACAATGACTATATTAATTTGTAACTCCATCAACAGTGAATAAAGGTTTTTCTCTCCACGTCCTCTCCTATGTTTGTTCTCAGATTGTTGATGTAGATAGCCATTGTGTGGTGCTAGCTGAAAGTAACTTTTTTTGTTTTTGTTGTTGGTTTTTCCCAGACAGGGTTTCTCTGTGTAACCTTCGCTGTCCTGGACTTTATAGAGCAGGCTGACCTCGGATTCACAGAGCTCCACCTGCCTCTGCCTCCTAAAAGCTAGCACTAAAGGCATGCTCCTGGCTCTACAAGTAGTTTTAATTTCCATTACCCTGATGGCTAGGGATATTGAACACTTTATAAAAAATGGTTATTGTATTTTTTTGTTTTTGATTTTGTTTTCTTTTGTTCTGTTTTGTTTTGTTTTTCCCAAGGCAGGGTTTCTCTGTGTATCCCCAGCTGTCCTGGAACTCAATCTGTAAACCAGGCTGGCCTTCAACTCAGAGGATCTGCTTGGCACCACTGCCAGGCTGTTTTCAGGTTTCAAGTTAAGGTCTGTGATCCAGCAAAACATTTTTTTTTTTTAAAAAAAATTGATTTATTTTATTTTATGTGCAGTGGTATTTAGCCTGCATGTATACCTGTGTGAGAGTGTCAGATCTTGGAATTACAGACAGTTGTGAGCTGCCATGTAGGTGCTGGGAATTGAACCTGGATCCTCTGAAAGAGCAGTCTGCTCTTACCGCTGAGACATGTCTCCAGCCTCTAGTAAAACTTAAAAAAAAAAAAAAAAGATTTACTTTTTACTTTCTATGTGAAAATGTTTTGTCTGTACACATGTCTGTGTGCTGTTTGTATATATGCCTGTTGGATCCCCTGAAATGTGTTATGGATGGTTGTGAGCTATTATGTGAGTGTTGAGAATTAAACCCATGTCTTCTGCAAGAGCAGCAGATGATTTTAATTGCTGAGTCATCTCTCTTAACACCTTTTTGATCAAGTTTGAATTGATTTTTATACAGGGTGAAAGATACAAATCTAATTTGACTTTTTTTGCTGGTAGAAATCTAGTTTGCCAGCACCATTTGTTGATTAGCCTTTTTTTAAATGTCAAAAATTAAGCGGGCATTGTTTGTTTGTTTGTTTGTTTTCTTTTTTTGGGGACAGGACCTTTCTACATAGCCCTGGTTGTGCTGGAACTCACCATATAGACCAGGCTGGCCTCGAACTCACAAATACCCACCTTGCCCTCTGCCTCTTAAAAGCTGGTATTAAAGGTGTGAGCCCCCACACCTGGCAACATTGTTGTTTTAAATATGGATCTTTTATTCCATTGGTCTATCTGTCTACTTTTATTCCAGTAGCAGGATGTTTATCACTAGAGCTCTATAGGATAATTTTGTTTACTTTAGTTTTGTTTTTCCAGACAGGGTTTCTTTGTTCAGCCTTGGCTGTCCTGGCTCTGTAGACTAGGCTGTCCTTGAGTTCAGAGATACCCACTTGCCTCTACCTCTTGAGTACTGGAATTAAAGGTGTGTGCCACCACTGCCCAGCTTCCATAGAAGAATTTGAGGTCAGATGTTATAATACATCTAGTGGTATTCTTACTCCTTAAGATTGCTTTGGCTATTTGTGGTTCCATATGAATTCTGGTATTTTTTTAAACCTATGAAATATTACATCAGGATTTTGTTATTTATTACATTAAACCTATAAGTTAATTTTGGTAGTATAGCCATTTTCACAATGTTAATTATACCAATCTAGGTGCATGGAATACCTCTCCATTATCTATTAACTTCTGTGTTTTCTTTTTTCAGGATATTGAAATTTTACGTTGAGAAGTCTTTCATTTCTTTTGTTAGATATGTTCCTAACATATGGGGCGGCGGATGACATTATTATTTTGAATGGAATGTTTTTCATTTCTTTTTTTAAAATATTATTTATTTTTATTTTATGTGCATTGGTGCTTTGCCTGCATGTATGTCTGTGGGTGTTAGATTTTGGAGTTATAGACAGTTGTGAGCTGCCATGTGGATGCTGGGAATTGAACCCAGGTCTTCTGGAAGAACAATCAGTGCTCTCAACTGTTGAGCCATCTCTCCAGCACTCCTCATTTCTTGAGAGTAGACTTGTTGGTATAAATGAAAGATACTGTTTTTTATTTATTTATTCTTTTTTTGGGGGGGGGTTTCGAGACAGGGTTTCTTCGTGTATCCTTAGGCATCCTGGACTCATTTTGTAGACCAGGCTGGCCTCGAACTCACAGCTATCCACCTGCCTCTGCCTCCTGAGTGCTCGGGATTAAAGGCGTGCGCCACCACACCTGGCTTATTTATTTATTATTTAATATTGACTTTGTACCCTGCAACTTATTGTATTAGGTCCAAGAGTTTTCTAGTAGACTCAGAGTCTTTAAGAATTATGTCACCTACAAATAGGGGTAGTTTGACCCCCCTGCATTTTTATCCCTTTTATGGTTTCCTCTTGTTTAATTGATGCAATTAAGGCTTTGAGCACTATGTACTATATAGTGAGCATCCTTGTCTCATTTCTGATTTAAAAGGAAATGCTCCTAGTGTTTTTCATTTAATGTAATGTTGTCTGTAGGCATGCTGTATATGGCTTTTATTAATTTGAGATATATTTCATCTATTCACTTAAGTCTCCAAAGCCTTTTAAAATTTGTGTTTACTATTTTATTCTTTTATGTATATAGGTATTCTGTTTACATGTTGTACCTTCTTCTGCAGAGGCCAGAAGAAGGCATTGAATCCCCTGGAACTGAAGTTACAGGTGGTTGTTAGCCGCCATGTAGGTGTTGGAAATTGAGTCTAGGTCTTTCAGAAGAGGAGACAGTGCTCTCAACAATTGAGCCATCTCTCCGGGACCCACCCTTAACCCCACCCACCCTTGAGACAAGGTCTCACTATGTAGTTCTGACTCACCTGGAACTCCCTGTGTAGACCAGGCTGGCCTAGAACTCACAGATTGGTCTGCTGTTGTTTTATTTTATTTTATTTATTTTTTGGTTTTTCGAGACAGAGTTTCTCTGTTAGCCCTGGCTGTCCTAGACTTGGACCAGCCTGGCCTTGAACTCACAGTGATCCACCTGCCTCTGCCTCTCGAGTGCTGGGATTAAAGGCATGCGCCACCATTCCCAGCTTTTACTGTTGTTTTAAAAGGATGAACGTTCCAAAGTCAGTTTTACCAATGAAGACTTAGGAGCAAGATGCTGGGATGAAAACCTGCTAGCTCAGAGTAGAGAAAGCACCCAGCTGACCTTCCTACTCAGCTCTTGTCCCAGAGGAAAACCCAAAAACTAAAAGCAAAGAGATTGCTAGCTCAAAGCTGAAAAGTCCCTTGTTCTTATCCACTCACGATTTTTGTTGGTTGGTGTTTTGTTTTGTTTTGTTTTGTTTTGAGACAGGGTCTCTCTGTGTAGCCCTGGCTGTCCTGGACTCACTTTGTACACTAGGCTGGCCTAGAACTCACAGCAATCCACCTGCCTCTGCCTCCCAGAGTGCTGGGATTATAGGCGTGCGCCACCAGCTGGCTTCTACTGTGTCTTAAATACATTTTAACTCAAAGTCTTTCCTACTCTTTAATCCCTGTCAGCTGATTTCTTGCCCTGCCTCTTGACCTAGGGTTAATTTTATTAAATCCTATGTACAGAAAGCTCTTGTATTAAAGGTATGTGCGAGGGCTGGCTAAAGCACATCATAATCACCTGTTTTCAATAAGCAGAAACTTATTGGATTAAAGATGTGTGTAAAGCTGAACCACTCCAAACATGAAACAGGGTTTTGGGGCTCAGAGGTTAAGAACACTGCTTGCTCTTCCAGAGGTCCTGAGTTCAATTCCCAGCAACCACATGGTGGTTCACAACCATCTAAAATGAGATTTGGTGGCCTCTTCTGGTCGGTGTGCAGGTATACATATGATCAGAACTCTGTGTACATGATAAATTAATAAATACATCTTAAAAAAATAAATAAAAGAAACAGGACTTTACAGTTCACAATGGGGTCAAATATCCTGTAACAGTTGTCTGCCTCTGCTTTCTGAGTGCTGGGATTAAAGGGGTGTGCTATCACACCCAGCTCTAAAGTCTCCAAAACTTTTGTTATGAAGACATGTTAAACTTTTATTAAATTCTTTTTCAGCTTCAATTGAAATAATTGTGTGGTTCCTGTCCCTTGAGTTTATATGGTATATCTCATTGATTTATTTATTATTTATATTTAGCCTACCGTAGGTTTGTTCAAAATACTATTTATTTATTTGTGTGTGTGTGTGTGTGTGTGTGTGTGTGTGTGTGTGTGTATGTGAATATGCCTGCAGAGGTTAAGAAGAAGTTGTTGGATCCCCTGGTGCTGAAGTTACAGATGGTTGTGAACACTCAGTCAAGGTGCTGGGAACCGAACTGCAGTCTTGGAAGAACTGCAAGTGCTTTTAACTGTAGTGTCACCTGCTGTTGATTTCTTGAATGTTAAAGAGTCATCCTACTTGACATGTGCTCTCATTCCTAATACCATTAAAAAATAGTATACAAAGCAATGGGTTTCATTTTAACACTGTCTGACATACGTGACTGATGTTTTGCTCACATTTACCCTCTCCTTATGCTCTCCTGTCTTTCTTCCTCTCCTGATGGTCCCTTCCTTGCCCCGGCAGTCTCTTTTGTTTTCATGTCACACATCGCTACTTACTGGTTGTAAATCTAGATTGTGTATGAGAGAAAACATGCTGTGCTTTTTCTGTCTTTCGTTATCACCAAACTCTTCTCAGCCGCCTGACAGCTCCTCTTTCCACTTGATACGACAGTTTCGGCCTTTTCAAGCAATGATGGTTCCTGCAAATACGGATAACTTTGTTTCCTTTGCCCTGATTTTACGCTCTATATTTCTTTAGTTTTAGTGCATCAACTAGTAGTTTTAGAACAAAGTAAATTTGGTAATCATTTGTAATACTTGGGAATCATATTACCACTGTAATAGCAATTAGATGATAAATAATTGATGTTGCTTGCCAACTTCAGCAAATTGTTAATGGATGTCTGGAGTTTTGATAACATCTGTATTTTGTAGGTAAGAGTGCTGTGGCTGATTAATGATGGGAAGAAAAGTTGAGTAGTAAGGGACAGGTAGGAGCCAAGAATTTCCTGCTTTTAATATTATTAAATTTGAAGATTCTAGCATACTAAATATATTGTTTTCTATATACTTTTTAAACTCTCAGAAAAAAATACATGTGAAAATCAGGAATTGTCAAATAGTATAGTTATTTAGCATTAATTTGGAGTATATTACTAAACGTAAAAAAGTGGCTTTGTTTTGAAGTCACAAAGATGATCTTCTTGACATCAGTTAGTGTCTCTTCCCATTGTGATCGTGAGCTGTTAGTGTTAGGTTTCAGAAATGCTGTCATTAAGTATCTTTGGGAAATGCTTGCCAGCTGTTGTGGCTCATGTTTGAAATCCCAGCACTTGGAAGGCTGAAGCAAAGAAGAGTACATGAATTCCAGGAGTTGCCTCTGCTTTATTTCCGCTTGCTCTTTTAAAGGAGTAGAATTACCTCAGACTTGGCTCTGTTTCTGTCTTAGGCCCTACATACTCAACAGGAGCCATTGCTGTAACACAATTACTTTGATTTTAAGATCAGCAAACTTGCTATGGGACTAGATAGGGATTTCAAAAAGTAAGATGAAACATTTGAGAGTAATGTTATTTCTCTCTTTTTTTTTTCAGTTTGAACAGAAAAGTGATGCAGTTTTTGATGAAATTGTAGAGAACTGTAAGTACTATTTGAGAAAAAAAAGGTTGTCTTTAGATAGATTACGTCTGGATTTGCATTTAATAACCATTAGTGTGTTTAGATAGTGTTAATTTGTGTGATGATCCAGTTTGATTTAGCTTCAATGTCATGGACTTAAGGTATTTAGATTTTTATTTATTTTTTTAGTAAATAGTCTTTCAGTTTTTATTGTGTTGAAATATAACAATATTTTGTGTGGGTATGAATTATATAAAATTGGACTTAACCTTTTTTCTTATAGGTTTTAACTTGGCTTTTATTCTTTAGGTACTATATGATAGATTATAAAAGTAATACATTCAATTACAGTACAGAATGAATAAAGTAGAAATTAAACATCTATTAATTTCAAAAGATTTAGTGAGCTTTAAGAGTTTAATATATATCTTTCCAGACTTTTTCTATGAATGTATACACATATATGGTATATGAGGTTTATGTTCAGTAATCACATGAATATTCTTCCTGCTTCTTTTATTCAGTGTATAGACATCTCTCTGCGTCAGTGAATATAGTTCTAGTGTATTTATCCTTTTAATTGCTACTGGTTACTTTGTTACAGGGCTGTACTATACCCAGCTTCCCTTTTATAAACATACAAAGAATTTTAATTTTTTATTATCAACAATACTGAATGTTTTGCTATATGTATTGTTTACTTGCTCAAATATTTTGTAAAATAAATACTATGAATAAAATTGAATTTTACAGGATGTTTATGTACTTGTTTAAGTATGGTAAGCTCTGTCATCTAGAAGTCTTTTTTCCTTTTCTTTATTTCTTTTTTATTGTATGTGTGTGTTTTGAGATCTATGTATCTCTGGCTGTCCTGGAACTCTGAAGATGAGGCTGGCCTCAAATTTACAGAGATCCGCCTTCTTCTGCCTCCAGAGTGATGGATGGGATTAAAGGCGTGGGCCTCTACTACCTGGATGTCATCTAGTTTTGTTTTTTTCCCAGAGGCAGAGTTTCTCTTGTAGTCCTGGCTGTCCTGGACTGCCTTAGTAGACCAGGCTGGCCTCAAAATCAGAGATCTGACTGCTTCTGCCTCTGGGATTACAAGCATATGCCACTGTGCCCAGCTTTTTTTTTTTTTTTTTTCTTTTTTAAATCTAGTATTCTTAAGGGGAATGGGTTCCTTTTTCCTTATAATTACCTCCACTTATAGATCTGTGAGTACCTTCCTTCCTTGTCTAATTACTTTGGTAACATACATTTGTTTGTTTGTTTACTTACCGTATTTTCCGGTGTATAAGATGACCCCCCAGCTTTAACTTTTCAAGTTAAAATTAAAAATAATAATAATAAAATAAAATACAGTTTGTAGCCCAAGTCTGCTGCACAGGGTGTGCTTTGTAAAAGGATTTGGTTAGTCTTATGGCAAGTATATTCTAGACTATATTTTAACTGGAGAAGTTAAATTTAAAGTTGGGGGTTATCTTATATGCTGGAAAATATGGTTTTTTTGTTTGTTTGTTTTGTTTTTTGTTTTTTTTTTTGAGACAGGGTTTCTCTGTGTAACAGTCTTGGCTGTCTTGAACTCACTTTGTAGACCAGGCTGGCCTCGAACTCACAGAGATCTACCAGCCTCTGCCTCCCAAGAGCTGGGATTACAGGTGTGCACCACCGTGGTAACATTTGGTAACACATATTTTGAATGATAACTAGTAATAACTAATTATTCTATTCCAGTGGATTTAGCTATTGAATGTCCTTGTTGTTGCAAGCAGTAGAATCCAGGACCCAGAATGGTGCCAGCCTCCTACATCAATAACTGAGATGTCTTCCAGCCAGACCTTACGGAAGCACTTCCCAGTTGAGACTCCCTTCTCTCTGATGACTCTAGCTTGTACCAGGTTTACTTAAAAACTAATCATCATAGCCTCGTAGTGTAGGGCTTATAGGTGTGTGCCACCACACCCATTTTTAGTCATTCTGATCTAGAAATGCTACCTGAATACTAAGATTCACCTCTTTTTTGCCAAAGTTTCTTCAAAGAAACCTGGAAATCACAGTCCCATTGTTGAGGCTGTTTTTGCTTTAGAATAAAACTGAGAGGGGGCTGGAGAGATGGCTCAACAGTTAAGAGCACTGTCTACTCTTCCAGAGGTCCTGAGTTCAATTCCCAGCAACCACGTGGTGGCTCATAACTATCTATCATGAGATCTGGTTCCCTCTTCTGATGTGTAGGTGTATACATGCAGGCAGAACACTGTATATGTAATAAATAAATAAATCTAAAAAAAAGAATAAAACTGAGGATCCTTTAGAAAGGAACAGAAGGAAACTGCTATTAGGTGTGTGTTATTTGCTACAATGGTCACCTGGATGAAGATACTATACTATTTAATACACACACACACACACACACACACACACACACACACACACACACACACACAC
>OU015754.1:60251925-60265739 GCA_907169655.1 Acomys percivali | reverse complement strand
CACACACACACACACACACACACACACACACACACACACACACACACTTTTTAAAGACAGAGTTTCTCTGTTTAGCCTTGGCTATCCTGGACTTGCTTTGTAGACCAGGCTGACCTTGAATTCACAGAGATCTGCCTGGTTCTGCCTCCTGAGTGCTGGGATTACGGGTGTGGGCCACTGAGCCGGACCTATTATATTTTTACTTAGGAGAAAAAAACAAAACAAAACTAAGGCCTGATGATATGGTTAATTTGTTTTATTTTTTAAATTGTATTACTTTATTGTATATGTGTGTTTTCCTGCATGCATGTCAATACTTGTTGCCTGTGGAGGTCAAAAGAGGGCATTAGATCCCCTGGGACTGAAGGTACAGATGGTTGTGAGCCGTCATGTTGGTTCTTGGACTATAATCCTCTGGAAACAGCCTCTTTAATCTATGAACCATCTCTTTGTCACCTACAGTTTAGCTTTTAACTGATAGTCTGAATGCAGGTTTACCTAAATATGTCTCTTTTAAATCCTTCATCACTTATTTCTGTGTTAGATCTCTTCTTGAGATAAGGTCTTGAATACTGCTGTGTTGTCATGGATGACCTTGGGCTTTTAATCCTCTGTAGTGCTGGTGTTATAATAACGATTAATATGCTATCACAACATATTTGGTATAAAGGAGATTTATTGTGGGGAAAGATGAGAGAGAGAGACAGGAGGAGGGTGCCCATGACAGAGAGAAACAGGCAGAGAGAGACAGAGAGGGAGAGAGAACATAAGAGGCTGATGGAGTCCTTTTTGTCCAGGACACACCTGGTGCACACCTGGTGGCATGTGATGACGTCAGAGGTTGCTAGGCTCCTGAAAGCCCCTGAAGGGAGGCAGTTGAGTTACCTGTATGCTAACAGCTATGAGTACAGGCATACTCTACCTGATTTTGTGCTTGGCTCTTTTGAGACTTGGTCACTTGTAGCCCAGAATAACTTCAAATTCTCTATATAGCTAAGGCTGTCCTTGAACTGTTGGTTGTCCTGCCTCTATTTCCCATGTACTGGGAACATGAGCTGTCTACCACACCTTGCTTAGTTTCAGCATATTTATGGTGAAAATATCCATTGACAGTGTTGTAAGACTCCAAAGAATACACAATAATGGACCATAAGCAAACCAATCCAATTAATAAGTCATTTTTAATTTAAATTGTTTTTTTTTTAAATTTTTTAATTTTTTAATTTATTTTATTTTTTTATTTTTTTAAATTGTTATAAAATTATTTTATTTATTTTTGTTGGGATGGTAGGAGAAAAGGAGCTGCATACATGAGACAGTTGTGAGCCACTGACTTAGGGTGCTGGAATCTAAACTCTGGCCCATTGGAAGAGTAGCAAGTGCACCTAACCACTGAGTAATTGTTTATCTTAGTTGAAACCAAGGTCTTAAGTTTACTTATGGATATAATATTGGTAGGAAACTGAGATGTTATTATTTGAAAAGGAACACAGTCTTCAATGTTTTTTAGTTTATTAAACAGTTAAACTATATTGCAGTTCAAGTGGACTTGATAGGTTTCATCCAGTAGAAGCAGAATACACAGTCTTCTCAGCAGCAGATTGGACTTTCTTTAAATATAATGCGTTCTCAGACACAAAACAAGTGTTTGCTCATACAAAAGAATCTATCTAAACTTACTTTTTCAGATCAAAGTACAAAAACACCACTAGAAGTCAATAGTAAGATAAATGATAGAAACTGCACAAATATATTGAGTATAGTAATACAAAATAGTAATACTCTTGAATGACCACTAGGTCATTGGAGAAATTTAAGAAAATTAAAAAGGTTCTTGAATTGAAAGAAAATGAGCACACAAATCACTAGAACTTTTAGGGTACAGTGAAGGCAGTTCTAAGAGGAAAGTTTATAGCTATGATAAATAGCTAACATTAAAAAAATAGAGGAGCTGGAGAGATGGCTCAACAGTTAAAAGTACATTTTGCATATTTTCCTGAGTTCAGTTCCTAGCACCTACATGGGCAGTTCACAATCACCTGTATCTCCAGCTTCAGAGGAATCCAGTACCCTTTTCTGGCCTCCAAGGGCAATTGTGTTCATGTATAAATACTCTACACAAACATATACAAATACATAATTAAAATAAATTTTTACGAATTTAAATGTCAGGCATGTTGCTACATGCCTTTAATCCCATTGTGTGGGTTGGAGGCAAGGCATCTGTTAGTTTAAGCTCTTACCTAGAACATAGTAACATCTTCTAGGCCAGTCAGGGCTACCGAATAAGAATCTTAAAAACACAAACAAAAACCAGAGAGACCTCAAATAAATAACCGGGCACTCAGGAGGCAGAAGCAGGCAGATCGCTGTGAGTTCAAGGCCAGCCTGGTCTACAAAGCATGTCCAGGACAGTCAAGGCTACACAGAAGACCAACAAAACAAAACTATTTAAACCCTACTCTCCGCTGGACATACAGTCTCAATCTGGCTGCTCCAGCTCCTTCTTTGTCCTCTTGGTGACCTTCTCATGGTCACCTCCTCATCATGACCTTCTCTTTGACCCTCTAACTCTCTTTCTCTTTTCCACCTGGGACACTAACTGGGATTGGAAGTCCCACCTCAATGCTCCTTTCCTGCCCAGCTATTGGCTGTTCAGCTCTTTATTAACCAATCAGATGCTGGAGAACAACTTTTACACCGCATTGAGACTCATGATTCTTCAATAATAATGACAATGCCCATGGGCACAGAAATCAGCATCTGAATGCACAGTACACAAAACCATCCCCCAACAAAGAATAATATTAGATCTCACACCCTGGGACAAATGGCTAATTGAGGTGCCTGCTTAATGTCATAGTAGACCTGGTCTCCAGGTTCTCCCAGCATTCCTTAGTCTCTACCTGTTACAGAATCTGGCTGGTCCCCTGTCCCCTACCTTAAACTTTTCCAGCCCAGAGCTACCCTTTCCCTAGCTGTCCTTCTATATATAATGTAGCTATTTTGGTTATTCAGCCCTTTTTGTCTACCCTTTACTTTCCTGCCTCACCCCTCCATCCTCATGTGGGCTGGTTTGGGGTCATGTTCTCCCAGATGCCCTTTCCTCTGACTATGCTCTCCCTTTTATGGACAATAAACTTTCTCCTCCACCATAGTGAGGAGCAGTAGAAGCTACCTTTTTTATTTCTCTTTTCATTCATATGGTGTTGAAGCTCTAGTTACTGTTGACAGAAGCAAGGCTTAGCATTCATAAATCAGCAAGTGTAATTTTGTGTAAAAATAGGCTTAATGCACAGAAACCACATGGTCTCAGATGGTGCTGAAAGCCTTCATAAAAGTTTAGCATTCCTTCCTGAAGTAACTAGCAAGAGAAGTAATACATTTCCATGTAGTAAAGAACACTTACAACAGTCCTTTCCTGAACATTAAGTTAAAAAAAAAAATTAATAACAACTTCCTCTAAGTCTGGAATGACACAGCGATGCCGCTCTGAGTCAGTACAGTGCTCAAAGTCTTAGGTAGAGCATAAGATAGAAAAGGAATACAAATAGCAAAGGAAGGAATCAAATTACTTTCTATTTTCCAGTAACATGATCCTGTGCTTAGAAGATCCTAAGAACCCCACCATAAAACTCTTAATTCTTGAGAAATAGTTCTAACAATGTTGCAGGACACAAAATCCGCCTATAAAAATCAGTATCTTTTTATATCAGTAACAGAGTTGCCAAAAAAGAAAAAGGAAAAAATATCATCCTTAATAGTTTCAAAACAAAACCAGAAACAAACCAACCCTAGGAATAAACGTAAGCATGAAGTAAAAGACCTTTGTAATAAAAACTGTAAACTGAAAAAGCCAGGGAAAGGACTCACTCACATAATCATGAGTTGGTAAAAGTAGTGTTATAAAAGCAAAAGTGATCTGCAGATTAATGCGCTCCCCATCAAAATTCCAATGGAATTCTTCACAGAATTAGAAAAAATAATAATATTGAAGCACAAAAGATAATTTTATGTAGAAAGAACAGTGCTAGAAGTATTATAGCACCTGGCCTCCAATTATATTATAGAGCCTGGTAAGAAAACCAGAAAGATTGGCACAGAAACAAACATGTAGACAAGTGGAATAGACTTGAAGACCCTGAAATAAATCCATAGTGCTATAACCACCTAATTTTCCTTTGAAAGGCTGTGAAAACATACTTTGGGAAAAGAGCCGTTAACATGGGGCTGGGAAAACTGCATTTCTGTATAAATAAGAACAAAACAAAACAAAAGAACAAAACAAAATCCATGTTTTCCACATTGCACAATATTAAAGATTGATTAAAGACTTTAATGTTAGAATCTTTGAAATTGCCAGAGAAAAACATAGGAAAAACACTTAAAGATTAAGTGATAGACCAGTTGGTGGTTGCATACACCTTTAATAGCAGCACTTGGGAGGCAGAGACAGGTGGACATATGTGAATTCAAGACTAGCATGGTCTACAGAGCCTAGTTCCAGGACAGCCAGGCCTACATAGAGAAAACCTGTATTAAAACACAACAACAAAAGAAAAGACTAAGGGGTAGGCAAGTATTTTTGAAAAGCAATCCAGGGGCATAGGAAACAATACCAAGAATTGACAGGGATTACAATAAAATTTAAAAGCCTTCGCACAACAAAGTGAGCGTTTATAGGTGAGTGGAAATGTACTTAAGGTTAGTATTTAGGAAATACAGAAAACTGCCAAAAAGTAAACACCAAAACCAAACCAACAAAAAAGATAAACCAAATCATCTAACCGATAAATTGGCTGATGAATGAAATAGATACTGTTAGGTCCTGGTGCAGAACGTGGCTGGCATGCCCTGCCTTCTACCTAGGGGCAAAGTCTCCCCTCTCCCAGAGACCCTTGGTTATATAAACCAAACCTTTTGGTTCCACTGCTCCTGTACCCTTTATCCCACCTCCCTGCTCTCTTCCTTCCCTTCCCCCTCCCATGCTGCTTCCAATAAACTTGCATTTATATATTATAGCTTCTTAGATATTAGCTCATTTCAATTATTTATCAGATACTTCTAAAAAATATATCCTGGAAGTAGGATTCTTAGATCATATGGCAATTTCAGTTCCATCGCCCCCTCACTCCCCAAAAGACAGGGTTTCTCTGTGTAGCCCTGAACTTGCTTTGTAGACCAGGCTAGCCTGATACTCACAGAGATCTGCCTGCCTCTGCCTCCCAAGCGCTGGGATTAAAGGCATGTGCGCCACCATGCCTAGTTTCATCTTTTTAAATTGTATTATTTTTTGTAAATTGTTTACATTACATTTTTATCACCAACTGTATAGGATTTTAATACCTATACATCCCCAATCCCCCCATGCTATTTCAGTGTTTTTGATAGTATGTTATAATTAATATACAATATTAATTAATATGTAATATTGTTACTGCCTAAGGGTGTTGATTTGGTCTGTTTTCTCTGCCAATTGAAAAAGTAATAGTGTCACAAGTAACAGAATTCTCAAACACAGCAGACCTGTGAAGAAAAAATTTAGTCAGCAAGCACACAGAGGAACCCTGCAAAAGGAAGGAGGCTCAGGATCTGGGAAATGACTCTCCTTAAGTGCTAGAGTTTTAGAAGTCTTCCCAAGGGTTGGTGGCTGGTAGTGGCACAGCTGGTAGATAAACATGCCCTGATCTGCCTTGAACTCCTCTGGCCAATCCATCAGCAGGGGATTTTTTCTCAGGTTGGAGAACAAGGAAGTCGCAAGCCATCTTGGAAGTTTGCCATCTGTATGTATATTGTCCTGCTGCCTCTTATCTGTTTGCCTGTCAGGGAGGGAGTCTAAATCCTCAGCATTGCACTGTAGTGTTGGATTTGAGTGGCTGTTGACTATCATAACTTTGAAGAAGTCTCTCTTCAAGTCCTTTGCCTACGTTATAGTCAGGTTATCTTGGTTCCTTTTTGTTTTGTTTTGTTTTGTTTTGTTTTGTTTTGTTGAGAGAGTTTCTCTGTGTAGCAGCCTTGGCCATCCTGGAACTCACTTTGTAGACCAGGCTGACCTTGAACTCAAAAAGATCCACCTATCTGCCTCCCAAGTACTGGGATTAAAGGTGTGTCCTACCACCACCCTATGGGTCTTTTTGTTTAATAAAAATTCTCATATATTCAAATAGTACCCTTTTTCAGATATGATTTGCAGAATCTCAGATTCCATTGTCTGTCTGCTTGCTGTGATTATTTTCATTGATATATAGAAGTTTTTAGTTTCATGTGGTCTACTTTCTGTTTTTGGTTTAATACCTATAAATTTGGTGTCATGTCTAGGAAATCATTGCCAAATTTAGGGTTATGAAGTTTTCTTTGAGGAATTTGTAGTTTTGTGTCTTACATATAAGATATACTAGAATTCTAAAAGTCAGATGTGATGGGTCCCATCTGTAGTTTGAATACCTGGAAGGCTGAGGGAGGAGGGTTATTATGGGTTAGAAGCCAGTTTAGGCTGTGTAGTAAGTTTTAGGCCAGTCTGTGCTAGAGTGAAATCTTGTCTCAAAAAAATCCCAGACCAGTATGTATGTGCGCCACATGCCCGGCTACTTAATTTTTTTTAAAAGTATGTCCCAGTGTTTATGGAATTCTTGATGAATCCAGGTTTCCTATTATAAAATTTCCTCTGTAAGCATTCTTGTTATGTATATTCACTAATAACATGTAAGAAAGCACCTTGTGCAGGTTGGGAAGCTGGCTCAGTATGGGTAAAGGTGTTTGCCATGCAAGCCAGGTAACCTAGGACAGAACTCGTCTCACTAGATGTCCACATATGCACTATATGCACAGTACATGTGTACTCTTCTTACCCCACATTCACATGGGCCATTAATAAAAAATAGGGACTGGGGAGATGGGTCACTAGTTAAGAGTACTGGCTGTGCTTCCAGAGGACCTGGGTTAAACTCACAGTACCCACACGGTGGCTCATAGTAGTCTGTAACTCTAGTTCGGGGATTTGTTGCCTTTTTTGGGCCTCTGAAGGCTTTGCATTCACATAGTGTATAGAGGCAAAATATAAACATAGGCAAAATACTCATATACATAAAGAAATAAAAATATACAATGTGTAGAATTCTATTTTAAGATAAGAATTCTATTTTAATTCACTGTTTTTTTACAGTGAGCTTCACTCTGAAATAGCTGTAAAATTCATTCCTCTTGCCGGGCGTGGTGGCGCACACCTTTAATCCCAACACTCAGGAGGCAGAGGCAGGTGGATTGCCTTGAGTTAGAGACCAGCCTGGTCTACAAAGTGAGTTCAAGAGAGCCAGGGCTACACAGAGAAATCCTGTCTTGAAAACCAAACCAAACCAAAAAATTCATTCCTCTTTACAGGATTGTTATGTGTTTTAAAATGGCAGATAGTAAACATTTTAGACTTTAGATGTATGTCTGCTGCAGCAGTACAGCTGTGCGATGGTGAGTTAGTGTTGTTTTCAGTAAAAGTTTATGGATGCTTTCAATTTCATATAATTCTCTTGCGTCAGGAAACATTCACTTCATTTTCCCCCAACCACTTGCAAAAATGTGAAATGTGAAGATGATTCGCTCAAGGTGAATTTAAGACTCAGTGGTTAAGAGCACTGTCTGCTCTTTCAAAGGACCCTGATTCAATTCCCAGCACCCACATGGCAACTCACAACTGTCTGTAATCTCAGTACCAAGGGATCTGACATCCCCACACCAAAGCATTAAAAAAAAAAAAAAAAAAAAAAAGACTAACAGGTGGCTCTTGGGTTTGTGTACAGACATAGTTTACTTCCCCTTGTAGATGATTGCTTATAGCTAAGGAGTGTAAACTTTCAAGTTTTGTAGGAATACAAAATTGAATTCCAGCAGGGCAGTGATGGCTCATGTCTTTTTCCCAAAATAATCTCTTGAGTTTGAGCCCAGCCTGGTCGACAGAGCTAGTTCCAGGACCGCTAAGACTAAACAGACAAACCCTGTCTCCAAAGATGGCGACAAGAACAATAAAAATAATTCCTGAGAATTTCATTCATTGACACTTTGGCTTTGATGCATTAGTGTTACGGTCACTTTATATCTGGCCCATACTTCATCCACTAAACTTTAAAGATATTAACAGAATGGGATTTACAAGATGAAACTCACTGTATGTATGTATGTATGTATGTATGTATGTAATGTATGTATAATTGTGTATGTGTGTGCTTGTGCCATGCGGTACTTAGAGAAGCCATTTTACAGCTAGCAGGAATCTGTTCGTTCCTGCCATCATTTTTGTCTTGGGAATCAAACTCAGGTCACCAGTCTTGGTTTGGTGTCAAACACCATCCTGCTGGTCCTTCATTTTGTTTTCAATGTGAGTTCTCCGGATTAATAATAATTAATAGTTGCCAGGACAGGTGGTGCATACCTTTAATCCCAGCACTCAGGGAGTCAGAGGCAGGTCCTGTGAGTTGGAGGCCAGCCTGGTCTGCAAAGCAAGTCCAGGACATCTAGGACTCTTACACACAGACTCAATACCCACCACCCCAAAAAAAGTAAATCAGTTGAACATTTTTAATGTTTATTGGCCATTTAAAAAAAGATTTAGTTTTTTCTTTTGATTTTTTTCCAAGACAGGGTTTCTTTGTGTAGCCTTGGCTGTCCTGGACTCACTTTGTAGACCAGACTGGTCTTGAACTCACATTGACCTACCTGCCCCTGCCTCCTGAGTGCTGGGATTAAAGGCACGCACCACCCGTCTCACCCTCCTCTTTTAATGTATATGAGTGCTCTATCTTCATGTATATCTGCAGACCAGAAGGGGGGGAATCAGATCACATTATAGATGGTTGTGAGCCACCATGTGGTTGCCTTCCCCTGTATATGCTCATAGGGTATCAAGTCTCTTCTCGGTGACCTGCTGTCCTTCCTCTGAGTGCCACCAGGTCTCCCCCTCCAGAGGACATGGTCAAATGTGAGGCACCAGAGTACGTGAGAAACTCATATCCCACTCTCCACTCACGTGTGGAGACTGTTCTGACCATTGGCTAGATCTGGGTAGGGGTTTAAAGTTTACCGCCTGTATTGTCCTTGGCTGGTGCCTTAGTTTGAGCGGGACCCCTGGGCCCAAATCTGCCTATCATAATGTTCTACTTGTAGGTTTCTAGGACCCTCTGGATCCTTCTACTTTGCTATTCTCCCATGATTCTCTCATCTAGAGTCCCAATAGGATGTCCTCCCCTCTGTCCCAGTTTCCTGGTAAGTGAAGGTTGAATTTGCTTTTATAGCAGAGGACAGCCTTGAATTTCTAATCCTCTTCTGTATATTTCCTGAGTTCTGGACTTACAGCTTTTATGTCTTTTTTTTTTTTTTTTTTAGCTTTTATGTCTTTATGCCTGGTTTATGTGGTGCTGGTAGTTGCGTCCAGGGCTTTGTACTTGCTTGGCTTGCACTCCTCTGACTGAGCTGAGCCCCACTTGCTATGTTCTTAGCAAAAACAAAAACAGAAAACAGAAAAAAAGTAGTAGCATTTCATTGAATTTGTCTTAAGTGGTATGGATATCTAAGAAGCCTTGTCAATAAACTTGTTAATCTTTCAGTTTATGTAAATATGATGCCTTGCAGTAAAAAATTTATTAATTCTATAACTATTTTAATAATACTCATGTTTTCTTACTTTAGCAATTAAGTTAAAAAAAAAACTTGATGCGTATGGGTATTTTACCTGCATGTATGTCTGTGCATCACATGTATGCACTGTCTACAGAGGTGAGAATGGATCCCTTGGAACTGGAGTAATAGATGGTGCCAGTAATACAACCTGGGTGTTTAGAAGAGCAGGTACTGCTGAGTCATCCTGTTAGCCCTCATTTTTGGGTGTTTGAGATATACTCTGTAGCTCATTCTGGTCTTCTTCTTGGCTCAGTCTTTCCTATATCAACCTCCTACTGTTGACATTATAGTTAAGAGCTACCATGTACAGCTAGCATTTAAGCCTCATTTAATTTGGCTACGGGGTGTTTTAACTTTTTTCTGTTTTTGGTTTTTTAAAAACCGGATTTCTTTGTGTAGTCCTGGCTGTCTTAGAACTCACTCTATAGATCAGGCTGGCCTTGAGCTCAGAGATCCACCTGCGTCTGCCTCCCTGAGTGCCAGGATTAAAGACCTGTACCACCACTGCCCAATGTAGCTAGCCCATTTTTAAAAGATGGATAGTTTTTGATATGAATGTATACAGTTGTCTTCTAAATGATTTTTTTCTTTTATATGGTGTGTGTGTGTGGGGGGAGGTAACTTGAGGCATGATCCCGCATGTTTCTATTATGCATATTTAAGACTAGCCAGCTTTTGAGCGAATCTCCTGTCTCTAACACATGCGCCCCCCGCCCCCAGTATTGATTATAGGAGTGCTTGGATTGCATATGTGTATTTCTCTTTTTTTGTTTGTTTTGTTTTTCGAGACAGGGTCTCTCTCTGTACACTTGGCTGTCCTGGACTCACTCTGTAGACCAGTGTATTTCCTTTTTAAACACTCCACTTCCAATATATTTTCCTTTTAGTGGGGGCAAAGATCAACTTAGGGTTGAGGCATGCACTTTCTGTCCATTTATTCCTTCGTTCATTTTTGTATTTTTGAGACAAGGTGTGACGTGGCCCATGGCCATGTTGAGCTTGCTGTATAGTGAAGCTCACCTTGATTTCCTGATCTTTTCTCTGAATTTCCTAAGTGCTAAGATTATAATAGGCTTCGGTTACCAGGCCTGGGAGGAAATTTTGATTATATTATTTTAATTAGGTTTATTATATTCGGCAGGTATTTACTTGCTGAGACAAAATGCTGTTTATTATATTACCTTTTTTTGGGGGGGGGGTTGAGACAAGGTTTCTCTGTGTAGCCTTGGCTCTCCTGGACTCGCTTTGTAGACCAGGCTGGCCTCGAACTCACAGTGATCCACCTGCCTCTGCCTCCCGAGTGCTGAGATTGTAAATGTGTTCCACCACGTCTAGCTTTCCCCCTTTCTTAAGGTTTATTTTTAGTGTACAAGACAGTTTTTTATAAGTGGACTGAGTTTGTGCCTGGTGCCACTAGGTGGGACGAGGAGGACATCAGATCTTTTAGAACTGGCATTACAGATGGTTGTGGGTGCTGGGAACCGAAGCCTGGTCCTCTGCAGTAACAGTGAGTACACTTAACTGCAGAGCTACTTCTTCCGCCCTTTACTCTTAATTTATTTCAAGTGTGTCTTCCATGCTCGATTAAACATGTAAACATCCTCATAGCTACACTCAGAGGTGTGATCCTTAGGTGGAATCTGGTGATTCTAAATCTACATCAAATTGGCAATGAAGATCACACTTTCTCTGTATAGCTTAACTTAAAAAACATTTTTTGAGAGCAGTTTGTATACTGTAAAATTTAACATGTTACTTTCAGCTGTGTGAGATAGTGCATGTCCCTGATCCTTGGGAAGTTAGGGCAGGAGGACTAGATACCCAAAGCCAACATTTGCCGTATACAGCACTCCCAACTGGGCTGGATGACCCAGAAACATTTAGCATTTCCTATTGAGAAATGTATTCATGTGAATATCTACAAACATTTCTTGTACCATTTCTGTACTTTGCTGTTTTAGTTCCATTAAAAAAAAAAGAGCCTGGTGCAGTGGCACATGCTTGTATTTCGCAGGACTCAGGGAAACAGAGAGACAGGTAGATCTCTGTGGGTCCCAGTACAGCCTGGTCTACAAAGATAGTCTATACAGAGAAACCCTGTTTCAGACGCAGTAACAACCACAAAAAAAAAAAAAAAAAAAAATACCCCAAGGCTGGAGAGATGGCTCACAGTTTAAGAGCACTGACTGCTGTCCCAGAGGTCCTGAGTTCAATTCCCAGTAACCACATGGTGGCTCACACCATCTATAATGTGATCAGATACCCTCTTCTGGCCTGCAGGTGTACATGCAGGCAGAGCACTGCATACATAATAATAATAAATAAATAAATCTTAAAAAACAAACAAACAAACCCAAGTCCCCCAAATATGTCCATGGCCCACTAGTGTGTCAATACTTGAAGTTTAAAAGGAAAATAGAAAATGTATCTGAAGTATTTATGAGATGTCTTTCTTGATACTAGTTTGTCAGTAACTTTCCTTTCCAGATTTAGACCATAAATTAGAATTACTATTCTTTCTAATATTAAGTGTGCCCTCATGAAAACCAGTGCCTGTTGCTAAGGGAGAAGGCTGAAATGGCTGGTTAGGATGGGTAGTTTTGAGCCCAAAACTGGAGACGATCATTTAGAGCTAGTCTTCCTCATTCTCAGATTTCCTCATTTTTGATTTTTGTAGTTTGTTTTGTTTTGTTTTTGAGACAGGGTTTCTCTGTGTATCCCTGGCTATCCTGGATTCACTTTTATAGACCAGGCTAGCCTCAAACTCATAGAGATCCACCTGCCTCTACCTCTGAGTGCTGGCATTAAAGGCATGCATCACCAAGCCTGGCTGTTTTTGTAATTTTAATCACCATATTTAAAAAAATATTTATTTATTTTATTTTTATTTCCTTATTCGAGACAGGGTTTCTCTGTGGAGCCGTGACTGTTATGGTCACTTTGTAGACCAGGCTGGCCTCAAACTCACAGAGATCCACCTGCCTCTGCCTCCCAAGGGCTGGGATTAAAGGTGTGCGCCAACCACTGCCTGGCTTATTTATTTATTTATTATTATGTATACAGTGCCCTGCCTGCGTGTACACCTTCACACCAGAAGAGGGCACCAGATCTCATTACAGATGGTTGTCAGCCACCATGTGGTTACTGGGAATTGTACTCATGACCTTTAACTTCTGAGCCATTTCTCCAGCCCTAATCACCATAATTTTTAAGTTTGAGTATGCATTTAGATTTAATAGTATGCTTTAACATCTTTCCTGGTTGGAAAGATAGCTTGATATAAGAGCAGTGGCTGCTTTTCTAGAGAATCTGGGTTCAATTTTTAGCACCCACAAGGAAGATCATAACCATCTGTAACTTCAGTTCTACATGATCTGATGTGCTTTTCTGTCTTTCACATATGCCAGGCAAAATACCCATACACATAAAAGAAAATTTTAAAAAAGACAAGAAAAAGAAAATTTTCTTGTGAAAATTATGTGAATTACTGGGATACTTTACAAAGACTAGGCAAGTCAGTAAACCCCACATGTACAAGTCTTACTTTACCCTCCCATTCCACCCAAAAGCAACCCAGAGTCCTGAATATGTATTTAGTCAAGTATTTAGACAAGACTCTCTGAGTCTTGTCTGATCATCATCACATTATTGGCAATACAAAAATACATGTTTAAAGCATTTATATTTCATGTTTGATGGTTTCTAGTTTTATGCCAGCATTGACTAATTGTTGAACTACATTTATAATCTTACAGTTTGACAGTGAGTTTTTGTTTTTGTTTTTTCAAGACAGGGTTTCTTTGTGTAGCCTTGGCTGTCCTGCACTTGCCTTGTAGACCAGGCTGGCCTTGAACTCACATAGATCCACCTGACTCTGCAGGATTATAGGCATGTGTCACCATACCGGGCTTTGACGGTGTTCTTATTGCTTACATTTTTTTAGAAAAATTAAATTTGGGGATATAGCTGAGCAGTGAAAGCACTTGTTGCACAGGTATAAAGAACAGTGTAGAAGCCCAGAACCTACTAAAAGGCCACTTGGGTTTGGTAGCTGTGCTGGCCAGTATTAGTCAGGGTTTTATAGAGGAACAGAACTGATAGAAAACACACACACACACACACACACACACACACACACACACACACACACA
>OU015754.1:60240489-60250782 GCA_907169655.1 Acomys percivali | reverse complement strand
TGTGTGTGTGTGTGTGTGTGTGTGTGTGTGTGTGTGTGTGTGTGTGTTTGCATCAGTGCATGGGTGCACACGTGCATGCACGCTTTTATGTTTATGCCTGCCATAGTCTCTGTGGAGATTACAAAACAACTTTAGGGGCTGAGTTTCATTCTACCATGTAGATATTGGGGATTAAGTCATTTCAGGTCATCAGGATTGGTGGCAGATGTCATTACCTACTAAGGTGTTTCCCTAATCCAAGTTTGTTTTCTTTTTCTCTCTCTTTTTTTTTTTTAAAGAATTTATTTATTTTTTTGAGTGGTTGAAATGTCTTGCTTTGGGATAACACATGAAGGTTATTTTCCATCTGGGATGTAATTCTCTGTGCTTACCTCAGTTACAATCTGGAATCAAAGGAAATCTTTAATCTTTTTTTTTTTTTTTTTTTTTTTTTTTAAATATCTTGCACAGAATAGATGTCATTTTGGCACCAAAGCTGACACAGGTCCCCATGTGCCTCTGGTTTTACATTTCACAGTACCTCACTCTCTGACACTGCTTCACCCTCCTTTGTGAGAGCGGATGGGCAGGCAGCAGGTTTGACATTCTGGGGAGCATTTTTTCTTCAACTCATGAGAGAAGCCTGCAGCTGGATGGGCTCTGCAAGTTTCATGTCCTGTTCTTTTCAACGATTGAGGAACACGTTCCAATGCTGAGAAACACGTTCCAATGCTGAGAAACTAGGAATTAAGACGTAGTCTAAATACTAGTGGGCACTATATTACTAGCTCTTAAATATTTGTCATTAGATTCTACTTTAAATTTTGCACAGATAGAGGCATTATTAATAATCGTTGTGTTTAAGCATTAAGTCATGAGGCTTCTATTAAGAGCTCTGTTTGTATTTTAGGTCTAGATAGATGTTTTATGTTGTTAATGATGAGACATGGTAGATATTGATTTATATTCAGAATTTTAGACTCACCAAGATAGGAAAGATGTTTTCTTCTAGGCTGCCCAATATAAATAGCCAAAATACTTAATAAAAATTGTGCGGGGTGGGGTGGGGGGGAAGTATTTTTTTTATGTATATGAATGCTGTGTCTGCATGTACACCTACAGACCAGAAGAGGGCATCAGATCACATTATAAATGATTGTGAGCCACCATGTGGTTGCTGGGAATTGAACTCAGGACTTCTGGAAGGACAGGTGGTGCTCTTATTCTCTGAGCCATTTCTCCAGCCCCTTGTTCTCTTTTTCTTTTTGGTTTTTCGAGATACATGTGTAGTCTTGGCTGTCCTGGACTGGCTTTGCAAACTAGGCAGGCCTCAAACTCACAGCCACCTGCCTGCCTCTGCCTTCCTAATTGCTGGAATCACAGGTGTATGCCATTACACCCAGCTGCTAGTATTTTATTTCTGAAAACTACACTTTATTTCAAAGACTTAGGTGTGTGTGTGTGTGTAGCATTTAAGTGCACTGGGTGTGTTTCTCATACCTTCCAGGGCCCAGAGAGGGCCTGGATCCTCTGCAATCTAAGTTGCAGATGGCTGTGAGCTATCATATGTGTAGTGGGAACTGAGTCCTGGTTCTCTCCAAGAACAGCAAGTCATGAGGATTTTTTTGATTGAACATACTTCAGCTCTGAAATACTCTTTTTTTTTTTTGGTTTTTTGAGACAGGGTTTCTCTGTGTAGCCTTGGCTGTCCTGGACTCGCTTTGTAGACCAGGCTGGCCTCGAACTCACAGCGATCTGCCTGCCTCTGCCTCCCGAGTGCTGGGATTAAAGGCATGCGCCACCACTACCCATCTGAAGTATTCTTATGGGAATGATCCACTAAAGAGGAAGTAACTAATAAATTCATGAGGAGAATGTATTCAAGAAAGGATTTTAGCCAGGTGGTGGTGGAACACACTTTTAACCCTAGCACTTGGTCTACAGAGACAGTTCCAGGACAGCCAGGTTCTATACAAAGAAACCTTGTCTTGAGAAACAACAACAACATCATCGTCATGGATTTTAAGGAATTTGATGATAACATTCTGTAGTGAAGTCTGGTGAGGTCGTCTTGTGCTTCTTCTTTTGCTTAGTGTTGCACTACTAGTTTGACACCATATCCGAGAATCATTTTACTTTAAGGAACTACTACCAACTAAGGAATCCATCACTGTGTGCTTGAACATATTGAACGGCTGTTACTTCCATGTGTCGCATGATTGAATTCATCCTGCACATTAGAAAATTTATTTACGGGGAAAAATTTATTTATGGGGCTGGAGAGATGGCTCAGAGGTTAAGAGCAGTGACTGCACTTCCAGAGGTCCTGAGTTCAATTCCCAGCAACCACATGGTGGCTCATAACCATCTATAATGTGATCTGATGCCCTCTTCTGGCTTGCAAGTGTACATGCAGGCAGAGCATTGTATATAATTATAAATAAATAAATCTTTAAAAAATTTATTTATTTATTTACATTTTATGTGCATTGGTGTTTTTCCTGCAGTTATGTGTGTGAGGTATCAGATTCCTTTGAACCAAACAGTTGTGACTTGCTGTGTGGGTGCTAGGAATTGAACCTGGGAAGAGTAACCAGTGCACTTAACCACTGAGCCAACTTTCCAGCCCCATCCTATACATTTTAACCTTTAATCACAGTGTAATTTTTCAGAGCCTTTAGGGAATGCTCATAGCCATACTAGCTCTAGTTCTAAGGGTTTTGATTGAGGCCCTCTTTTGACCTCTCTTGGGATCAGGTACCCGCATGATAGCTCACAGCATCCTACAACTCTAGTTTTAAAGGATCAGTTTACACAGTCCTACTTCTGGGGAGCAAGCATTCACATGGTACACACACACACACACACACACACACACGCAGGCAAAACACTCATATAAAAATATAAATAAACCTAAAATCTTAACAATTCTCACAAAAATATCTCTTCTGTGTCTTTACTCTAGCCTTTTCCCCCTCAGCTCAGAGCACAGACAGTTGAGTGAAGAGTTGTCTGTCCTTACGGTTCTCAGTTCTCTCTTTTAGTCTGTTGGGTTTGATATCTGGCTTGTGCACTCATTTCCCCACTGAAAACAGCTTTTTTTCAAGGTAGAAGTTAGGTTTAGCTTTGCGTTAGCATTAACCAATTTTCAGTCTTCATTTGATTAGCTCTTTTGGTATTTGTTATAGTTGGTTACTCCATTTTTCTCCTTTTGTTATTGGATAGTCCATCTTCCCCACCCCCACGCTAGGCGTTGAACTCCTGGCTTTGTGCATTAACTCTGTACCCAGTCTCTAGTTGTTCCAGCCTAATAACTCTTCTGCTTCGTTTCTTTCTGTAATATTTGAAAATGTTGAAGTAACCCAGGATTTCTCCTTTTTAAGGTTACTGGATAATCTTACCTAGTTTTATGAATTTAGTACCATCTCTCTGATAGTTCCAATTTCTGTTACTTGGCAAGAATTCAATCTTTAGTTATAAACTAATATGTTCAACCACCTACTTTGTTTGTTTTTATTAAGTTATTTATTTACTTTACATCTCAATCACAGCTTTCCCTCTTCTCCCAGTTCCTCTCACTTTCCTTCCCAACTACCTTGTTTTTCTTTTCTTTTTAAAAAATATTTACTTATTCATTTATTTTATATATATGAGTGCTCTATCTACATGCACACTTGCATATCAGAGGAGGCATCAGATCCCTGTATAGATGTTGTGAGCCACCATGTGGTTTCCAAGAATTGAACTCAGGACCTCTCAAAGAGCAGACAGTGTTCTTAGCCACTGAGCCGTCTCTCCAGCCCCACACCCTCCAACTACCTTCTTGATATCTCCATTTGAATGTTTAAGGAAGACATAAATATAAAACAGTATTCATCCTATTTTTTGTTTGTTCTCCCTTTATTTCCTGTCTTTAAGAAATGCCATTATAAAATGGCATCTTGGGCTGGAGAGATGGCTGAGAGATTAAAAACAGTGTCTGCTCTCCCAGAGGTCCTGAGTCCAACTCCCAGCACCCACGTGGTGGCTTACAACTGTCTATACTGCCCTCTTCTGGATGCTGGTGTACATGCAGATAGAGCACTCAAGCACTCACATATATAAAAATGAATGAATGAATGAATGAATGAATGGTATCTTGGCTGGAGAGATGACTCAGTGGTTAAGAGCACCAGCTGCTCTTTCAGAAGTCCTGAGTTCAATTCCCAACAAACCACGGGGTGGTTCACAACCATCTATTATGTGATCTGATGCCTCTGGCCTGCAGGTGCAGATACAGATAGAGTGCTCATTAAACAAACAAACAAATCTTAAAAAAAAAGGGACATCTTTTATTCTTGATTCCTTTCACACCAGCATCTACTATTTCCAAATATTTGGACCCTTCTACCTTCTGTTGTTGCACTGGTTCTAAAGACCAATTTTTCCATGGATTATTGCATTAGGTACTTTGTTCCATTCCTCGCCTCTTTTTTTGGATGGGTCGGAGTAGGAATGAAAGATTGAGACAGGTCCTAGTATCTCAGATTGGTGTTTACTTATTATGTAGCTGAATTTCCTTAAACTCCCCATTCTGCCTCCATTTGCCAAGTGGTGGGATTACAGATCTGTATTATCACTCATGACCAAGGTTTAATACTTGTACCTGTGCTTACGAACTATCACAAGAGAGTAAAGGCTGAATATAGGGTCATAATTGGCATAGTAAAATGTTTTCTTAAATTAAGTTTTATTTATTGTGTGTGGGTGTGTGGCTATGTATGTATGTGAGTATATGTACATATATGGAGGCCAGAGGGTCATTTTCTACCTTGTAGATCACAGGGATAGAAGTCAGGTTATTAGACATGGTGGCATGCCTTTTGCCCAACATGTGTCTTTTCCTGCCGAACCATTTCCCTAGAATATCAGATTCTTTTATGTCCTTTGGACCTAAAATCATATTTGTGGAGGAGACATAGATCAATGGGTACCTTGGGGCAGGTAATTGAGCTTCAGTTTCAGAGCTTTTTTATTTAAGAGACTCAGGTAATTACGTTTTTCTTTAAAGCTTACAAATTTGTATTATCAACAAGGAACATGTCCATCTCTTGTATCCAAAGTTATTGTAAAGCCAGAACTGACCAGGCAGCCTTTGGGGAGGAGAATGCAGAGGCCTGCTTGCTTCTGTAGCATCAGGTAACTGGGCTGCTAATTGTCTGATTGAGACAGGGCCTGTCATTAGGACTTGGAATAGGTAGGAATTAAGCTTGGAGGAGCCAGGACGCGGAATAGAGGAAGGAGGGTGGGAATGCTGGCCAACCTCTGTTAGCAGGCTTGTCACTGACAGCATTTCCCAAAGGTCTACCATCAGTAGGGGTCTGGGGGTAAAGAGGAGATTCTATCACCTGGGCAGAGGAGACTACAATATAGCCCACTTGACTGGAGCCAGTGGAGCTGAGAGATGAGCTTCCAAGTATAATCAAGATGTGATAAAAAAAAAAAAAAAGAAGAAATAGAAAGATGTGAATTTTTGTAGGCAATGGCTTCAAGTGATTCTAGCGAGGAGAGGTGTAGCAGTGTTGAAAGGGTAAGAAACATATGAAATAACCAGAATTAAAAAAAAAAAGAAAAGAAATAACCAGGATTTTTTAGGGAGGTGATACGAAAAAGCTGAAGCGGGCAGAGTAGAGATAGAGAGGCTCTTGTGTGATAGGAGGTCCTTAAATTGGTATGGAGAGAAGACAGAGAGTCATCAAAAGTGAATTAAGAGGCCTCCTGGGCTAATAGGAAAGTTGCCTGTAAGCAAGGCTGTCATTCTCTTAACTGCTGTATCTAGCTATTTGGAAAGATAGGGAACAGGGGCAAAGGTGGGTGCTCTAATTTTCCCCAAACCCCAGAGCCATACCCCCCCCCCCATTTTTTTTACACTATTAAGAGTTGGTCAAGGTCTGGAGAGCCAGAGCATGGGCCTATAGGAGTGTATCTTGGAGTCAGGAGGAAGCAGGCGTGACAGGCTTAGTAGGGTCTAGAGGCTCAGTTAGGGAGCCCTTAGCTGCTTCATGGAGGGTGTGAACAAGAACAACGTTTGGAATCCAGGTTCTCAGGTATTCCATTACCCCAGGGAAGGAGAGACTCTCTTCTTTGAAGGCTGGAGGTGTGAGGGAGTACAAGTAGTACTGAACCTGGTCAGGAGTGACTTTGATGCCAGGCACAGTGGCACACGCCTGTAATCCCAGCTCCCAGGGAGGCAGAGGCAGCAGATCTCTTGAGTTTGAGGCCAGCCTGGTCTACAAAGTGAGTCCAGGACAGCCAAGGCTACACAGAGAAAAACCCTGTCTCAAAAAAACAAACAAACAAAAGGAATGAGTTTACATTTGTTAAGGGATAGTAAACATTTGTATTTAGCATGACTCTGAGTACATTTGACCATTTATAATGTGACTGATCATTAACTTATGCATCTTAATTATTTTTTAGCAGTTTACAATAAATATGATTAGGATTTTATAGTTTTATCTCTGTTAAATTTGAGCCTTAAAGTTTGTGATTTTGGCTGGACATGGTGGCGCATGACTTTAATCCCAGCACTTGGGAGGCAGAGGCAGCGGATTGCTGTGAGTTCGAGGCTAGCATGGTCTACAAAGCCAGTCCAGGAGAGCCAAGGCTACACAGAAAGACCCTGTCTCAAAAAACCAAAAAAAAAAAAAAAAAAGGTTTGTGATTTTGTGTTGAAGATCCTTTAGAATTAAAACAGACTTCACTTTTCTGTGTGTGGTTATTTTGTCTGTATGCTACATATATACAGTGCCCACAGGGCTAGTTGTGAGCCACCGTGTAGGTACTGTGAATTGAACCCAGGGTGGAATAGTAGTCAGTGCTTCTAACCATTGAGCTAATTTCCCAGTTTTTAAAACAAACTTTAAAACACAGCTACAGTCTACAGAAAGACTGGGAGCCTCATCTTCCTGATCCTTTTCATACAAATATATATGACTTAGTTTTTCCAAACAGCTAGAGTTAGCAAAGACAGGCATGGTTAGACATATATCTTTAATTCAGTTTCAGTTAGCCCAAATAGACCATTATCACTTTAAGAATTTATTTAAAATAATATAGAGGCCTGGTGTTCTCTCCTGAGTCTAGAGAAAATAAAGTAAAGCAAACTATGTTTAAAAAAAACAAAACAGGGGCTGGAGAGATGGCTCAGAGGTTAAGAGCACTGACTGCTTCTCCAGAGGTCCTGAGTTCAATTCCCAGCAACCACATGGTGGCTCACAACCATTTACAATGTGATCTGATGCCTTCATCTGGCCTCCAGGTGTACATGCAGGCACAACACTGTATACATAATAAAAAAATAAACAAATCTGAAAAAGAAGTCTTTATTTAAAAAACAAAACAAAACAAAAACGAAGCTGGGCATGGCAGTGCACATCTTTAATTTTAGCAGTCAGGGAGGTAGAGGCAGGTGGATTGCTGTGAGTTAAAGGCCATTCTGGTCTATAAAGTGAGCCTAGGACAGTCAAGTCCACACAGAGAAACCATGTCTTCAAAAACAAAAATGAAAAACAAAAACCAATTTCTCTAAGCAAGAGTTGAATCCAAGTTATACATACCGATGTAGCAAAGTAAGATTACCTATATATTTATTTTTTAACTATTAACCCTTTATGTTACAAATTTTTTTCTTTTTCTTTTTTTTTCTTCTTTTTTTTGGTTTTTCGAGACAGGGTTTCTCTGTGTAGCCTTGGCTGTCCTGGACTCACTCTGTAGACCAGGCTGGCCTCGAACTCACAGCGATCCACCTGCCTCTGCCTCGCGAGTGCTGGGATTATAGGCGTGCGCCACCACGCCCGGCTTATTTTTTGCTTTTTCTAGACAGAGTTTCTCTTTGGAGCCCTGGCTGTCCTGGACCCACTTTGCAGACCAAGGTGGCCTTGAACTCCCAGAGATCCGCCTGTCTCTGCCTCCCAAATGCTGGGATCAAAGGTCTGGGCCACCACACCCCACTGTGTTAAAACTTTTAAGCCAGTTTTTAAAAACCATTTTTACAGATTTTAAAAACCATTCCCTAAGGGTCTTCTAAAATAAAGTTTATATTTCAACAAAACCTTTGGATCCCAAACAAAACTAAGGAAAAAGGTTGAGGGGCATTTAAAAATCAAACATGTGATTACCTTATCTATTAGTAACCTCTATTGGACATAGTTTCGTTGTTTTTAAGCATGTAGTGTCTTTTTCCTGGGCCTCTCTGTTTTTATTCTCCATTCCTCTTCCTTAGTGTTAGGTGGCCAGCCTGACCCAGTCTAGTCTTTAGTAAAAGCTTTTATTTTTTATTTTTTATTTTTTTATTTTTTAAAGATTTATTTATTATGTATACAGATCTCATTATAGATGGTTGTGAGCCAACATATGGTTGCTGGGATTGAACTCATGACCTTTGGAAGAGCAGTCAGTGCTCCTAACCTCTGAGCCATCTCTCCAGCCCCAGTAAAAGCTTTTAAATAAACATGCGTGGGTCTAGAGTGGGTAGGCAAAATGCCATCTTCAGATTCAGCTTTTTTAGTAGAAGGTGGGAGGTCTTTGAGCTGATACAGGCTGTTTGGATTTACTGGGCACTTGCTGCCCTTTGGAAGGTAGTTGACTTTTGAGCATGCCTTAAGAGAAGGTACTGGAGGAAACACAACTTTTAGGCTCTTGTTTAACCAATAACAATAGTCCTCTTATTTAAAACATCAAAAAAAAAAAAAAAAAAAAACCACACACACACATCACTGCTATTTTGGTGTACCTTTGTACCTGTGTACGTGAGTATAGAGTTTCGTGCTCTGCTGTGTTGTGTGGAGGTCAGAGGACAGATTTTGGAAGTGCTTTTTACCTTGTGTTGTGGAATCCTGTGATTATACTTGGGTTGTTAGGCTTGTATGGCAAGTGCTTTACCCATTATGCAATTTTGCTGGTCCTGCATTTAAACTTGTTTCTTTGGACTTGGGAATTTAAAATGCCCTGCCACATTTTTTTTTCTACTTCTGTGAGTTCAGATAGCACACCTTTTCTTTTTTTTGGGGGGGGCGGTTTGGTTTTTCGAGACAAGGTTTCTCTGTAATCTTGGCTGTCCTAGACTCGCTTTGTAGACCAGGCTGGTCTCGAACTTACACAGATCCTCCTGCCTCTGCCTCCCGAGTGCTGGGATTAAAGGTGTGCGCCACCACACCTGGTGTGGCACATACTTTTAATCCCAGCAATCCCTCATGCAGAGGCTGAGTTCAAAGCTAGCCTTGACCTCAGCCTGCAGAGTGAATTCCAGGATAGCCCAGGCTATACAGAGAAACCCCATCTAGAAACAAAACAAAAAAAGGAAAAGGCTTCATTGCAAGTCCTTGGCTTGCCTAGAATTTATAGAATTCCACCTCCCAAGGCCTGACATTAAAGACAAGTGGTCTCTTGTTGGTGTAAGTTGAATATCTACCTACCTATGTATTTACACATCCATCCATCCACCTGCCCATCCACCCACCCATTTATTTATTTATTGACAGAGACTATTATATCTCAATCTGGCCTCAAACTGACTTCCTTTTAGTGTACATTCATTCTTAACATAATCAATATTTAATTATAAGGCTGGCAACTATTCTTTGCTAAGGATCAAACTATATTTTGGGCTCCCCAAGGCCCATATATGGTCTCTGCCACAACCTCTTCTCTTTGTATTTCATGGTTTTGAGTCACAGTTTGCTAACCTTGTCCTGCAGCATTCTTATCTTATCTTACAGCTCATTGTATTATTATTTGGCATTTCTCTTGTTGACTATTGGTTTCTCTCTATCTGTGGAATGTTTGTTAAAATTCTTGCTGTTATATGTATTTGGTTTCTTTATTACCCTTTGTGACATAGTGTAATGAAGTCATTTTACCAAGTTTACCCTTTGCCTTTTGATTTGGTTTTCTTTTTTTTTTTAAGATTTATTTATTTATTATTATGAATACAGTACTCTGCCTGCATGTACATCTATGTGCCAGAAGAGGCCATCAGATCACCTTATAGATGGTTGTGAGCCACCATGTGGTTGCTGGGAATTGAACTCAGGATCTCTGGAAGAGCAGTCGGTGCCCTTAACCACTGAATCATCTCTCCAGCCCCTTGATTTGGTTTTCTTTATCAGTGTTTGTAGTTATATTTTTTGCTTTATATTACTATTCAGTAAATTTGCATATTATACTTTTGGGGGGTCATTAAAATACTGGTTTTTACCTTCTGACTTAATAGTTGTAACATGGATATTCATTCTCTCTCTCTCTCTCTCTCTCTCTCTCTCTCTCTCTCTCTCT
>OU015754.1:60210150-60233438 GCA_907169655.1 Acomys percivali | reverse complement strand
CTTCTTCTTCTTCTTCTTCTTCTTCTTCTTCTTCTTCTTCTTCTTCTTCTTTTCTTCTTCTTTTGTTCATTCTTTGGAGCCTAGTTCACTCTTCAGAGCGTCTTTGTTGGAATAGAGAGATGGTTTCAAATAATAGTTGTGTAGGTCATTCTTTATAAGATTTGTTATTCATATACATGTGTTTGTTTGTTTTCTTTCAATAGCTAATCAAGTTGAAGAAACATTACATACTCATTTACCACAAAACCCAGAAACAAACTTTAGGGTAAGTTTTCAGTGTGTATGTAGACTGCTGTTAACTGTGGCAAGTGTCAAAGTTTTCTTAACGTCACTTTCAAAACTCTGCTTGTGTTAAAGCACTCATTTAAAAAAAACCAAACTATTATTTTCATAAGGACATCTTTGGAGACATTCTGAAAAAGCTTTGTCTCAGGTTCTTTATTTGCATTTGTTGTTTAGACCTACAGTGCACCAGCTTTTAGGCAGAGGAACACTAATGTATGTCCATAGAGTTCATTTCCAGTGAGCTTTTCTTTGGGTGTTAACCCTGAAGAGGAACAATTTTTAAATTTGAATACTTATAATCATTTATATTGTGTTTTAGGACTCCAGCTACCCATTTGCCAATAAAGAATCTATTGGTTCGGAACTGGGGAATTCCTTTGCATCAAATATTAGAATTAAAGAAGAACCTTTGGATGATGAGTATGACAAAGCAGTGGCGCCTCAGCAGGGACTACTAGACAGAGTTAAAGATGAACCTGAAAATGCTCAAGTAAACACTTCACCTTTCCCCTCCCTGTTTCCTTTTGTTCCACACATCTTACTCATTTGAAAGAGGAAGTGCTTAAGTGAAATAGTTTATTGACAGGATGAAAAGAATTTGTGATTGAAGCAACTTGAATTGTTTTACAAGGCTGTAGCAAGAATTACATGAAACCGTTCCTGAAGGGTAATTAAGGCTTTTAATCTTCTTTGTCTTTTAATAGCACTATTGCTTTTGTGGGTATTTTAGTATAGGATTGGGAGACTGGTGAGTCTTTGAGCTTTCAAGACTGAGACAGCAGATGAGGTTGAAGACCTAGAAGGAGGGTAGCACATGGGTTTGTGGAGTGACTTAATTCATAGAGGACACTAGTAAGCCTTTGCAGTTGCTACTAATGAGGCCTAGGTTAGGTGTGCATTTAACTGTCTTTCAGGAGGATTAAGCTAATGGACATAATTATCTCTGTAACCAGTTTATTGGAAAGGAGGCTTTGGAGAGTGATTCATGATTCCAAGTTTGAGATGTTTGAGTAGTAAAAGCAAGGGTACAACTGTGCTATTTCGAGACTTCTCTGGAAGTAAATCATGGGAATCCTCCAACAGAAATCGTACGCTCAAGTTAAGTTACTCATGTAGGTTATGGTATTGCAGCGCAGTGGTTGGAATGGAAAAAAGAAGATACATTCAAGGCTGTCTTACTCTGAAATGGAGGAAGGGATTTAAGCAATCAGTCAATAATAGTAGCAACTATTTGATGGTGGTCTGTATTTTGTTCATGAATTCAGAAAGTGAAAAATAAAGATAAGATTAGCTGTTTCTATGAAATAGTGTCTAACCTAAGGACGCTTACCTTTCCCTTATATCTGTTAAACTAGGGAGTTTGTGAATGAGAGATGTGTTGGAAGAGTATTTTTCATTTAGGCTTCTTTGAGCAGGACTTCCCAACCTCAGCACCACTGATCTTTAGAGTAAGACCATTCTTTGTTATGAGGGCAGGTTTTGTGTATCACAGGATCTCTAGCATCTTTGGTTTCTGCCTGTACTTGGTGCTGCTTTCAGCTCTCTCCCTCTCCAGTTGTAGCAGTCGGAAATAACTTTAGATATTGCCAGATATTTAGAGGGAACAAAATTATTTACTATAGAGAACCACTGTTTTTTATGAAAGAGAGAAAAGACTAGACAACTATAGAGTGTAAGATACAGAAGGAGAAGCAGGTGATTTGTGAAAGTAACTGACACATAATTACTTTTTGGAAATGGTGTTTTTTGTGGGAGAGGGCACTATGACCACAGGAGCCATGTGAGGTGGGAGACCATTAAAAAATAACAATACATTACACCAGAAACAGCATAAGAGAGCCTTAAAGGAAAAGAAAGACTTCTCCTTAGAAGCTGGAAAGGAGCTTCATTAAGGATAGATTAAAAGTAGGAGCTTGAGAAATAGCTGCCATGACATGATGAAGGGAGAAACCTAGAGAAAAGAACCTTCATAGAAATATCCCAACAAAGGAAAACTGTGGCTTTTATATCTTTTCATGGGGTGGTAGAAAGTTTCATACTGCATGATTTCATTCAGCAGAGCACATGTAACAAGGACCATGGAATACCGAAATTTAGGAGCTATTTGCCCAGAGCATAGCTTAGTTCAGAGAGATCAATGAGGCATGTTCTATTTTTTTTTAAAATTTTATTTTATTAATTTATTCACATGTCCTATTTCTTAAGGCTTAGGCTTTGACTTCTGAGGATGACCATTGTTTTAAATTGATAGGCCCACAAGATGAATTAGAGTGCGTGAATATGAGTGCAGTTGGCTCAATGAAGGCAGCAGAAGGAATATGAAAATATTTTGATAGATAATAGGTTAAATATAGTTTGTAGAAATAAGAGAAGTGAAAATCGTGAGTATCTGAATTAGGTGTAAACAACCTGAGTGGCAGGGAGAATTCATGTGTTCTTGTATTCCTGTGAAAATTAAACATGGTGGCTGGGTGTGGTGGCACACACCTTGAATCACAGCAGAGACAGGCAGATCACTGGGAGTTTGAGACTAGCTTGTTCTATAAAGTGAGTCCAGGACAGCCAAGGCTACACAGAGAAACCCTGTCTCAAAGGGGGAAAAAAAAGGAAAGAAAGAAAATTAAACATGTCTTTGTACAGGGAAGATCTCTAATATCTCCATATTTCCCCCATGGACATGGAAAATTCCTAAGAAATCATGCTAACTGAGTACTAAAGGCGTCTCTCTCTCTCTCTCTCTCTCTCTCTCTCTCTCTCTCTCTCTCTCTTTGTATATGTCCTATTGATCTGTCTTCATGATAAAGATTAAGGCTAAACAAGTGGGGGATAGAAGGCATTGGGAAAATTATTAGTATTGTTTTTAAAGTAGAGCTTCTAGTGGCTAGCTAGAGAGAATCAATAGGATGAAATAGATAAAACTGACTCTATCTTATACACTAACTCAAGTTTCCAAAATGTGTTATAAGATGCTGGATATCTAATTTTATAATGATTATGGGGAAGAACTTCCTCAGTGGCTTACTATTTAATTGTTTGATCTCCTGAGAATAGACACTACTTTGGGTAGGTCCTGGTAGATAGAGGATCACAGAGTGGTCTTCATCCTATCCCCAGAGTAAAGCAGTCTTAGCACATGAGTGGCTGGAAGTAGGTTTCCCTGAGCAGTTGTCTGTTGTCAGTCAGACTGGTCCTGTTATGTGCAAGAAGTCCTTCCAGAAGTCCTGCAAGGGAAGAGGCCAAGTTAGAACTCTAGATACTGGTTCTTTTGTTTCGTTTTCACTCTCTTCTTCCCCTCCTGCCCAGTCTACTCCCTCCTCATTTCTCTATGCTTTTCCATACCCCTGCCCGATCATTGGAAATCTAGATACGTTGCTTTTTCAATATTGTGTAATACTTCATTAATTTTACTCTTTCTTCACAGACTAGAAGTAAGAATTGCAAAGTATTATTTATTTGGTCTCACAGTACTCATAAAATACTGACAATTTGTGACTGTAGTCAGCCTTTCTTTGATCATAAGTTACAATGATTTTTCTCTGTGCTTAATTTTGTAGCTTTGCTTTCAGTGTGCTTTTTTACAGTTCAAACTGGTCTGTATATGTATTTGCTAATTCATTTGCTTTTAGTTACTTGTTAGTCATCTTCTTGCTTCTGTTAGCAGATGTAAAGCCATTGGCTTTTCAGTTTTACTTATTCTAATCCCATTGCATTTTACTGTAGTATTTTCTGTAGTTTAGAAAAAAATGTTGTTGATATTTTTTATATGTACTGTGGTGTTTCATCCTCCTAACAAGTGTGTGTGTGTGTGTGTGTGTGTGTGGTGTGTGTTCTCAATGTAGAGAATATGGTATTATGTGTCTATACAAGGAAGCTAAATTTCATATGTTAAGTTAGTTATTCAAGGCTATATGACCAGGAAAGAATTGGTCTAGGCTTATAATCTAGGTTTTATTTTTGTTAAATTATCTTTTTGTACCTGTTTGTTTAAAAAAAAAAAAAAATTAAAAGTCTAGGTAAAGCTTTCACAGAGAAACTCTTTAGGACAGTCAAAGACCTGATTTTTCTATCTTTCCCATAGGATCTGAAAATTAGATGTCATTAATGTTAAAACCTTCATTTTTTTTCTTTTCTTCTCACAGTAATAAAAAGAGAACTAATTTAGAATCTTTTGTTGAAATAAATGAAGATGGGAAAGCAAGTTGCGTAATTATTCCAGTAATGATTCCTAGACTCGACTGCAAATGATGGATGGAGCTTTGCTAGTTCTATCGTTTGTTTGGCTGCAGAGGATGTTTATTTTCAACATCATTATCCTGTGGTATTGATAAGGCCTTCTTTTGTGTTCAGCAAGGAAAAGATAAAGCTGTTTTTATTTTGACCTATGTTTTTTAGTTAGTTTTATTTTGTTTTGTTTTTGAAAACTTGAGCTTCCTCAGGTATTTATTTCTCATAAAGCATGATTTACTAGTCATTGTTGGGGTAAGGCCAAACCAAGCACTCTGCCTTGAAGGAGTCATGAGCATTTAATTCAGTGTACATACACTCTTTTCTCTCTCTCCTCCTCACCTACCATGAATAACATACACCACTTGCTGAAATAACTGTTTTAAGTGTGGGAAATGCTATCAGAGAATAATCAAAGTGCTCTGGAGACTGTTGATATGAGATAATGGCTATTAATATTTCTGGAGTTTTCTGAGATAAAATTTTTTAAATTATAAATGTGCTTTCAAATATATGGATAGGTATGTCAGGATAAGTCAATATAAAGAATAGTAGTATCTGCCAGGTGTGATAGTACATACTTTTAATCCCAACACTTGTAGACATGCAGGCCGGCTTGTGAGTTAGAGGGCATCTGATTTCATAGTAAGTTTCAGTCTATCCAGGGCTATTCAGTGAGATCCTGTCTTAAAAAAAGAAAAGTTTGGGCCAGGTGTGGTGGCGCATGCCTTTAATCGTGGTACTGGGGAGGCAGAGGCAGGCGGATCTTTGTGAGTTCAAGGACAGCCTGATCTACAAAGCAAGTCCAGAACAACCAAGGCTACACAGAGAAAACCTGTCTGGAAAAACCAAAAAAAAAAAAGAAAAAAAAAAAAAAAAAAGAAAAAGAAAAAGAAAAAGAAAAGTTTGTTTTACCAACAGTGCTACGTTGAGTATCAGTATCTTTATTATATGCCAAATGATGCGTCACATAATTTGTGGTACATTTCTTACATATATTCTGTTTGTTATGGCAAGGAAATAACTATGCCGGATCAAACTCTGAATTTGAAAACAAAACTATGAGATCCTTGTATAATTGCTGAAATAATACAGATAATTGATTTCAGCATTATTACTTAACTATTGTTGGATTTTTGGCCCAAAACGTGCTAGTATATTATTAAGGAAATAAAAAAAAAAGGTAATAGAATGTGAAATAATCAATTTGAGAGTAAGTAGAACTTGTGATAGTTGAATGAAGATGTAAGTAAAATAATAATTATGGAAAGAATAGTAATAGTTCTATGGGTCAGTTTCTCAGTTAAGAGCCACTGTTCCCAGTAGCAACTCAAAAGTAATTGTAAGATAAAAGATGACTTGTATGGATGATGAGATCAGTTTTTTTAAAAAATGTGACACATGTTAATGATTATGGAAACTATTCCTAAAGTCAGATACAGAGTTGATGAATGTATTGGTGATTAGGTTCTGACGATTTGAGGAATAGGCGTACACATACACACATATTGCATGTACATGCTTTTAAACATATTTGGAGAAGTTGAGTGGAAAACAATTTAAATGGTTAAGTCCTATAATTTCATCAGAATAGTGTGATACATGATTAATCAAACTGATAATGTTACAGAATAGATAGCCCATGATAGATATTTCCCCAGGATTTGATGTATTCATGGTAAGAAGAAAAAGTTTTCTATTTAGTGAAAGAACCCCAGTCCCAAATAGATCTAAGCCAGACCTAACAAATTATCAGTGGCTGGTCAAATCTCACCCACCCTATGTTTAAGTCTGTTGTTCAACCACTGCTCTTACAAATAAAGTTTTATCAGAACTTTGCCATGTTCATTTATTTACATGTTGTTTGTCAATGCTTTTGCTCTACTAGGGCAGAGTTGGGCAGTTATGACAGAGACCAGACCATATGGCTTGCAAAGTCAAAAATATTTACTATCTGGCCCTTTGCAGATAAAGTTTGCTGACCCCTGGATTAAAGGACTGTATTATAAACAGTGAAACCACTTCCTTATTATTTTATTATGGAAGTAAAACTTTGTAAGAGATAGAAGAAATCACAAAGGTAAAGATTGTCAGAATTTTGACATAAATGGGAAACCTTAGTACATAAAAAGATTAACTCAAAAGAAATGTTGATAAGAAATGATATTGAGGTTAATATTGTCATATAATGCACTTGTAAGTGAACATTAAAAATATAAGTTAAAACAAGTAAGAAAAAAAATTGACTTTTTTCCCCCTTTCCCATAAATTGCTGGAATAAGAACAATTTTGTTTGAGAACCGGGCATGATGGTGCACACCTTTAATTCCAGCTCTCGGGAGGTAGAGGCAGGTGGATCTCTGAGTTTGAGGCCAGCCTGGTCTACAGAGCAGTTCCAGGACAGCTAGGACTACACACAGAAACCCTGTCTTGAAAACCCCAACGAAACAAAACAAAAGAAAACAAAAATTACAGTTTTGTTTGGGAAAAAAAAAAAACAATTTCATGATGTTTCAACAACCTTTACAATGGATTTTTTAACCTAATGATTCTACTTTAAGAATTAAAGATATTCATCATGGCATTCCTTCACTCATTGTGTTGAATATATTCAAACATTAAGTAAATCAACATTGTTACGGTTAGATGTCAGTGCCATGCATGAATGTGTAGAGCCTATGGCAAAAGGTATGGAAAGAAAAGGTAGTGCTAATGCTTCCTTTACTTAAAGTTGTGGTTTTATTATGTTAGCCATGGACTTTTACATACATTTTCATTTAAAAAATATTCTGTATTAGTCATTTATGGTGGTTACTTGCCTGTGACCCCAGGACTTACAACAGGATTGTTCTAGATTTGGGTCTCACCTGGTCTGTTTAGTAAGTTCCAGGCTATTCAGGGCTGTACAATAAAACCTTGCTAAAGCCAAAAACAAAACAGCCAAAAAAAAATTATTGTGTTAAAATATTATTAATATAATTGCAGAGGGTTTGGGCACTCTTTGTTTTGTGCCTGACTCAAGTGTATATATTTCATGCCAGCTTCAGTTGTTTAATCTGACATGTCACTGTGTGTGTGTGTGTGTGTGTGTGTGTGTCTGTCTGTCTGTCTGTCTGTCTATTGTTCAAGGTTGTACAGTGTATTGATATTCCCCACACCAAAAAGAAGTATGTCTGAGATAACCCAGAATTCTAAGAGCCAGCCTCTGATGTATTTTGCAAGCTTTGTTATGATAAATATCTTAAAAGAAAACTATTACTTAACGCTGTTATAGTTGAGCACTATAATTATACAGGTAAAGAACAGCCTGAAAAAATAATACATACTGGAACTCTGATGTGTGGTGTATGTATGACTTAAAATGTATACTGGTATTTAAAATTCATTTAAGGCTGAAGAGCTGGCTCAGTGGTTAAGAGCACATTCCAAAGGACCTGGGTTTGTTTCTCAGCACTTACATAATGGTGCTTGCAACCATACATAACTTCAGTCCCACGATCCAGTGCCCTCTTTTGACCTCCATGGGCACCAGCCATACATATGGTACACATATATATTTCTATGAGGCAAAAACTCAAATACATAAACAAATAAATTTAAATTTTTTTCTATTAAGTCATGTAAATAATAGTTTTTAAAATGTTCTTTTAGAGTTCTCAGACTTCCTAGGCCTCTGGTTCTTTGTTTGTTTTTTTGGTTTTTCGAGACAGGGTTTCTCTGCGTTGCCTTGGCTGTTCTGGACTCGCATTGTAGACCAGGCTGACCTCGAACTCACAGCTGTCTGCTTGCCTCTGCCTCCCGAGTGCTGGGATTAAAGGCGTGTGCCACCACTGCCCAGTAGGCCTCTGGTTCTTGAACTCAAGTTTTATTAATGCTGGTATTTAGCCATTAGAGGTTATTTTTGATTAATATGCAAGAATATATAATAATTCAAATGAGCAGAGCATGAATTCATAAGAAAAATTTATTCAGAATAATTATAATTATAAAGAAACAAAACTTTTCTTTCACTAGAGAAAGGAAAAGCCTGGAAAGAAATATACCACAGTCATAGCGTTCCTTTTGGAGCGATGGAAATGAGAGTAGTTCATTCTTTATTTCTACTTGTCTAAGTGTCCTATTGTGGTTGTGTATTACTTTTATAATAAACAGAAATGTAAAGTATTGTGACATTAAAGAAGAATTTCAGAAATAATTTAGAAATATCTGTGAGTGTGTCAGGCTTTTTGGGTAGCTAACATTTGATTTTTTTCCCCCCTCCTTAGTCTGCATATTTAAGCATATTTTGCTCTTATTGTTAATTATAGTGTGTTTGCTGTTTGTATTTCATCATTTCTTATTAGTGTTAATGTTGTAAACATTTTCTACCTCTATACAGCAATAGTAAATGTCATGATTTCCTTAGGAATTTATTTTTTCTATATTTATTTCTTGTTTTCTTTTTTTTTAAAGGAATATAGTCATGGGCAACAGCAGAAAATTCAAGAGGGGGAACTAAAAATAAGTGCTGTGTTTTCAGTCAGTGGCAGTCCTCTTGGTAAGACTCAGAACTGAGTAAAAAAATTGTATTTATTCTGGCCAAATAAATTAAATGTCATTTTCACATGTGTCAGTAAACTAGGCTCATTTAGAACCCTTTACGTTGTATATTCCATAATTAGTATTGGGTTCCAAACTAGCACTAGAAGGGAAAGTACCGATGTATAAAAAGCAAGTTTTTTCCTTTTTCCCTTCTTTTCTTTTTCTTTAAAGCTCCACAGTTGACTACTGGCTTTCAGCCTTCTCTGGCTTCACCTGGCATGAATAAAATGCTTCCTTCAGTTCCAGCTACAGCTGTTCGAGTTTCCTGCTCTGGTTGTAAAAAAATCCTTCAGAAGGGGCAGACTGCTTACCAGAGGAAAGGCTCCACCCAGCTCTTCTGCTCCACACTGTGCCTCACTGGCTACACGGTGCCGCCCGCCCGCCCACAGCCTCCTCTCACCAAGAGGACCTGTTCAAGTTGCTCAAAGTACAGCAGCGTTCCAAATTGTCTTTTCTGTTTCTTTGTTTCTCTTTGTGTCTGTTTTTTAACCTGTGTGTTACATTTGAGTTTCAATTTAGCTGTGGGTTTTTTTTTTTAAATACCATATTATTTAGTGCTACTGTGTTGTTGCTGTATTTCATACATCCCCATGTAGTTTGGACTTTCAGTTTCCTTTGGAAGTTCTGCTTTGTTTGTAACCTTGCTACACCTTACAAGAAAAGGAAATAAATACCACAGCTTTTTGTTGTTGTTGTTGTTGTTTGGGGGCTTTTCTTTAAGGTTATCAGGTTTGAGAATTACAAACAGAAAACCCAATGTTTAAAACTTTTTGAGTAATAAAATAATACTCTGTGATTTTGAGCATTCCAAGATTTTCAGATCAGGGATGCTTCATCAGCAAAATCCATGCAAATATTCCAAAGTCAAAAAAGGAAAGAAAAAAAAAAAGGTGAAAGTTGAAGCAGGTCCACTGTGTATTTAAGAAAGGATGTGTTTGGTCTGGAGAGATGGCTCATCAGTTAAGAGCACGGGCTGCTCTTCCAGAGACTGTGAGTTCAGTTCCCAGCAACCACATGGTGGCTCACAACCATCTGTAATGGAATCTGATTCCTTCTTCTGGTATGCATGAAAACAGCACTCATATACATAAAATAAATAAGTAGATCTTAAAAATCAGTGTCACTGGGCATGGTGGCACATGTCTTTAACCCCAGTTTTTTATTCATTGTAATTTATTCAGGTGACATCCCGGTTGTTATCCCCTTTTGTGTATTTTCCTGTTCCTACCCTGCAAAGACAAGTTTCTTTGGTGAGGCGTGAGAACTACATTTAGCTGTGGTTTCAAGGACAAATATTTAGAATGTAGTTAGAGATTATGCTATTTAGTGAAGTAGGTTCTCAGCTATGGCTTCACTAGCCCTGGGTAGTTGGCTAGGTTCCCAGTACCAAGCATGGTTTTCTTCTTCTTGAGCAGGCCTTAAGTCCAATTAGAGAACCTGTTGCTTACCACCGAATGTATGTGTGCCACTATTAAACCCTTATGGTTATTACACTGAGTTTATTTTTATTATCATTTAATGTCTAGTTGTCTTAAATAAAAAGAACCTAAATTTCTGTTTGTTTGTTTTCGAGATAGGGTTTCTCTGTGTAGCCTTGGCTGTCCTGAACTCTCCTTTTAGACCAGGCTGGCCTTGAAATCACAAGTGCTGCCTCCCAAGTGCTGGGATTAAAGGCGTGCGCCATGGTGCCTAGTGAACCCAAATATTTTTTTAAAAAATATTTCAAATCCTGTATAAAATAGCTTGGAGTGTAATTTTGTTATTTCTGTTAGATCTCATTTTTTATGATATTCAAAGAACTTGTAAAAAATTTCTTGGTTATTTCCTCTTATTCTGCTATAAGATATAACTTAATTGGCCTGTAAATTCATTGAGATCCATGAGAAATGTTCCTTCCATTGCCTTGATCAATGTTTGAATATTAGGAAGCCTAATCCTTAGTGATTCATTCTTCATTGTCTTTATTATTAATACTTGTATATTAAGTTTTTTAGATGTGGACATCTAGATTTTAAGTAGCAGTGCTTAAATATGTATCACATAGGGCCGGGTGAATAGTTTATTTGTAAAAATGATTGCCCTTCAAGGACTTGAATTCAAATCCCAGTACTGGGAAGGCAAAGGCTAGTAGATTACTGTAGCTCAATGGGCAGCCAGCCTAGCTGAATCTTTGAGTTCCAGGTTCAGTGAGAGACTCTGTCTTGGAGGTTGGCAGGATGACATGACTCATGAGTTAAGATACTGGCTCCAAAGATTTAGAACTTGAGTTAATTCCTGGAACCCACATGTTGTCCTCTGACTTCAACCTTTGTAGTGTGTACACATTAGTATACACACACAGAGATTCAGACACATAAAAAAGGAAAAAAAAGGCAAAAGGAACAATACATACCCACAGATGTACACACATAACAAATTCCACACATAATGGTTTGAAAAAGTTTCATATTTAATTATTTTTAATTGAATACTTTGAAAATACAAATGATTTTAAAGAAGAAAATTAAAATCTTCAGTCTCATCTACAGTGAATGCTATTCATCAATCCTCTCCCTTACCCCAGCTTTCTACACTTCCATCCTTCCAGTCTGGGTTTCAGAGTCAAGGCTAGCCTGGTAATCAACTCACTGTGTGACTCTATGCCTAAGTCCAGTCTTGAATTTGCATTTTTCCTGCCTCAGCCTCCTGAACGCTGGGGTTACTGGCAAGAAACACCTTGCATGGCTCCATTTAATGTATGTTTTAAAATTTAAAAACATTATTGTCATGATACTTATATTTAGTAAGTGAGAGAACTCCACCATCACAGTTATGTTCCTGGGCTGAGGAATTGGCTCCGTGAATGCTATAAGGATCCTCATCATTCATGGAAAAGCTGTTTGGGCAGCCTGGCTCTGTAACCTTGGTGCTGCAGGAAGGAGTGGGGTGTGGAGACAGGCTGATTTGTAGAGCTTGCTGGCCAGTCAGTGAGTTCCAGGTTGAGAAAGTAAGTGGAGAAGGATTTAAGAAGACACCATGTGCACAAGTACCTATCTGCACACATACATACATGTCACACTTACACACCATAGATGTACACATACCCACATACAAATTAAAGCAGGGACTCTGGGGGCTGGAGAGATAGTTCAGTGGTTAAGAGCATTGACCATTCTTTCAAAGAATCCAGCTTCGATTCCTAGCACACGTAGTTCCAAGGAATTCAACTCCCTCTTCTGTTCCTGGGACACACCAGGAACCGAAGTAGTGCACAGGCATGTATATAGGCAAAACACTCATGCACACAAAATTAAACATGTTTCAATTTTAAAAAGATGCAACACCCTTTACTGTAGCCTGCTTTTATTTGGTTGCTTTAACATGCAAAGGGTGTAAATGTAATACCCTGTGACTTATTTTTATCTTTGTTATCATTTTAGAGACATTTTAAATCCAAAGGATGTGATCAGTGCCCAGTTTGAAAATAGCACCAGCAGTAAGGATTTTTGCAGTCAGTCATGCTTATCAACATACGAACTGAAAAAAAAACCCATTGTTACCATAAATACAAGTAGCATTTCAACCAAGTGCAGCATGTGCCAGAAGAACGCTATTGTAAGTTGCCCTTTTGCTTTGCTTGAGTGAGTGCACCCAGTGTTGGGGCTGTAAAGAACAATGCTTGCTTCTTTGTTTCTGACGTTTTGGTGTTACTTTGTACTTCCTAGATTCGTCATGAAGTTAATTACCAGAACGTGGTCCATAAACTTTGCAGTGATGCCTGTTTCTCTAAGTTTCGCTCTGCTAACAACCTTACCATGAACTGTTGTGAGAACTGTGGGGGTTACTGTTACAGTGGCTCAGGACAGTGCCATGTGCTCCAGATTGAGGGACAATCTAAGAAGTTTTGTAGTTCAATGTGTGTCACCTCTTACAAGCAGGTATTTGATCATACTTAATCTTGATAGTTTTTTTTTTTTTTTTATTTCAAGGGAATTGAAACCTTTGGGTGGGATTATTTTTGAAACAGTTTAAACTAATGAGATAAATATTTGGCTAAGTTTTTACATGTATATAGTATTTGCCATATGCATACATATTAAATATTTTGAAATAGACTTCTATATGTCCCCCAATTTCTTATATACATTAAGGAATACATCTTTTAGCTGGATAGTGGTGGTGTACACCTTTAATGTAAGCACACAGGAAGCGGTGGCAAGCAGATCTCTGTGAGTTTGTTTGAGGCCACCATGTCCTATGGGGCAATTCCAGTACAGCCATAGTTACACAGGGAAACTCTGTCTGGGAAAAACCAAAAAGAAATGTATCTTTTACGGGTATGGCTTTGTTTTGTTGAGACAGGGTCTCACTATACAGCCATGTCTTCTTGGAATTTGTTATATGGCCCAGGTTAACCTTGAGCTTGTAGAGCTCTTGACTCACTCTGCTGGGTACAGGAATCATCTGCATTTACTATAATACGTGGCTAGGGCATGGCTTTTATTTCAGATGTGATTTGTAATTTTGATAGTGATTTTTAAACGACCCAATTAACCTTTTAGTGTGTGGCCCTCTGTTCTTTTAAATGACATTTTTAATGATTTATTTTGTATACAGGAGTGCTCTGTCTGCACGTGTGACTGCAGGCCAGAAGAGGGCATCAGATCATAGTATAGACTGGTTGTGAGCCTCCATGTGGTTGCTGAGAATTGAACTTAGGACCTCTGGAAGAGCAGCTCTTAATTGCTGAGCCATCTCTCCAATACCTAAATATTTTGATTTTGATACACACACACACACACACACACACACACACACACACGCACGCACGCACGCACGCACACATGCACATGCGCGCGCACGCACACACACACACACACACACACACACACACACGTTCTTCAACAAAAAGGTCCAAATTGCATGTATGGAGTCACATAATTTCAGTTGTAAACCAGAAAATAAAAATCTTAGTGTGTGTGAAGAGGTTTTTATTTTTTTAATTTTTATCCGATTCATTTATTCTGTCTGTCCGTTTGTCTGTCTGTCTACCTACCTACCTATCCATCTTTCTTACCAGTTTTTTGAAATAGGGCTTCTCTGTGTACTCCTGGCTATCCTGAAACTTGCTCTGTAGACGAGGCTGGCCTTGAACTAGAGATCTACCTGTCTGCCTCCTGATTGTGGAAAATGTTTTAAAAAGAGGTTTCTTCATTAAATAGAACAAATGAGGGTTATGAATTTTTGTGAATTACAAATTGGCAGAGAATAACCTGGATTAGCTCAATGATAAATATCTTCTATGCTGGTTTGTTTTTTCATTTCATATCTCACCAGTAAATTTTGGTCAAATACTAGTTTCATAATTGGAAACTCTAAAGTAGTAGTTCTCAACCTGTGGGGTGCGACCCATTTGGGGATCAAATGAGTCTTTCACAGAGGTAGCTTAAGAGCACGAGAAAACACTGATATTTATATTGCAATTCATAACAGGGAAATTAGAGTTATGAGCTAGCAATGAAAATGATTTTATGGTAGGGGTCACCACAGCATGAGGACCTGTATTAAAGGGTCTCAGCAATAGGAAGGTTGAGAACCACTGCCCAACAAAGATAGTAAATACTTTTTATATTTTATATTTTGCATTGACTTCCTGTTTTGTTGTATTTGCTGATCTGACCTTTTTTTTTTTCTTTAGTAGGTAGTGAGTTTCTATACAGTCCACTAAAATCACTGAATACTCTCAGTTAGGTTTTACTGTTATTGCATTCAATTCTTTTCCTGTTGGGGAAGAGGTATTTTTGCTTTGGTTTGGGAGTCAGGCTCTCACTATGTCGCACTAGGTGGCCTGCGACTTGCTATATAAATTCAACTTTAAAATTTTGGCATTTTTACAATTATAGGTGATTTTACTCTAAATCTAGTGTATAATTTTTGAAAGGGTTTAGTTTTGCTATATAAAATTTTTTTTCACAAATAAAAAAATTAATATTTTCAGAAGGCGATTCTTTTCTTTTTCTTTTAAGAGAGATTTATTTATTAGGTATACAATGTTCTATCTGCATGTACAGAGGGCACCAGATCTCATTACAGATGGTTGTGAGCCACCATGTGGTTGCTGGGAATTGAACTCAGCACCTCTTGAAGAGCAGCCAGTGCTTTTAACCGCTGAGCCATCTCTCCAGCCTGGTGATTCTTTTCTTGTTTGTGTATCAGGCACTAAAAGTTGGGTCATCCTTCATAAAAGAAGAAATAGAATAAAACATCTTAATTTTAGATTGAACTTGTAATTTTAATTTTGAAAGCTTCTTATCTATTAAAACTTACTTTGTTAGAGACAAGAATTTAATGTTCCCCATCTCCCACTCTTCCAAAATGGGCCAAGCATGGTGTTACACATCTTTAGTTCCAAGAACTTGGGAGTGAGAGGAAGGCAGATAAATCCCTGAGTTTGAGGCCAGTTTGGTTTACACAGCTAGTTTCAAGCCATTTAGAGCTAACGAGTGAGACTGTCTTCAAAGTAAACATACGAGCACCTTTCCTCCAACAAAAAAAAGACCAAACCAAAGAATTACAATGTAATAATAAGACTAATTCAGTATGTTCCTTACAATTTTACATGGGGAAAACAGACTACATGGATTCTAGGTTTTTTTGTGTTTTTGTTGTTTGTTTGTTTTATCTGCTAGTGGCTATGAAAACTTGACTGTTCAGCATTACATAAAGTAAGGGCAAAAACATTAATACAGAGTCTGGCATGTTGCAGATGGTTATTGGTGCCACTTTGCCTTCTTCTTTAAAATATTCAAACATTGAATCCAATTTCTCTTTTCTGGGGAATACATATTTCTGACATATAAATGCATGAGTAGATAAAGATGGTGTGATGGAATTATTACGAGACTATGTACCATAAAGAAAGCATAGTTGGTAGGACTGGGTGTGTCGGCAAAAGTTTCACAAGAATAAGTTTTGAGTCAAGTCTTTTAAGTGAAGTTTGTGTTTACAATTCTGATTTGGGAATTAGAAGATATTCCAGATCAGGTATATGCTAATATGCATCCATTTTAAAATCAAGCTTGCAATTTGTCATAGAAAGGGGAGAAGTTCTTACAGTCTCTTGGTTATAGCTTGAACAGTGTTTTCTTTTCTTTTGTTCCAAGACAGGGTTTCTCTGTGTAGCTGTCCTGGACTCACTTTGTAGACCAGGCTGGCCTCGAACTCACAGCGATCCACCTGCTTCTATTCCCTGAGTGCTGGGATTAAAGGCATGTGCCACCACGCCTGACCGAACAGTGTTTTCCTTCCTTCCTTCCTTCCTTCCTTCCTTCCTTCCTTCCTTCCTTTCTTTCTTTTTTTTTTTGTCAAGACAGTTTCTCTGTGTAGCCTTGACTGTCCTGGACTCACTTTGTAGACCAGGCTGGCCTCGAACTCACAGTGATCCTCCTGCCTCTGCCTCCCAAATGCTGGGATTAAAGGCGTGCGCCACCACGCCCTGCTCAAACAGTGTTTTCTTAAGTGTGTGACAGGGTAATAGTACTTGCCCTTATTTTCTGTTGAGTCCCTAGTTTAGTGAAGATTTATTCTTTCAGACTCTTTGATTATATTTGCATACTAGTGAACTCAAGGTCAGCTCTCACCTTGCTGCTTAAAGTATGCATTGTTGTATTAAGGAAAGGATTGATACTGAGTTTTCTAGTGAGTTCACTGATTTTCTTAACTTAGAACTTCATTGCTTTAAATTGTACTTTTATAGGAAGCTCTTTACACTTCTCAGCTAATATGTAAAGGAGGGTTGTTGTGTTAACAACTTTAAAAAACAGTGCTTATCAATTAATTATTAGATCTTAATTACTAGGTCATAACTGTTTTCTAATGAAAAACAATAGAAATATGAAGTGTAGCATGTTCCCATGATGTGTGTTGCTCAGTGAAATGCTCTTCACTTTTGTATGCAGACATATGTGATGTGCAAACTCAGAATTTCAGAATAACATGTAAGTTAGTTCCCTTTGTGAAACTTCTTACTGAGGGTTGTAATGATTGTTTGAAAACTACTGATTTAAAATACTTCATGAGTAAGGGGAAAAATGACCATGCAGGGCCCTGGGATTGATTCCTAGCACCACACATAAAAAGTAATAATATTTCAACAGGGTTGAGTTAAACATTTCAAAGAATTATGCTTCATGAATTTGGTAAAAATGAATGTTGTTTTATTCTGTTACTAGAAATCAGCCAAAATAACACCATGTGCGCTTTGCAAATCACTGAGATCCTCAGCAGAAATGATTGAGAATACCAATAGCTTGGGGAAGACAGAACTTTTCTGTTCTGTTAATTGCTTATCTGCTTACAGAGTTAAAATGGTTACTTCTGCAGGTAATACTGCTTTCATAAACTATAAACTATAATAGTTGGAAATTAGTTACTACTTTTTTTGCTGGCCCAAATTTTTGTCTAAATTTAACTGACTTTTAGGACAAATATATTTCACATTTTTACTGTAAAATATTACCTGTTATCTTATTTACTTGTTTACCTATTTATGTATCCCCTTACTGAATGGATTACAGATATTTTTGTTGCTATATTTTCTTTATCCACATCCAATATACTTCAAGATCCATTTATTTTGTAATTTCAGGGTACATTTATAACTATTTAAAACATTTTAAACTTTTAAAATGTTCAGTGAGTTTTTGATAGATGTGGCATGATTGAGGTTAGGTTCAGTTCTTATAGCTTAACCTGAAAATTGAATTTTTGTCTATGATACTTAATTCCTCCTAGGTTTATGTGTGACTCATTAGCTTTTACTTTCATTTGCTAAGGTGTACAAGTTCAGTGTAACAGTTGTAAAACCTCAGCAATCCCTCAGTATCATCTAGCCATGTCAGATGGAAGTATACGCAACTTCTGCAGCTACAGTTGTGTGGTAGCTTTCCAGGTAGGACCTTGGGAATCTTCCTCTTCCTCAGCCAGTGGATCACCTTTTATAGTAGTACAAACTTACTGTTTGCTAGTGCCAGGACTGTTTTTTTCTACTGTAGTGTTTCAGCTTAGATTATTAGTTGAGCCTATAAAGTCACTTAACTGTCCTCCATAATATTAAATGACACTATTGGGAGAATATTAGTTTTGAAGATTATTGGATTGTTTTTCTTCTACATAAGCAAGACTTGCCCCATTCAGTTTTAAGGTGTTCAAAGACAAGGAACCTAGCTTGTTTATTACTAGAACCTTTCTTGCCATACATAGGGCATAATTTCTTGAATAAGTGATTAAGCAGTCCTATTCTTATTGTTTTACTGTTTCAGAATTTGTTCAACAAACCAACTGGAATGAACTCTTCAGTAGTGCCCTTGTCTCAGGGCCAAGTAATCGTGAGCATCCCCACAGGTCCAGCAGTGTCTGCAGGTGGAGGGAATACCCCTGCTGTGTCTCCCACCTCCATCAACAGCTCTGCTGCGGCTGGTCTCCAGCGACTGGCTGCCCAGTCCCAGCATGTTGGGTTTGCACGAAGTGTGGTGAAGCTTAGGTGTCAACACTGTAACCGTCTTTTTGCCACAAAGCCGGAGCTTCTTGACTACAAGGTAAGTGTGGGCTCATAGTTGCAGTTTAGCTGTGGCTACTCACTGAGAACCTTTTTACAAAATATAAAGAAAGAGAACAGCAGTGTATAGGTTCATGATAAGAGTTGGAGGATAAATGGATCTGTCTGTAAATGTATTTTTAATTTTCTGTGTCAAAATTGTACTGTTTGGGTTTTCTATTTTTGAGATAGGGGCTTACTGTGTAATTCCAGCTGCCTTGAACTCCATAAGTAGACAGGATGGTTTTTAATTCATAGAATTCTGTCTGTCTCTGCCTTCTGAGTGTTGAGATTGCAGACATGTGCTGTATACCCAACTACATACCATATATTTTTGAAGTAAGAAGGTTGAAAATTTTTGTAACACAGCCAGGCGTGGTAGTGCACACCTGTGATCCCAACACTCAGAGAGGCAGAGCAGGCAGATCCTTTGAGTTTGAGGCCAGCCTACTTTACAAAGCAAGTTCAAGACAGCAAAGGCTACACAGGGAAACCCTATCTTGAACACAAACAAACAAAAAATTTCCATAACATAAATCAGCTGTCTAATTCCTACTCAATATTTCCTTACAGGGTAAAATGTTTCAGTTCTGTGGCAAGAATTGTTCTGATGAATATAAGAAAATCAATAATGTAATGGCAATGTGTGAATACTGTAAAATGGAGAAAATTATAAAGGAGACTGTGCGGTTCTCAGGTGCTGACAAGTCATTTTGTAGTGAAGGTAAAAAGACAAAACACAATCTTACTGTTGAGCATTTCAGTGTTTTCTAAATATTGTGGATTTAAGGGATTATTGTGTTGATTTATTTTATCCTATACCCACAAAGTATTTTGATTTATTGATATGTTTTGCTGTTTTTATTAAGTTCTTAATTTTATGTAGATACTAAAATGAAGCGAAAGATCGTCAAAGTACAATGCAACACAGGATATATTTGGCCTCATTAGCTTGTTGGAGAACTCAAAGACCTTTACATCCTGTACTAATTTCTAGATGGAAGTTCTTAAGTTCTAGTAGCTTTCTAAATTTAAATGGTCTGAACAGGGATCTACAAATTAAATTTGTACAAGTTAAATTATTTTCCTTATTTAGATGATGAGCATGTTTAAGAGAGTCTTGCTGACTCTGCAGTGGCAGTGTTACCCTTGATTAGTGGCTTTCCTTTTTCACTATAACACAAAAGTATTACATTTCACATTACAGCCTACTATAAAACTAATGTATTTTCACATTCCAAATTAAAAAAAAAATTAAGAAGTGAAACTTATAACTGACATATTTCAGTCAACATACACAAAGCTGGTTTTGATCCTATAGTTGATTTCTTCACCTGCCAGTTGATTAGGTCACAAGTATGAAAAGGTAGTGCTATGCTAAATTTAAAATGAAAGTAATTTTTATTCACCCCATTATTAATTTTATCTTTCCCGATTTCTTAGGTTGCAAATTGCTTTATAAACATGACTTGGGAAAACGCTGGGGAAGTCACTGTAAAATGTGCAGTTATTGTTTACAGACATCTCCCAAATTGATACAGAATAACCTGGGTGGGAAGGTAGAAGACTTCTGTTGTGAAGAGTGTATGTCCAAGTATACAGTTTTGTTTTATCAGGTAAAAAAAATACCATTCACTTTACTGGGTATGGGGAGAGTGAGCATTAGTTTTTCTCTTTGTTTCCTGTACTAAGAATAACATTTTGGTGATTCAGTTCATTTAATATTAAATAATTTGTTTTTTAACAATTTGTATAACATATGTGGACTTAAGTGTTACTCCTTTTGGTGTTTTTTTGTTTTGTTTTGTTTTTTTGTTTTTTGTTTTGTTTTTTTTTGTTTTTTGTTTTGTTTTTTCGAGACAGGGTTTCTCTGTGTATCCTTGGCTGTCCTGGACTCACCTTGTAGAGCAGGCTGGCCTCGAACTTACAGTGATCTTCCTGCTTCTCTCTCCCTGAGTGCTGGGATTACAGGCATGCGGCACTCCGCCTGGTTTGTTTTTAACTTCCTTTAGAAGATACAGCTGACTTATGGCATTAAAATATTTTAATAATTATCTTACTCATTTATCATTTAAATAAATGAATTTGTCTTCCGAATTCTAAAGAACACAAGCCTTGTTTAATTTGATTAAAAAAGCAAAACAAAACTTTGTTTTTATTTATTTTGTTACATTTAATTATTTTGTGTGCCCATGTGTGCATGCATGTCAGTTTAGGTGCTTGCATGCTGTGGCTCATGTACAAAACGAGATAAGATGAGAACTTGTGGGAATTGATTTTCTTTCCACCATATCGGGTCTTGGAGATTGAACTCAGGTTAACAGGCTTGGCCATAAGTGCCTTTACCACTGAGCCTTCTTGCAGGTCCAGAACTTTCTTTTTCAGTTGCTACTTATTAGGTTCTTTTGTTGTTGCTATTATTTTGTTTGTTTGTTTGGTTGGTTTTGTTTTGTTTTTCAAGACAGGGTTTCTCTGTGTAGCCCTGGCTGTCCTGGACTCACTTTGTAGACCAGGCTGGCCTCGAACTCACAGTGACCCACCTGCCTCTGCCTCCCGAGTGCTGGGATTAAAGGCGTGCGCCACCACATGAGGCCCTTATTGGGTTCTTAAAAAGTGATTTAAAAAAAAAATCATTGGTAGGATTGGTATAATGTTTCAGTGAATAAAATAATTGCTATACAAGTGTGAGGACTGGAGTTTGAATCTCCAGCACTCATGTAAAAGCCCACATGTTATTCCAGTGCTTGCATGCAGAGCCCTACAGAGGAAGATAGATTAGTGCAGTTGACGAGCTCTGAGTCCAGTGGAAAGACACTGACTGTTTCAGTGATTTAGATGATGAGGGATTGATCAAAGAACCCCTGCCTATGTCAGTGTTGGACCTCCCCATGTTTGTTTACATACATGTTAAAATGCCCAAGTACATGTAGCAGACACAAACATAGTCTTAAAAATCATTAGTATATAAATATTTACCATTTTATGACAGTCATCTTTGCATTTATGATTTAAGTTCTACAGATAAAGGCAAATATGTTGAGCCAGTTGTGGCAGTGCACACCTGTAGTCCCAGCACTCGGGGGGCAGAGGCAGGTGGATCGCTGTGAGTTGGAAGCCAGCTTGGTCTACAAAGAGAGTTCAGGATAGCCAAGGTTACACAGAGAAACCTTGTCTTGAAAAACAAAACAAACAAAAAAGCAAATATGTTACCATGTCAAATTAAAAACACATATATAAACAAATGTGTTAACTATTCAAATTAGGAAAATCTGTAAGTTAAATTCTAGTTTCCTCACTGTTGTCCTGATCTTATTCTATCAGACTCGAACTATTTTGTTTCTTTTTTTTAAAAACTATTTTTATTTTATGTGTATGGATGTTTGCCTGCACGTATGTCTGTGCACCATGTGTATGCCTGGTGCATTCAGAGTCCAGAAGAGGGCATCAAATACCCTGGAATGGGAGGCAGTTATGAGCCACTATGTGGGAGCTAGAAATTGAACCTGGGTCCCTATGTAAGAGTAGCCAAGGGCTCCTAACAGCTGAGCCATCTCTTCAGCCCCTGATAATTTCTTTCTTCTTTGCTCTCTCCTATTTTTTCTAGATGGCCAAATGTGATGGTTGCAAGAGACAGGGTAAACTCAGTGAGTCACTGAAATGGCGAGGTGAAATAAAACACTTTTGTAATTTGCTTTGTATCTTGATGTTCTGTCATCAGCAAACTGTATGTGACCCACCTTTACAAAACAATGCAGGTAAAATATAATGAGGAATACTTGAATTCTTACCAGTGCTAGGAGTTAACTACTTTTCTTTTACAGGTTAGAGTATGTAAATTGACATTACTTTTATGAAGTGCAACTCTTACTGTGTTCAGATACCGTTAACAAGCTGAGCTTGGTAGCACAGACCTTTAATCCTAGCATTCATGAAACAGGCAGGTGAGTTCAAGGCTAGCCTATTTTACATAGCCAGTTTCAGGATAGCCAGGATTGCATAGAAGACCCTCTCTTTAAACAACAGCAGCAGCAACACAAACAACAAGAAAATTAAGCATTTGAATTAAATCATTCTATTGAGTACCTGAAAGCCAGGCAAAAGTGGTTTTTTGTTTGTTTGTTTGTTTGTTGTTTTGACATAGGATTCTCTGTGTAATAGAGCCCTGGCTCTGTTGGACTGTCTCTATAGATCAGGTTGGCCTGAAACTCATAGAGATCCACCTATATCTGCCTCCAAGTGCTGGGATTAAAGACATGCGCCTCCATGCCTTTATGAATTTTTGTTGTAGCTTTCTCTCAGAGAAACATATAAATATAAACATATATATTACATGTGCATTCTTTCCTTTTGTTTTAACCAGCAAGTATTTCCATGGTTCAAGCTGCTTCTGCAGGACCCCCATCACTCAGAAAAGATTCTACTCCAGTTATTGCTAATGTGGTCTCTTTGGCAAGTGCTCCTGCTGCTCAGCCCACCGCAAATGCCAACAGCGTATTACAAGGTATAGCTTGATTTCAACTGGCTTTCTTACCATTTGAGTTAAATAGTGTATGTACCTTGTGACAGCTTACTGTACTACTAGGGTGTACAGTGGTACTTTCACAAGTTCCACATCTTTCTTGCT
>OU015754.1:60162240-60210140 GCA_907169655.1 Acomys percivali | reverse complement strand
ACTAGGGTGTACAGTGGTACTTTCACAAGTTCCACATCTTTCTTGCTTTATAGTTTCTACCTATATGCTAGAAACTATACATGTTATACATGCTCATAGTGTTTATGGGCTGATAATTGGCTCTAATACTGATGTTTAAAATTTAAAGATCCTAATTTTATATTTCAATTTCTATTAAGGTGCAGTTCCAACAGTAACAGCAAAAATCATTGGGGATGTAAGTTACTTTGATATTACTATATTTTTATGCATATGTGTTACATGTAGGTCTGAGCTAATATACTCTACTGAGGAATAGAATTGGTTTTTTTGTTTGTTTGTTTGTTTTTATTTATTTATTATGTATACAGTGTTCTGTCTTCATGTAGACCTGATACCAGAAGAGGGTACCAGATCTCATTATAGATGGTTGTGAGCCACCATGTGGTTGCCGGGAATTGAACTCATGGCCTTTGAAAGAACAGACAGTGCTCTTTAGCACTGAGCCATCTCTCTAGGCCAGAATATAATTGTTGATGAGTAGACTTTCTATTATCTGATCAGCTCTTTATATATATTTATTTATTTATTTAAATTTTTTGGTTTTTAAGACTGAGTTTCTCTGTTTTAGTCTTGGCTGTCCTAGAACTCACTCTGTAGACCAGACTGCCCTCGAACTTAGAGATCTGCCTGTCTCTGCCTCTTGAGCATGCGTCACCACGCCTGGCATACCTTTATTTCTTTGAATGTTTGGTAGGTACCTTTATCTAATTATTTACCTTTAATCCCAGCACTTGGGAGGCAGAGGCAGGTGGATCGCTGTAAGTTCAAGGCCAGCCTGGTCTACAGAGCAAGTCCAAGACAGTCAAGGCTACACAGAGAAACCCTGTCTTGAAAAAACAAAACAAAACAAATTATTCATAACCATATAGCCGATGTGGTGGTACACACTTTTAATCCCAGCACTTGGGGAGGCAGCAGAAGTGGATCTCCGAATTTGAGCCCATCCTCTAGGACTGTGTTATCGTCTAACTCAGTCAGGAAGTAACATTTCTCATTAAAAACTACCACTGTCCTGGTTGTCAGTGTTTTACTGTAAGCTCATTGGAATTTTTCTTGATAAACAAATAATAGTAAGTACATTCAGTCAGTTGATAGTTATTAAAATACTCTGGTTACTACCTATTTCAGGTATATAATATATGCTTTGTTTTTTGTTTGTTTGTTTGTTTGTTGCTTGTTTGTTTTTTTTAAGTTAAATGTCTAGGGGTGTAGAGAGATGGCTCAGAGGTTAAGAGCACTGTCTGCTCTTCCAGAGGCCCTGAGTTCAGTTCCCAGCAACCACATGGTGGCTCACAACCATCTATAAAGTGATCTGATACCCTCTTCTGGGCTGCACATGTACATGCAAATAGAGCACTGTATATAATAAATGAATAAAAAAACCTTTTTAAAAAAAAGTTAAAATTCTAACAACCAGGCAGTGGTGGCACATACCTTTAATCCCAGCACTTGGGAGGGAGAGGCAGGTGGATCTCTGTGAGTTTGAGGTCAGCCTCGTCTATAGAGAGAGTTCCAGGACAGCCAGAGTTGTTACACAGAGAAACCCTGTCTTGAAAAACAAAACAATAATAATAATAAAGTAATAGTAATAATTAAACAAATAATATTAAATAATAAATTCTAACAGTTACTCAAAATATTTTGAAAATCCTTTGGTTTCTAATTTTTTATTTTTAATTTTTAACTAGGCAAGTACTCAAACAGATGCCCTGAAACTTCCACCTTCCCAACCTCCAAGACTTTTAAAGAACAAAGCTTTATTGTGCAAACCCATTACACAGACTAAAGCCACTTCATGCAAACCACATACTCAAAACAAAGAAAGCCAGACAGGTATGTTCCTTGGGATTTATTATTTTGTTTAGGGCAAGGGAATGGAGCATTTTCTTACCTTGAGTACACTGTTTCCTGCTTATATACATTGTTCAGTGTGGTTTGTACAATGTGCTTGTGAATCAGGTATTTCTCTGTATGAGGTGTAATAAGGTAGCTCAAAAAGAAGCTAATTCATCATACTATATTTTGAGTACATTTAATTTTTTGGTTAATAACTAATATAGGTTCAGTATAAGCTTTAGAACAATATAGATGGGACTTGATTCAAAGATGGTTTAGTTTTCTAATGTGCTCTTGTGTTCATAGAACTCAGTAATTGTTTTTCCACTCATGCACACGTTCATTTAGTGGTATTTATATAGCCCTGTGCTTCTTGCATGGAACACTTGTCTCCATTCCCTCATACTATTTTAAAAAGTCAATTTCAACTGGTGATGGTGGCACATTCATTTAATTCCAGCACTCAGGAGGCAGAGGCAGGAGGATCTTTGAGTTTAAGGCCAACCTGGTTTATAAAGTGTGTTCCAGGAGAGCCAGGGAGATGCAGAGAGGTGTTTCTTTTCTTTTTTTTTTTTTTTTTAAGTACTAAAGATAGTGGTGCATGCCTTTAGTCTTAGCACTCATGAGGAAGAGGCAAAAGCTGTGAGTTTGAGACCAGCCTAATATACATATTACGTTCTTGGCCAGCCAGGGCTACCTATAGAGAAACGTTGTCTCAGAACAAAAATTCAACTGCCTTGTGGAAAATTTCAAAGCTTTCTTAGGAACTGCCTCTACCTCCTTGCAGAATCTCTGCACTGCCTCTCTGGATTTTGAGCAGCGTCAAAATCCATAGGCAGCATCTCTCACCATAGGTGTTCTGCTCTGAAAGTGATCTCGGGTGAGAGTGATTAGAATCCCATTGTTCTTGGCCTGTCAGTTTTTGGGTAGAACGTCCATCTTGTGAGTGAAAGCTGATTGCTGAGTAGCCCTCCTCTTGACCACGTTCAGGAATTTAGCCTCTAGTAAAAAAATGTTAGGGACCTACCGCTCTTACAGAGTTTTTGTTGTTTTTTAGTTACATTTTATGTGTGTGAATGCCCTGCCTACATGTATGTATGTGTACTGTGTGCATATACGTGGTGCCCATGGAAATCTGAAGGATACGGGATCCTCTCAGAGAGAAGGTGCAGACCTTTGTGGCCTGTCATGTGGGCATGGTGACTTGAGTCTGGGTCATCTGCAGGGCAACAAGTACTTTTAGCTGCTCTCCCCTCCTAGTGAGTTTTTTGGGTTTGGGGTTTTTTTTAATGTGTGTGTTTTTTTGTTTGTTTGGTTTTTTGAGACAGGGTCTCTCTGTGTAGCCATGGCTGTCTCACTTTGTAAACCAGGACAGCCTTGAACTCACAGTGATCTGCCTGTTTCTGCCTCCCGAGTGCTACACAGAGAAACCCTGTCTGTCTGTCTGGGGGGGGCGGACGGAGAACCTTTTCTTTATTTTCCAATGGCTGTACTAATTTATATTGTCCACCTAGGAGTGTTAGAGTCCCCTTTCGCTGTCTCACCAGAATTTTTTCCCCTCTTTTTTTTTTTTTTTTTTTCCTTTTGGACAGTAATTCTCAATGGATGATATGGTATTTCATTTTAATTTTTTAAAATTTATTTATATGTTTGTGTGCATTCTTGTCTGTATGTGTACTAGGCACATGCAAATGCCCAAAGAAGCCAGAAGAGGGTGAGGGGATTGAGTTCTCTGGAACACAAGTTTCAGGTAGATAACTACCTGATGTAGGTGCTGGGAAGTGAACCCAGGTCTTTTGTAAGAGCAGCAAGTGCACTTATCTGCTCATCTGCCCAACCCTGTCATTATTGTTGAGATGGACATTTCTCTGGTGATCATTAATGACTTTGAATCATTTTTATTGGCATAGTCACTTTTTTTTTCATTATAATGAAATAACCACGGCAGCTAACTTACTCAGAAGTGGTTTGTTTACCACATAATTTTGAAGGTCATCACACAGGTTTAGGGATGTAACTGCTTGACCTTTGTTACCACCTGCTGTAACATTGATATGAACATCTGTGGGAACAAGCAATTGATTGCTTCTTTACGGAGAACAGAGAAACCCTTTACTACCTGTTAAGGGTGTGGGTTCCCCTTCACCTAAGGTCCTTTGAAAGGTTCTACCAGCAACACCCTGTGGGCAAATCTTTATTTGCAGTGGGCTCTTGCAGGTTATATGCATATTCAAATCTTTGTATTGTTCATTTATGTTTTTTTGAGACAGTTTTTTTTGTTTGTTTGTTTTTTGATTTTCGAGACAGGGTTTCTCTGTGTAGCCTTGGCTATCCTGGACTCGCTTTGTAGACCAGGCTGGCTTCAAACCTGGAGATCTGGCTGCCTCTGCCTCACAAGTGCTGGGATTAAAGATGTGTGCAACCAATGCTTGGCGCAAATTCTCTATTAAGATGGAATTTCACTAAAGTGTGTCTAATCCTTTTGGTCTTTATGTGCTTTTTTTTTTCCTTAGAAGACACTCCAAACGAGCCGCAGGTCATGGTGGTCCCTGTCCCCGTGCCCGTGTTCGTTCCCATACCTCTTCATCTTTATACCCAGTACACTCCTGTCCCCTTTGGGATCCCCGTTCCCGTGAGTAATCATTGACAGATGAAGTCTAATTTAGCTTGCATTTTCCTCATTTAAAATTGTACAGCTGTGTAATACAATGTTTCATTTGTTAGTAAAATATACTTAATTCTGGTTGGCTGCTGTTATATTGCCTTTGTTATTTATTATGGAGAATGTAGAAGATGTCTTTTACTCATATTTTATCTTCTGAAAGAATGTTATGATGTAGCATGGTGGCTCACACCTATAATCCTGGTAAATTGTGAGGCTGAGGAAGGAGGATTGCAGCCAGTTGGGGGGTCAGTCTGGGCTACAAAGTGTGGTCCAGGCCAGTCTTGGCTACAGTGAGACCCTGCCTCAAAGAAACCAAAACAAAGACTGAGAGTCAGGCAACCTAGGTTTGATTCCCAGCACCCATATTGTGGCTCACCCTTTTGTAACTGCCTTCCTCTGACAATTGTGGGCATTAAGACATGCATGTATTACACATACATGCAAACAAAACATTCATATACATAAGTAAATCTGGAAAGCAACCAAAGAAAAAAAAGAAAAAGTTAGTAGTGAGATTACTCAGTAGGGGGAAAAAAAAGAAAAAAAAGAAGAAGGGAAAAAAAAAGTGTGAATCTTGGTTTCTGGGCCAGCAAAGGGGTTGAACTGGTGCTTGCTGCTGTGCAATTAAACTACTCTGATGATCTGAATTCAATCCCTGGAACCTACATAAGGTGGAAGGGTCGAACTGACTTCATACATCGTCTCTAACTGTGGCACATGTACCCACCCTAAGAACATATTAAATAACAGTGATGATGGTGGGAATGATGTTTATGATATTAAAACTTTTTAAATGGACTGAACTGTCGCGGAGTTAAAAGATTCGTCTCATTTTTCTCACTTTCTATTAAATATTTTCCATTTGATAGTTTTGAAAATGAAGCAAGAAAGATTAAAGAAAATTTATGTTTTAAAAAAGATTCATTTATTTATTATGTATACAGTTCTCTGTCTGCTTGTATGCCTTGTTCTTTCAGATGCCTGTACCCATGCTTATTCCATCCTCCACGGATAATGGAGATAAAGCCGCTGAGAGTATTGAAGACATTAAAGAGAAACTTCCCACACATCCGTTTGAAGCAGATCTCCTTGAGATGGCAGAAATGATAGCAGAAGATGAAGAGAAGGAAAAGACTCTGTCCCAAGGAGGTTCGTGCAGTCTTTATAATAAAGAATTTTTTTTAAGTTTACCTACAATTCTACAATTTTCTTGTATCGGTAATTTTAAATTTTATATTATTTTTTTATTTTATCCTTATTCAAACCTATGTACAAGAATTCTTAATTTATAATCAACTGCTTCTTATGTTAACTAAACAGAAGCATAGGGACAGAAGGCCTGTTGGCTCAGTGACCTAGACAAGTCAAGTTCTGTTAGGGAGCCCTTCCTTCACATGTGCGTCCCACAGACTAATCAGGCCTGAGTGTTCTGTGTTGTTCTGCTGCGTTTTGTCTTCAGAACTAGCCTGTGAAGAGAGCATTGCTTAACTGACATTTCTCATCTTGAAATAGAATCTAAGTTTTGTACCGCTTACTACTTAGGAAATGATAGAATTTGGCTCCACAGCACATAGTCAAACAGTGCTTTACTGATTTTTATTCTAGGAAGTTGTCTAACCTTGATTGTACCTTCTTAATTTTTGGTTACAGAAAGTAGAGAAAATATAATTATTGGAATGTGAAGTATAAAAGCATTTTCATATGTCATGAATGAACTAAAAATACTCTCTGTGGTTTTTGAGCCAAATATCCTTTTAAGGTTTTCCTTTGTTTTTTGAAGCAGGGTTTCTTGTAGCCCACGGCTGATCTTTCTAATCCTTTGCCTTTGATTATCATCATAGATCAGCATGTCCTGCTTGCTGATGGGTTTGCATTATTTCATGTCAGAAACAATGCAGGGCTGGAGAGATGGCATATAGGTTAAGAGCACTGTCTGCTCTTCCAGAGGTCCTGAGCTCAGTTCCCAGCAACCACATGGTGGCTCACAACCATCTGTAATTAGATCAGGTGCCCTCTTCTGCCATGCTGGCACACATGCAGGCAGACACTGTATGCACAATAAATAAATTGTTAAACAACGAAAAGAAAGAAAGAAAGAAACAATGCAAACCTTTCTTCTGTATTTCCAGCAGGTTTGGGTCTTTTGAGATTTGTGCTATTTTTAACTATGTGTGAGTGTGTATGTGTATGTCTTGTATGTGGGTTTGTGCACTTAAGTGCAATGCCTGAGGAGGCCAGTGATCCCTGGAGGTGGAGTTACAGGCTGGAAACTGAACTCATGTTATCTGCAAGAACATAATGTGCTCATAACTGACCAACAAGTTTGCAAATCATACATATTGAGATCAGTAGAAGCAATATTTCTTTTAAAGATTTACTTATTTATTATTATGTATACAGTGCTCTGCCTGCATGTACACCTGCATGCAGGCCAGAAGAGGGATGTCAGATAACATTATAGATGGTTGCAAACTACCATGTGATTGCTGAGAATTGAGCTCAGGACCATTGGAAGAGCAGGTGGCGTTTCTTAACCACTGAGCCCAGGCAAAGCAATATTTCTTATATACTTCCTCTTTAATGTATTATCTTATAATTCTTACTCATTTGCTACTGAATGTCTTAGAATATAAGAATATTATTCCTCTTCTTGAACAGCTTTAACTTCTGATAGTATGTTTAATTTAAAAGTTAAGACAATTCATGATTTAAAAAAAAAACAAAAACACAACTTATTTTAAGTTGGCCTTTTGTAGCCAGGCACGGTATCACCTGTCCGAGCCAGTCTAAACTATCTAATAGCAAAAGCTATGTTCAGATGGGGGCGAGGAGGCTTCTCTCTGACAGTACTACTTAACGTTTGTTGGTTCTCTACGTTACAGATGGAGAACTTTGTTTTTGCAGATCATTAAGTCAGAAAAGCTTTAGGGTGCTTAGTGACCTTTCCCAGTGTGCTGTGGAATATTGTGTGGCCTTGGTCTGCTGACATGCTTCAAAGCCTTATTAAGAATATCTAGGTCCCAGTGAAACCCTGCTTTACCCAGGTTTACCAGGAAATTTGAGTAGGAATGGGGTTAATGACCGTCATGCTTTATAAAATCAGGAGTGTTGCTGATAAGCAAAGCTGTGAAAGGCTCCAGTCCTGCACCTGCTGTGGCCGTCATTAACCACCCCATGCATCCACTCACGATGAATCATGGCAGCTAAGCTTAAGCAAACCTGTGTCAAATGGACATGGACCATCGCTGTGTGCTTGTCTAAGTACCATTTACAGTGTGGCATTAATAAATGTATTTGAGAAGCACCATTCCCTTTGGGTACTTTTTTTTAAAAAAAGTTTTAGAAAGTAGGCTAGCTTAAAGACAAACATTTGGAATCACTTTAGTGTAAGTCAGATGAAATTGTTAAGAAATACAGGAAGGAGAAATAGGATATAGGGCTAATTTCTCTTTGATTTTAGTGAAAAAACAAAAGCCAAAATGTTTTCTTAAGTAATTTGAGATAATACCCTTTGCATAGTGAATTTGTGAACTTCATTTGAAATATCTATTTTTCACTGAATTGTGTTGTCATCAGTTCTGTGTGTTTAGTGCTCATGTAACACTTATTTCTATTCTAAGTCCGCTGGCCTTCAGAAGCAAATGTAAACGGTTTATGTGAGTGGAACAATTTTTCATGTGTGTATGTGCACATGTTCCTATATAAAATGATTTCAACTGGCAAAAGAATACAGAATCAAAAATCAAGTCTCTTTTCACTATGGCTTCTCTCACATTGCTATCTGTAAGTGTAAAGATTGTTGACAACACGAATGACTTAACTGCTTTTATTACAGATGTTTCATTACATGGTGAATCAGGCCTTATGTGTAGAAGTCTGTTTTGTGAGTAGTACTATCAAGAAGTCATTTCATTTGAGATGTGTTGTTTGTTTGTTTGTTTGTTTGTTTGTTTGTTTTTAAGAATCTCAAACTTCTGAACAAGAACTCTTTCTAGACACCAAGATATATGAAAAAGGTCTGTAGTTATAAATATATTTTAGTTTTTGGAAATGCTATCTTCTGCTAACAATAGAAACTCATAAGAATTAGTATCCTTGGTATTTTAATATCCTTTAGTATTTTATAATTTTACCTAATTTGTGAATTGATTGTCATGCTTATTTGTAATGCAAATAATAAAAACTACCTCAAATATTTTATTCATTGAGGCTTACCAAGAATAGGAAAATAGGAATCCAGTTCTGGGAAGCTGACCAAGAAGTTATTTGTGTGTGTGTGTGTGTGTGTGTGTGTGTGTGTGTGTGTGTGTGTGTTTGTACACGCATGTGAGTGAATGTGGGTATTACATGCATGTATGTGATCAATGTATATCGAGGTTAGAAGACATCTTTGGATTCTTTTTCTCAGGCATCATCCACTTGGGGGCAAAAACCTCTTTGCTTACTAGCCTGAAACTCGCCACGTAGGCTAGTCAGGCTGTTCAGCAAGCACCAGGAATTCACCTGTCTCTGCTTCCTAGGTGCTGGATTGCATCATGACATTGTGCCTGTCCATTTGTTTTTTTAAACATGGTTTCTGGGGATCAAAGTCAGATCCTTCTGCTTACAAAGCAAATACTCTACTAATGGAGTTGTTTCTCCAGCTACAGGTTATTTTATTATTTGTGTCTGGTTAAGTATCTGTCAATCATATTTCGGTTTTTAGTATGTAGAAGCTCAGGAGAGTTTCTAAGTATGTCAAGAGAGCATGTATATTTTCCTTACTTTCAGACCAAGGAAGTACGTACAGTGGTGATCTTGAGTCAGAGGCAGTATCCACTCCTCATAGCTGGGAGGAAGAGCTGAATCATTACGCCTTAAAGTCAAATGCTGTGCAAGAAGCTGATTCAGAACTGAAACAATTCTCAAAAGGGGAAACAGAACAGGATCTGGAGGCAGATTTTCCATCAGGTTTGTGCAGCCTGGAATGACTCCTGAAGGTCATCTATTTCAGAAGATTGGCAGGCCTCCATCCTTGCATTATTAAGCAGTTGTGATGTATTAAGGATTATATAGGTCACACAAGTTCTCTGCCTTTATAAATGTGTGTTAATTTGACTTTTTGCAATTTTTAAAACCTTTTTAATAGTAACAGCTTATGAAAGGTTTCCTTGATAGTGAACTTTCTGTTCATATGTTCAATCCTTTGTTTTTGAAATATATAAGTGAAGTTCATTTATCACAAAGAATAGACTGATGATTGCTGATACTTCTGTTTCTGATTTCTCTTTAAGTCTGTGCTGCATACCTCACATTGTACTTTCTTCTGATTATTACAGAGTCCTTTGACCCACTTAGTAAAGGACAGGGAATCCAGGCACGATCTCGAACAAGACGAAGACACAGAGATGGCTTCCCCCAGCCCAGACGAAGAGTAAGCAGAAGCTTAAGTTTTAGAGTTTGAATTACTTTGCTTTTGCAGTATTTATTAGTTTTTTTTTTTCTGTTTACAAAGCTTTGTAGCAGCCCAAATCAAGCATTTTCATACATTATTTTATAAACCTAAGATTTTGTGCTTTTGTTTCATAGTGTAAAAAACATTTATTACATATTTCTTTTAGTCAGGAGGTTTTCTTTGATTTTATAATTACAGATTTTGATTTATTATCATATTTTCTGGCATATAAGACAACCCCAACGTTAACTTTTCAGTTAAAAATAAAGTTCACACCTTGAATCTCAGCATTCGGGAGGCAGAGGCGGGCAGATTGCTGTGAGTTCGTGGCAGCCTGGTCTACAAAGTGAGTCCAGGACAGCTAAGGGTACATAGAGAAACCCTGTCTCAGAAAAACAAAACAAAACAAAATAAAAAAAGAGTTTGCAGCCTGAGTCTGCTGTGCAGTCTCTCTCTCTCTCTCTCTCTCTCTCTCTCTCTCTCTCTCTCTCTCTCTCTCTCTCTCTCTCTCTGTGTGTGTGTGTGTGTGTGGGAAGAGGGGTAGTCTTATATGGTGAGTATATTCTAAAACTCTATTTTAACTGGAAAAGTTAAAGTTATGGTACTTTTAAAGGCTTTTTATAGAGGCCTGGAGGGGTAGGACAGTGGTAAATAACACTTGCTCCTCTTACAGGAGACTGAGGTATAATTCCCAGCACCCATGTGATAGTTCACTACTGTCTCTTACTCAGGTTCCGGGGGATCCAGTGTCATCGTCTGATCTCCAAGGCATTGAGCACATGTATTGAGTAAACATAGATAAAGACAGAATAGCCATATACATAATGGGCCAGCGAGATGGTTTTAGAGGGTAAAAGTGCTTGTCCCCAGGCTTCATGACTCGAGTTTGAACCTTGGAACCCACATAATGGAATGAAAAATCTGATCGCTGTAGGTTGCCTTCTGACCTTACATACATACAAACTGTAGCATGTGCAGGCCCACATTTGTGAGCCTGCACATGTGCACACACACACAATAAAAAGTAAATGTAAGATAGATTTAATAATCCATGACTCAGCAGCTAAGAGTTCCTACTGTTCTTGCAGAGAAACTGAATTTGCTTCTGACATCTATGTTGGATGCCTCACAAGTGCCTGTAACTGGAGCCCCAGGGAACCCAACCCTCTTTGCTAATTCCAGGGATGCCTGCACAAACTTGTACCTAGCCATACATACATATCATTGAAAATAATCTAAATTTTTAGTCCGAACATTTGTGACGCAGAAGCAGGAACATCTCTGAGTTCAAGGCCAGCCTAGTCTACCAATCCAGTTCCAGGACAGCCAGGGCTACACAGAGAAACACTCTCACAAAAAGCAGACAAACAAACAAAACCCTAAAATCAAATTTTCTGCTTAAAGTCTAAATTTGACTAATTTTACATATTCTGATAAAAAGCTAACTTTCACGATTAAAGTATGCTAATTGAATTTATATAGGCTGTTTTTCATATTGAAAGGGTTTCCCCAAAAGATTGGGAAGGGACAAGTGAGTGAGTTAAAGTGCTTGCTTCCCAGCCTTAGTTCAGTACTTCGTTCCTCCTTTCCAGTTACCAATGACTCCAAATACATACTCAAAATACATGGAGTAGTTTTAAACTTTTTTTTATTGAAAAACATTTTCCTACATTGCGTTTTGATCATTTCCCCCTCCTACTTCTTCCAGAACCACCCCATCTCTCTATTCCCAGAACTTTATGTTCTGGTTCTTTCTCTCTTTAAAAAAAAACAAACACAAAACAATATAATAAAACACACACTAAAGGTGTGGTGGCGGCACACGCCTTTAATCCCAGCACTCGGGAAGTAGAGGCAGGCAGATCTCTGTGAGTTCAAGGCCAGCCTGGTCTACAGAGAAACTGTGTCTTGAAAAAACAAACAAACTAATAATAATAAAGAGTAAAAAACACACTCTAAAAAAAGTCCCACAAAAAGGAAAATTAAACAAGCAAAAGACAAAAAAAAAAAAGCCCAAATACAGCAGAAATTTTTAAAAAGTCTACTACAAAAATACTATTGAGTTTGTTTTGTCTTGCCCATATACCCCTGAGTATGCAGCCTGCCTTGAAGTGTGGTTTATATACCAGGGAGACTCCATTGGAGAAAACGGATTTTTTTTTTTTTTGTCAGTGAGTTTCAATTGCAGAATAGCTTTTTGGTTAGTGGTGGGACCCTGTGTCCACTTCAGGGCTAGGACCCCACCAGGTCTTGTGTGGGTTGCTGTATCCTCTTTGAGTTCTAGTGTGCAGCGGTCGTGTGGTGTGGAAGACTGTGCTTCCTGGACGTCATCCATCACCTGTGCCTCTTAACATTTAACACTAGCCTTATTTTTTAAAAATGAGTTTCAGTTGTATTTAAAATCTCATAAATTCTAAATATAGTTTGCTGAGATTTGACAAATGACCACACTGTGTAACCACTGCTAGTCACGAACAATTAAATTATACGAAAATCTCTCTTAGTCTTTTGTAATCAGTTTCATCTCCAAATGTTGACAGCAACCAATCTGTTAGGTAGATTGATGCAAAATGGTACTGTTTTGCCATTACTAAAGTTGCAGATAAGTAGTTACCGTACAGTATTGGCTTCCTACTCCAGCTTTTCTGACAGCAGAGGGCCTTTGAGGTTCATCCATGCTACTCTGTGTCCCAGTGATTCATTTCCTTTTTGTCTCTAAGTAGCATGCATTGTAAAACAGATCAAAGTTTGTGAAGCTGCCTAACAAGTGACACAAATTTTGGGCTTTCTAGAGAGTTGTTAGGATTTTTCTAGTGTAAATTTTCACATGAACATATTTTCATGTTTATTGAGGAATAATATTTAGAAATAAATTACTAGGTTTTATGATAAGTATTTTTTAACTTTATAGAAATGCAACCACACTGTTTGGATGTTCTGTTTTACATTCCCTCAAGCATTGTGGCATAGTCCATAAGTACCATGATTTTGGTAACACTTGGTATTGTTACATTTTAGCCTGTCTACTTGATTGCATTTTTCTTTGTTTTTGCTCCTGGTGACAAAAGGTTAGTGAACATCTTTTCCTACATATATTTGCCATTTGTTAGCTATCTTAGCAGGAATTAAGCATCTTTGGTACACACACTCATTTTTGGATGCATGGTGAATGGTGGTTGTCAATGAATTGTACTCTTTTCATTTGGTTTTACTTGCGTGTTTTTTAAAGAATGGGATGTATTTTTTCTTTCTTTCTTTCTTTTTTGGACAGGGTTTCTCCGTGTATCCTTGGCTTTCCCGAACTCACTTTGTAGACCAGGCTGGCCTCAAACTCAAAGAGCTCAGCCTGCTTCTGCCTCCTAAGTGCTTGTCTATGTATATGCATTTGAGTGCATTTTTCTGAGGAGGCTAGAGATACCAAATCCCTTGGAGCTAGAGTTGCAGTGGTGGTGAGGTGCCTTAGAAGGGTGTTGGAGCTTAAACTTGGGTCCTCCTCAAAAGCAGAACTTGCTCTTAACCACTAATCTATCTCTCTAGCCCCAAATGCCAACTTTTTAAATTTTAGCTTTACAGTGAGTCTATGGTGTAGTCAGGGATGTAAATTGTGGTTTTTATATTTACAAATTTAATTTTACCTTGTTTATTTTTATTATTAATTTAAAAAACAATTAGAAGGCCAGGCATGGTGGCGCACACCTTTAATCTCAGCCTCAGGAGGTGGAAGCAGGTGCATCTCTATGAGTTTGAGGCCAGCCTGGACTCAAAAGTGAGAGATCTGCCTTTTCTGTCCCCACATGTCCTGTTCTATTGGTCTGTCTTTTACTTCCATCCAATTAGGATTGCAGACACACAGGACCACATTTTCCCCAGTTTTTTTTCAAATGTGGGTACTTGGATTATGTGGGTACTGAATTCATGGCCTGCACCATCCTCTATTTAGATCACTAAGTTTCTTTCAACAATGTCTGTATATTTCAGTTTTACAAGTCTGTTTATGTTTTGTTGGTTTTTTCATATTTAATTTTTTTATTCTACTAAAAATCATATTAATTAATTAATTGTTATAGCCGGATCTGACTCTGTAGCCTAGGCTTTTTATTAAGACAAGGTCTCATCAGCCCTTGCTATCATCAAACTTGTGGCAGTCCTCCTAGTTCAGCCTCCTAAGTGTCGGGCTTACACACTGTACTTTAAAACATACTATTTTAAAATAGTAATTTTGGCTTATAGAAATCTGGATGATTTTTGTATGGTCACCTTATTTTCCTAAAGCTTCATTAGACTGAACTTTTTACCTGTATTGTTAGATTATTTGTGAATAAAAGCAGCTTTCCTTTCCTTCCTAATGTGAATGCTTTATCCTTTGTCTTACTGTGTGTAACTCACTGTGATCTTCCCTCCAGTACTGGATGTTAGTAAGGAAACCTTTACTTTGTTCCCAATCTCAGAACAGCAACATTGTATTTATTGTTCCTTGTTCATTTCTTCTGCACATTTACCCTGGTTAGATAATGGACTTTATCAGGTGAATTTTTGTATCTGTGATATAGTATCTGGTTTTTGCAACATTTCCCCCTTTTTATCTAAATAAAAAGGAAAGATTTTAACTCTAACACAGTACAGCTATTTACAGTAATGGAACTATTTCTTCTAAGCTTTCCACAATGTCTAGCTTGGTTGTATTTGTCCATTTTAGGATTAAGTGTTTTTGAGTTCTAAATTCTGTAAAATGTGTGTCAGTCTCCTAAGAACTCAGCAATTTGAATGCCCTGAGAAGTTTGTTGACCCAGGCTGATGTTTGGGTGGTGTCTGTCGCTTTAGAGGCCGTCAGCCTAAAGGTCCACTGTTTGTGCAGAACTTGGTGGTACAAGAGGCAAGGGGCAGGCTTTCCAGATGATTCCTGTTACCACAATTCAGGTGCTTCATCACTGCAGGGCCCTGTTATCTTCTTGGAGACCTCAAAGTTTACTGTTTGGAAAGGTCACGGTTATTGTAGAAAACAAGATCTCTGAAAGGTTTGAGGATCACAAACTATTAAGTACATCCAAGGTATACAAACTTTGTTCCTAGTTACCTGCTTCAGATTCAATCTTGAAAACACATAAAGGAAGCTAGAAAAGGCTTATTTCTAGAATTAGTTAGTGTTCTGTATAACTATAGGTAACAAAACAGAAACTTTATATATACATAATAATCTTACAGATTTTGAGGTAATACTTATTCCTTAAGAAATGTTTTAGGGAAAACAAACAAAACAAAACAAAACAAAAGAGAAATGTTTTAGGGGCTGGAGAGATGACTCAGAGGTTAAGAGCACTACCTGCTCTTCCAGATGTCCTGAGTTCAATTCCCAGCAACCACATGGTGGCTCACAGCCATCTATAGTGTGATCTGGTGCCCTAGTCTGGCTTGCAGGTGTACATGCAGGCAGGATACTATATATAATAAATATTAATCAAAAAAAAAAGAAAAGAAATGTTTTAAAGAGTCAAATGAAAATGAAAAGGTTATGAGATCAGTGGCAATAGAATAGTTCCTCCACCCACCCCCCTTTTTACCCCCTTCTGTCCCATACCAGGTGGCTCTTGTGATATGAGACAGAGATTTTGGATTTTCCTTTAACAAGCATGCATGAGTTTAGAGAAGGAGAGAGCCACGCTCCAACCCCAAAGCCAGCTTTAATTTTTAATTGAGTTGGGACCACATAAAAACCATCTGCCATTTATGTCGGTGGAGGGCAGCAATACCATTTGGCCAATTTACTCTTTTTCTGGGATCATTTACTTTGGATGGTTCATTTGTTGGGTAGTCTCCAGATTTCTTACTTGGATGCTTTTATTCTCTTGGAAAGATAAAAGCAAAACCCTGCTGCAACCCTAACTCTGGTGGGGTTTCATTATTTGGAAAGTTACAGCTTTCCTGGGGCAAAGTGTTTTTTGGCAACAGAAGAAGTACTATCTTTCCATTGATAATTAAAAATTTCTTTTGAAATTTTAAAAATATACCTTAGTATGTATGGATAAATATGCCTATATTCCCCCTTGTTAAACATAAATTCAAGGTTTAAGTGTATTTATTTTTAGATCATAAAATACATTTACTTTGAATTTCAGCCAGCCTTTTGCAAGTTGCTTTTAATTTTAAATCACTAATTCTTTTTATTTTTTAATCACTAATTCTTATGTGCCTGCCTCTGCCTCTTAAGTGCTGTGATAAAAGGTGTGAACCACCACCTGGCTATGGATTCCTTATAATAGTTATTCTCATTGTCCTGGTTTAATTAGGTTCTGTTTCCCCTTATTTTTTACTGGTAGGGGTAAACTTTAAAGTTTTTCAAATGAATAATCTGTCATCGTTGCTGATAAATTCTGAATTTGTTCCTGGTAAATTTTAATATTCTAGTCTTAATTAACCATGATGCCAATTTGTCCACTATTTCATTATTTTCAAATGTTTTAATTTTCTTGCCTATATGAGCTATATAAAATTTGATGCTATTTCCATTCATGCCTCTCTTGACCAGATATCTTTGCCCTTTATCTGCCGGCTAATCATTTCTTCTTTGATGACCATATGACTATACCATTGCACGTGTATCATGAATTGGAGAAGACAGGGATTCCTTTTGCTTTCCTAGTTGCTTGTCTTATAGCCAATACTGTTGTGCTGATTTTGCGGTTCCTTCCCTCAATATTGGCTGTTTTATTCCATGGTAATAGGCTGCCATTTTCCATTAGTAAACCATGCGTTAGCCAAATGTTGTGACCATGTTGTTAGTCCCCAGAATTCAATACATGTCTCTTTTATAGGGAGGAGTGAGTGGTTTAGGGATGGATCCCCCATCCCCACCCCCTACCTCCCTCTCCCCCCCCCAAGTGGGGTTTCTCTCTGTACCCTTGGCTGTCCTGGACTAAATTTGTAGACCATGCTGGCCTTAAAAACTCACAGAGATCTGCCTGCCTCTGCCTCCTTGAAGCTAGGATTACAGGCATGTGCCACTGTGCCCGGTTGTTAGGGATGGGGATGGATTTTAGGGAACTGAACTATTTCCTCAGTGGGGGGAAGGCATAGACCCCTTTGCTACCCACATCCTGGTCATGAAAGAATTGAGATAACAGTTTCACTGTAATACCTTTCCTTCCATGGCTAAGCCTGCTAAGGACTCTGCCTTCAAATGGATCCAATGCATCATTGTGTGCTCTTGTGACCATAATGTGGTTGACAGTGACTGACTATAAGTTTCTCCATGCCTCTTAAACTGTCCCAAATTGTTTCTCAGAGAATATTTATTCTCTGTATATGGAATATGTTTGCAATAGAAGCCAACTGGCAAATGTTGGTGGATTCCCTTTTGCATTTTGAGGACTCCCCAATTGTCAGTTATCCATTAATATGATATCTATAATTAAGATATGATCTGCTTCAATATTGTTCAGGTTTGCATGAACAGCAGCAATGAGCTTATTGACAGTTACAGAAATTGCTCTTGGTTTCTGTCCCCACTGGAAATCAGCTGCCTTTTCTAGTAAGCCTGTAGAGGGTTTTTATAATAATCCATAAATATGGCATGTGATTTGTCTAGTGTGCAAACACACCAATTAGGACTTGTATCTGAGTTTTGTCCCGGGGTGGTGGGATTATAGGCGTACGCCACCATCACCTTGTTTACTGTAACCCTACAATTTAGAAAACAGCTTAGAGATTTCTGCCTGCTTCTGCTGTGATTAAAGACATGAGCTACCACTGCCCTGCTCACATATTTTATCTTTGCTCCAAACCACTCAACTCTTCCAGATTTAGAAAACAAGTTTGAACTGTGTAACCCTTTGAATTTACTTAAAACATTTTAATTCTCTTAACTGTGTTTTTAATACCAAACAACAAAAATATCTTTTTGATATAAGAAGAAAACTCAAAAGCTGATGTCTAAGATGACATGGGCCATGTAGCAAACTACAAACTAACATTTTCACATAGAATTAAGATATGTGGTCTAAGAAATCCCCCCTCCTTTTTTAAAAATTTCGTGCCTTAGGTAAATTATCATTCAAAAATATTACTAAAGTTTTTTTTTTTTTTCCTGCCTGATCAAATGAAAGGCATTTGTTAGTCTCTATAAGTTAGTTTGTATTGAATGACCATGATGTCTGATCAACTATCACTTCTCTTTATTCAGGAGATTTCTCCTGTTCAAATCATTTTTTTTTCCCCTTCCAGGTTTTTCCAGACATGGTTTCTTTGTGTAACCTTGGCTGTTCTAGACACAGCCTTGAACTCAGAGAGATCCACCTGCCTCTGCCTTCCGAGTGCTGGGATCACAGGTGTGTGCCACCACACCCTGCTATACCTGACTTATTTTTTTAAGTTTACTGTTACACCAGCTGTTCTAGAACCTGTAATTTTTCTTTTGTCCTTGGCCATTGTTTCACCCACACAGGCTTATCAGTTAGCCATTTTAAAGGTAGACTGACAGCTGTTGTTTTCTGCTTATAAACAACCTGAACTGTCTGTGACTCCTCTTGAGAATACCTTTTAATATTTTTCTCAGAAACGTTTTTATTTTATGATTTGTTTCTGAGATCGGAGGAATGTTAATCTGTTTTCCATGGCTGCAACAAACCATGTCCCCATAATATTATGGCTATATTTGTCACATGTGGCTTTACTTTTTCTTCTTGTCCTCCTAACTCTATACATTTGGCCCTTCTTGGACTTTGTACCTAAGATAAAGTTCCAATCCCTAGGAGCTGGATATTTACCTCCTGAAGAAGCCAATCTGGATGCCAAGATTTTGGTGAAATTATTGTTACATCTGTTTCTGTGTCTACTAAACCTTCATTTTCAGTGCGTTCACATCTTTAGTTTTAGTGTCTGTTCATTTATAGCAGTTCACCAAAATGCTTGTTTTCTTGTCTCTCTTGAATTTTTTGTTTTATCTACTGAAGCTATTCTGTCCTTGATTACATCCAAAGCATTGTTCTTTGCTTGTTTTATTTTTTTCAAGACAACATTGTTCTTTTTAACAACAGGCATTAAATTTTTTAATTGCTCTGTGGATGAATTTCTCCAATGCTGACAGGGAACAATCAATAGAATTGATATTGGGGCTTGGAGGAGGCCCCCTAGGGCATTTCCTTGTGGCAAAGGGTTACCTTGCCTGTCCCTTGTTGATTTGGATTCATCATTCCAATGATGACCCTTGCCACACCTTCTGCATACTCCAGAAGGCTGAGGCCTTCTTTGTGAATTATCTCTAGGGAAAAACCTTGTGTACAGTTCCATTTCAAGGGACCTTGTTTACCACATTTAAAACATTTGGCATTTTTATTTTTCTTTAAACTTTTATAAATTATTTCAGATTAACATCATAAGTATGAAATCCAACATCAACCATATATATGTCTAATCCATTCATTTGTTGGCACTGATCCTGCCTTTAAAGTTCTAATCACCCTTTTGCATTATGAATTAGTATTTTCAATAGACAAAGATTTGATTAATGTTTGCCTGACTTCTGAATATGAAGGTATTCTATTTACAGCTGAAGTCAATCTGCAAAAGAAAAAAAAAAATCAGTGAAGGTTTCTTTTGGGCCTTGTATAATTTTAGTAAATGACTCACACCTCTTTCTTGATTCTTTAACCTTGTCCCAAGCATTTAAAGCTGCTAAACAACATAGCACAAAGGTGTGATCATAAAATTCAGGCTGCCTTTGTAAATTAGCATATTGACCTTCACCTAGCAGTATTAATACCTTTAGCCTTATTTTGTTGTTCTCCAGCCCTAGCTGCTTCTTTCCACCACGTTCAATAGTGTAACTGAGGACCAGCGTCTTTATATTGCTGTTGCCAAATCTTTCCAGTCTTGGGGGATAATTCTGTTCTGAGTTGTCTATAAATTTAATATCTGCTTCACATAGTGTCAGTGTGCCCCATGTGAAACAGTTGCTTCCTTAAATCTCCTGAAATCTATTATGTCTATAGGATTCTGTTTAACTTCTTCATAACCTTGATTGTGCCTATCATCTGCTGGTAGGTCTTGCATAGTAACTGGGTAAATTAAAGTTGGTTTTCCAACAACCCTGAGCCACCCCTCGTCAGTTTCATTATGTGGTGGCACAGTAGGCTCTTCTCTAACTTCCCCTGTCTGTGACTGAGTATTTTTCTTATTTTCATATATAAGTTTTTCTAAGGCTTGTATCTTACCAACCTACTTTCCATATTTGGCACAAAAAAAAAAACCACTATGGCTATTAAGGATAAAATACAAATTATCATACTGATAGTAATTATAATCAGCATTATGTCAATCTCAGTCATTTATCCTTTCATTTTTCTCCTATTTTTAAACCATCTAAAGTAGCACTATACAGGGTCCTAACCCCTTGTATTGTGATGTTTCCCATCCTTAACTCTGTCCTTGAGGACTTCCCAGGTGATGGCTTCTCAGTTTGTCTGCAGCTGATGTGATGTCTTTGTTCATGTGGTTATTCCATGGCTTGAAGCAACAATTGTTGTTTTAACAAAATCCCAATTGTTTGATTTTTACCAATAAAGACTCAGGAGTCAGATGCTAGGGTAAAATCCTGCTAGCTCAGAGAGGCAGAGAAAGCACCCAGCTGACCTTCCTCCTCTGCAAATGTCCAAAAGGAAGCTCTCCTTCTCCACACCATCTCAACCCCCCCCCCCCAAATTGAATGTCCGCTCCTTTCTACTTCCTGTTTATCCTTCTATCCATTCTCCTGATTTCCTCTTAGTCTCTATGGTTTTTCTCTATGTGTAGTCTCTGTCAACTATTTCCTTGTTCCACCTCTTGACCTATGGTTGACTACTTAATCCTGTTCAATCAGAAAGCTTTTTAATTAAAGGTTTGTGCTAGGGCTCAGCCACACCACAACTAGAAAATGTTTTTTTCCAGTAAACCACACAATCTTGGTATTCACAGTGTGATCATATATCCTCCAACAACTTAACTTTTTCCTAATGTATTCTTTTTACATAATGTTGGCTTAAGTTTTACAGTGGTTTGTTACAGTTTTAAGTTCTTTTTGCCTGTGCCTCCTTGAGCATTAGGATATGTACTGCCACTCTTAGCCTTGTGGAAAGGATTTAAATTATAAACCTGTTTGTGTCTTTGGATTGAGGTTATCTGATCTTTTCTACAGCCTTTTTAATTATCTCTTTTTTAAGACAAGGTGTCAGCTAGACGCCCAGACTGCCATTTAGTTCACTCTGAAGACTAAGTAAATCTTCATTTGAACTGTGCACATACATTACCCTATTGAGTTAAGATTTTTTTGTGGGGATGGAGAGATAGCTCAGAGGTTGAGAGCCCTGGCTGTCCTTCCAGAGGTCCTGAGTTCAATTCCCAGCAACTACATGGTGGCTCACAACCACCTATAATGGGATCTGGATCTGGTGCCTTCTTTTGGTGTGCAGGCAGAACACTGTATCCATAATAAATAACCCTTTTTTTTTTTTTAAAAGAGGGGGGTTTATAAGTTACCAAATTTATAAGTGTAACAATATTCTATGTAAAATTTTCAAAATTTATGTTTGCCTATACATCTGTCTGTGTTCCACATGTGTACTTGGTACCCAAAAAGTCCAGAAAAGGACATTAGATCCTTTGAAACTGGAGTCACAGAAGGTTTTAGGCTGCCACATGAGTACTGGGATTTACAGCCATGTCCTCTGGAAGAGCAGCCAGTGCTCTTAACTGCTAAGCCATCAATCTAGTGCTGGCATTCTATTTAAAATTTAATCATCAGTTCACAAATTAAAAACAGCAGTCATGTTAACAAATGATACTCCTTATCTTTTTGTCTCTATAGTGACAGTGTTCTTGGTATTTTATATTTTAAATTATTTTTCTAGTCATTCTGGTTGAATGACAGTTGTTTAAAAAAATATTTTATAAAAGGACCAACTTCCATTTTATCATGTTTTTTTTTAAGTTTTCCCCCTTGTTTTTGTTATTCCTTCCTTTGCTTAATGTTTTATTAGCATGTATTAGTTATACATAACAATAAGTTTCATGATCTTTTCATACAAGCACATGGTGTATTTAGGTGACATTTTCTCTCTCTCTCTCTCTCTCTCTCTCTCTCTCTCTCTCTCTCTCTCTCTCTCTCTCTTATTCCCTGCCCCCTTACCCTTTCTGGTCCTCATCCCAATAATTCTCTTACTCTTTTTAGCTAACTTCGCTTCTACTTTTTTGTCATATTCCCCCCTTGTGACCCAATGAGTTTCATTAGGATTGCTTACAAGAGTAACCTCTCCTCCCTCATTGTTAACAACACAGAAGTGTGAGGTTACATCAGCCCCCACTTTCATTTATTTATATATGGTACATGCAGGCCAAAAGAGGGCATTAGATCACATTATAGTTGGTTGTGAGCTACCATGTGGTTCCTGGGAATTGAACTCAGGACCTCTTAAAAAGCAGCCAGTGCTTTTAGCTGCTCACATCTCTCCAGCTCCCTTTTCTCTAATCTTACTCTTTTTGAGACAGAACAACACTTTGTAGCCATGCCTGGCTTCACCTTGCACGTAGATCAGGTCAGGCTGCCTGCCTCTGCCTCCTAAGTGCTAAGATTATGTGCCAGCATGGCCTGTCTTTAGTATTTTAAAACAGAAAGTTTAGATTGTGGATCTTAGGCCTCTTACTCCAGTTTTCTGTTTTGTTTTTTTAACATCACTGATCTAGCACCCCAAATTTCATGCATATTGGGCACATGTTCTGCTTAAGTTACGCCAGAGTTCTTTTATTTTTACAAAAGTTTGTTGGTATTTTGAGTATCCTGGTCTAAGCATTGTATTAGCTCCATCACAGAATTTTTAAAGATTTATGATTTTCATTTAAGTTTATAGATTTTTCTAATTGTAGCTATAATTTCTTCCTTGATCTATGCAATATTTTACAGGTATAATTTAGGAAGATTTTTCCCGACACATTTCCAGTATTGACTTTAAGTCTAATTCTTTTATTGCTTGGACTATGACCTGTTTAATTGAGCTAGTAATAGAGTATGTGATAATGGTTATAGCTCAGTTACTTAAATGTTTGTAATTACTGTAGTAATTTCTTTTTCGTACTAATTGGATTAGTTAATTTTGTGATATTTTGATTAGCAGTTTTGTATAGTCTAGGCTGGCCTTGAACTTCCCATGGAGCTGAGAATGAGCCTATACTTTCCTTGATCCTCCTACCTCTACTTCTAAAGGGCATCACCACACCTGAACGGATAGGATTATTTTTAAAACCATTTCAGGTCTGAATTCTGAATCTTTAGGATATAAAAATAAATTCTTTACTCAATAGGATTATTCTTTTTGCAGCTTTGAAAACTCAGATTCTTAAAATTCCAAAGCTAAGTTTAATAGTTTGTGAATTTTTGGAATTCTCTCAGGGGAGGAAGAAGTCTGTAGTGCCTGTGGAGCCCAGGAGTCTCATTCAAGGAGCCTTGCAAGGGTGTTCAGTGTCTGGAATGACGCTGAAGTATATGTACGGGGTGAACGCGTGGAAGAACTGGGTTCAGTGGAAAAATGCCAAGGAGGAAGAGGGGGACCTGAAGCGTGGGGGTAAGTGCTCAGTGTGCCTTGTGTCTGCCTGTAGGTGTAGGAAGTAGAAACAAAACCCTAAGTGCATCCAGAGAGGATTAGAGTCTAGTTTTACTCAGTCCCGCTTCATTATTGTTATTTACCTGTCTTATTTGTCTCATCAGGAAGTGAACATGCCTCTCCTAGTCCGTGTTCTGACTCTTTAGGAAGTTCTCAAGATCAGGCACTCTCTCAGGAATCGTCAGAGCAAGGTTGTAAAGGTAAAAGTTGCTTCAGTCTCTTTGCTATGAATTATTTACATGCGTGAGCATTTTGCCTATATGTACATTTGTGGAACATGTGCATGCCTGGTGCGTGCAGAAGCCAGAAGCGGGCATTGGCTCTTCCAGAACTAGAGTTACAAGCAGCTATGTACCGTCCTGTAGGTGCCAAGAATCAAACCCAGGTCTTCTACAAAAGCAGCCAGTGCTCTTAAGTACTGAACCATCTCTCTAGACCCTAAAAATATTGTTGATTTAAGTATATGAACTGGTCAGATGTGGCATGATGTGCTAGTCCATCACAGCAAAGGAAGGAGAATCAAGAGTCGAGGGTCATTTTCAGCTATGTAGTAAAGTCAAGGCCCCCAAATTGAGTGGTTGCTGAATTGAGTTTTAAATTTTAAAGTTTTCAGTCTTAAGGTAAGAAAGAGTGGTTAATTTCGTATCCCCAGTTTTAAAGATGTTATTATGTAGGTAAAGTTGTATCTTGTGATACTGATTTTATAAAGCACATGTAAGGAATTTTGTTTTTAAGCTAACAGATAATTCCAAATAATCTTTTTGAGTCCTGTGTCCGTATAATACACTTTATTAAACACTGTAAGAATTTTATATTTTGTAAAAATATTCCCTGTCATCCCCATGGCTTTGGAATACTTTTGTTTTGTTTTGGTTTTGGTTTTGTGTTTTGAAACAGGATTTCTCTGTGTAGCCTTGGCTGGACTTGCTTTGTAGACCAGGCTGGCCTTGAACTCAAAGAGATCCGCCTGTCTCTGTCTCCCAAGTGCTGGGATTAAAGGCATGTACCACCATGCCTGACTCCTTTGGAAACTTGTAAGATTTATTTTGTGTGTATGTGTATTTTGCCTGCATTTATGTACATGTAGCATATGCATGCCTGGTGGCTGAGGAGATCAGAAAGGTCAGACCCCCTGGAACTAGCACCATAGATGGCTGAATCACCACGTGGGTGTTGGGAACCAAATCCAGGTCTTCTGCAAGAACAAGTGCTTTTATCTGCTGAGTCATCTCTCCAGCCCCAGATGCATATGCCTTTTAATGTTTGTTTCATATAAGTTTTTAGCCATTTTAGAGCCAAACGATTCAAATGTAGCGACAATATCATTTTAGATTTTCATACATTTTCACTTTTTACTGGTTTGATGTGCTAGTCTAGATCATTGTTAGTTTTTGTATTTTACTTTTTATTACTTTGTGGTATGTACACTCATGGATAGACTCATGGATGAAGTGACTATTCTTTTCATGAAAGAGAGTTGAACTTGGGTCTTTCCATTTGAGAGGGTTAGTCCCTGACTATCACAGCAAGCAGTATGGTGACAGGCAGGCATGAGCAGTAGCTGAGAGCTTACTTCTTGAGATACACCCAACAGAGAGCTAATTGCTAATGGCATGAGTGTTCTGAAAGCCTGCCCCCAGTGACACACCTTGTCCCAAAAGGTCACAGCCCCTAATGCTAAGTAAGTAGTACCACCAAGTGGGGACCAAGCATTCAAATATATCAGCGTATAACGATCATTCTTACTCAAGCCACCACATTCCCTGGTCCCGTAGGCTTGCAGCCATGTTATAATCCAGAATGTGTTGTATCCAACTTGAAAGTCCTCATGGTCTTTTAGTCCCTATACTGTTTCAGTCCAGAGTCTCTTCTGAGACTCAAGGCAGTCTCTTAATTGTAGCCTAGAAGATCAAATTATGTACTTCTAATGTACATTGACACAGACTACTTGTTAATGTTTCAGAAAGGAGGAAAAGGGCATATTGAGGAAATACTGGGCCAAAGCAACTTAGTCAAACCTCAACTTTAAAAAGAAATGTAGGTGGACAGTGGTAGGGATGAAAGCGGACTGGTAGCTGGGTGGCGGCGGCAGTGGTGCACACATTTAATCTCAGCACTTGGGAAGCAGAAAGAGGCAGGTGGATCTCTGAGACCGAGGCCAGCCTGGTCTACAGAGTGAGTTCCAAAATAGCTAGTGTTACACAGAGAAACCCTGTCTCGAAAAACCAAAAAATAAGAGAAGAAGGAAGGAAAGGAAGAAAGACTATTCGTACCGTTTAGATCGCCAAGTCTCAGCGTGGAGTCACGGAGGTGGCTAGCCCTTTTGACTTCTCACTTCTCCACGGAATCGACAGAACATCTGTTACTCATCAGAAACATGCTTACTACAAGGCTTTCAGTTCCAGAATCTTCCCCTTGCCTTGTGGCAAGACAGAGAAGATACCAGGTGTATCTTTGAGAAGTGTAAGCCTGTTGGAATGCAAAAAAGGAGTGATGAAAAAGTTCGTACTCCACCGTGCAGATGAGTGTAGTGCAGTGCAGTGTACACAGAGAGGGGAATCTCAGTGTGACTCAGTGTCGTTGGCCTTCCTTGGTTTCTATTTTCTTCCTGTTCCCCAATTTTTCTGAATCATTTCATTTAGTGGCCAACCAACAACAGTACTGCATCCAAACTTTTTAAGAGATTGATGGTATTTTCTGTCATTTGAAATGTCCTATAGTAAGTTCTGAGAACATGAAAATTAAGCAGCATCTCCTTTGTGGATCTTACCAGTGCCCTTAATATACTAATAGCCCTGGCAGTTCTTTGAATTCTTCAGAGATAAATACAAAATTGTGTTTTCCAAATTTACCAGGTCTTGGAAACCCAGTTTTCTCCAAAATCCCATGTAGAACTAGTGTGTTTGTAGTTGGCCTTGATCTCTGTTGGTAGCCAAGAATATCCTCACACTCCTGATCCTCCTGCCTCACACCAGGCCCTTATGCACACTGAGCAAGCACTCAGCCTGCAGCAGTACAGACCTAGTCCTGGGCAAGTGTTTATGCCATGTTTTCTAGGAAACCTTTTGCGTCTGGAAGTTGGCATTCTTTACCAACCTGCCTTTTTAGTCTTTACTTCTTGTGGTCTAGCCTTACAATTACTTCCTTCAGACTCTTAATCAGACTCTTCCCTATTAGATCTTACTTTTTAGCTGGGCGTGGTGTCGCATGCCTGTAATCCAGTACTCTCTGTGAGGCCAGCCTGGTCTACAAAAGCAAGTCCAGGACAGCCAAGGCTACACAGAAAAGCCTCATCTTGAAAAACAAAACAAAACAAAAAACAGTTCTTACTTCGTTGTTATTGTCATTGCTTGGTTGTTAAAACTGTTCTCACTATGTAGTCCTGGCTGACCTGAAATTGAATAGGAACTCAAAAGGGATCTGCCTGCTTCTGCCTCCCAAATGCTGGGATTAAAAACGTGCTCCACTATGCCCAGCTTCTTTTGTTTCTTTCATAGAATCCTAATTAAACAAAACTTTTGTCATAGTACCTTTGACACCATATGCAGTAAACAATCTATTTTCCTACTGAAAAAAACCCTTTGAGGTCAGAATCTGTTCTTCGATTGCTTGGTTGATACTGAAACAGAGTTTTTCTGTGTAGCCCAGGCTAACCTGTACCTCAGAATCCTCCTGCCTCGGTTTTTTGAGTGCTGGGACTAGAGGTGTGTGCTGCCATGCTTTATTTACAGTGTCTTTGTGTTCCAGCACAGTGTTTGGGGCACAGTGGTACTGGTGTTGATTCTGAGAATAGCAGCAGTGTCACTGCATTTTTGCAAGTTAATGTTTCAGGCATCTTCTCTCTGTCCACAGTCCGCTCTATGAAGCTGAAGGAAGATATTCTATCCTGCACGTTTACTGAGTTGAGTTTGGGCTTATGCCAGTTTATCCAAGAGGTGCGCAGACCAAATGGTGAAAAATATGACCCAGACAGTATCTTATACTTGTGCCTTGGAATTCAGCAGGTACTGATTTCAATAACTTATAAATTTGATTGTGGTTTTCATCTGAGATAACTTTTTAATTAAGTTGAAGATTAATGTATATTGTCACCTAGGATTGTCCTTAAACTCTTTCCTTAGTGAATAACTGCCCCAGTTAATAGTCCTTTGTAAACTAATTTGAGACTGTTGTTAGAATAATAGACATGGGAGTGGTCGTGTGTTTTATAGGTAAATATACAAAAAGGGCATAAATAGTGGTCAACCTAGAAGCAACTGTGGTGGCTATGTCTGCATGTGTAAAATGTTTTATTTGCACTTTTGAAGTGCAAAATAAAATAATAGATACCCTGAGCGTGTGCTATTTTTATACATATAAATAGCTACATTTACAAAGTTTGATTGTTCACAAGAGTGCTACATAGAGGGCTGGAGAGATATGGCTCAGAGGTTAAGAGGTTAAGAGCACTGCTTACTTTTCCAAAGGTTCTGAGTTCAATTCCCAGCAACCACATGGTGGCTCACAACTATCTGTAATGAGATCTGGTGCCCTCTTCTGGTGTACATGTAGGCAAAACACTGTACACTTAATAAATAAATAAACAAGTCTTTAAAATAAAGAGTACTGTACAACGAGAAGTCTAGCAGCTAGAGGCAGTGCACACTTTTTAAAAAAAGATTTTATTTATTTATTGTACATTGATGCTCTATTTGAGTGTACACCTGTATGCCAGAAGAAGGCATCAGATCACGTTACAGATGGCTGTGAGCCACCATGTGGTTGTCGGGAATTAAACTGAGGGCCTCTGGAAGAGCAGACAGTGCTCTTAGCCAGCCTCTGCCTCCCTGAGTGCTGGGATCACAAGCATGTACCACAGCACCCAGCTAATTTTTATTTAGTATCTCTTCAACATTTGTATATGGCTAGGACTGGTTTGGTTCATACCTCTATAATCCTATTACTGGAGATGCTGAAACAGGAAGATTACAAGTTTGGGGACAATTACATAGTCATAAACTGAAAAAAAACCTCACTCATCACAGTTAAGTTCTTATTAGATATAGTTAGTGCTCACCAAGTGTAAGTTAAGTAAATAGAAAATAATTATAATATTGAGAATATTATTTAACCAGTCAGTTTATTTATAAACTAGGATGTGGCTGTGGTAGTATTGCTTGCAGTATCAGCTCTTAGGAGGATGAAGCAGGGTGACTGGAAGTTCAGGGACAGGCTACACAGTGAGACCTCCAGCTCAAAATAAATAAATAAATGATGTCCAGTGACACATGACTGACTATTCCATAAATAAAAGTATAAATTATTTGTATTACTACATAATGATATAGTGATACAAATTAATACAAAAATGTTTGCAATGGTTATTGTCTCTGGGTGGTATTGATCTGACTATTCTTTTTTTGTTTTTGTTTTTCGAGACACGGTCTCTCTGTGTAGCCTTGGCTGTCCTGAACTCACTATGTAGACCAGGCTGGCCTCGAACTCACAGAGATCCTTCTGCCTCTGCCTCCTGAGTGCTGGGATTAAAGGCATGAGTTACCACGCCTGGCTGATCTGACTATTCTTAAACAAGGTGGGGTTTTTTGTTTGTTTGTTTTGTTTTAAATTACAAAAGAAAGTGCCAGGTTGGGTAGCACACTCCTACTATCCTTGCACTCAGGAGGCAGAGGCAAGAGGATCTCTGAGTTCAAGGCCAACCATGAAGACAGTCAGGGCTACATAGACCTATCTGAAGAAAACAAAACAAAAATAAGTCTCTTATCTGGAGAGCTGGCTTAGCTGGTAATACTGGCTGCTCTGGCAAAGGAAGTAGGCTTGGTTCCTAGTACCCACGTGTTTGTCACCGTGTGCATGCCTTTGCACACAGAGATTAGAAGAGAAAGTCAGATAAACCCCCTGGGAGCTCTGTTTAGGTGCTGGGAACTGAATCCAGGTCTATTGCAAGAATATCAAGTGCTCTTAACTGCTGAACTATCTCTTCAGCCCCTTGTTAGTAGTTTTTGCTTTGCTTTGTCTGTCTGTGTCTATGTCTCTGTTTGTCTGAGAATGAGAAAGGGAAAGAGAGGTGGGTGGGGGTGCACATACATGCTCTGTCTTACTTGGATTTACTCCCTCAAAACAGGGGATCTCACTGAATCTGAAGCCTGCTGTTTCAGTCAAACCGACTCGTTATCAAATTCCAGAGTTCTGTCTGTCTCCACAGTCCAGTGCTGCAGTTGCAGGCCCACCTGGCTTGTACTGAGGTGTTGGGGATTCAAACTCAGGTCCTTCTGCTTGTACAGCAAGTGTTCTTATCCACTGAGCCATCTCCACAGCCCTGTTTGTTGGTTTTGTTTTGTTTTTTAAGATTTATTTATTTATTATTATGTATACAGTATTCTGCCTACAGGCCAGAAGAGGGCACCAGATCTCATTATAGATGGTTGTGAGCCACCATGTGGTTGCTGGGAATTGAACTCAGGACCTTTGGAAGAACAGGTAGTGCTCTTAACCTCTGAGCCATCTCTCTAGCCCTATACTTAGTTTTTATTTAGCACAATAGGGACCATACAATAAACATTCTGCAACTTGTTTTCAATGAAGGATACCCTCCAGATTAGTGCCAGTCAAACCCCTTCTTTTTTTTTTTTTTTTTTAAGAAAGTAGAAACTATTCCAGGAAGTTTGAGGCCAGCTTGTTTTCCATAATCCAGCTTCAAGCCTGCTGGGGTGCTGTGGACCAAAGTCAGGTCTTGCTCCCACAGAAGTGCTTTACAAATAGCATCTCATTCCTAAATTTATTCTTAATACAGGAGAACATAAAAATTGTATATTATCAGGGAGGAATGGGAGGATACAAGTGATGGGATAACAATTGAGATGTAATCTGAATAAATTAATAAAAAAAGAAAGTTTTATATTATTGCAGTGTCATATAATATTTTGATAGAAATTCACATTGTAGGTCATGTGTGATTACCTCCTAAAACACGTATCATTTCCTTATGGTACAAACATTAACATTTTCTTTTCTCACTTTTTAAAAGAAATGTTTAACTGGGCATGGTGGCGCATGCCTGTAATCTCAGCACTCGGGCAGAGAGGCAGGTGGATCACTGTTAACTTGAGGTCAGCCTGATCTACAGAGTGCGTTCAGGATAGCCAAAGCTATACAGAGAAACCCTGTCTTGAGGAAAAATATTTTTTTTTTCCATTTATTTTGAGGCAGGTGTGCCATGGTACACTTTGTAGAGGTTAGAGGACAACTTGTGGGAGTCTGTTCTTTCCTTCTACTGTGTGGAACTTGGGGAGTGAACTCAGATTACTGGGTTTGACAGTTAGTGCTTTACATCCTGAGACATCTTCCTAGGGTTTTTCTTTCTTTTGAAATGTACAGCACATTACTATCATCTGTAATCCCCCTTCTGTGTCGTAACACTCCAGAACATCTTGCTTCTAAGGAGCTGAATATCCACAGTTTGAAAGCCACATATAAATGAGAACATTTTTTGTTTGTATTTCTGTACTGAGCATATTTCAGTTAGCATAATATTTTCCAAGCTTATCAATGTTATTTGTTTAAAATGACAGCATACCCTTTTTAAGGCCTGATAGCATTGTGTTTATATATAGGGATCACATTTTTATTTCACCTATTCATGGGTGTTATAGTAGTTAACTTTTCTCATCACCGTGACAGCATACCTGAAGGCAGTAATTTCACAGGCGGGTTTATTTTGCAGAATCCACAGTTCACTCTGATGGATGACGTGTGTGGGATCTTATGGCTCGTCCTCACCATAACCACATAGACAGCTCGAGCCAGAAGCTGGGCTAGACTGCTATCATCAAAAGGTCTGCCTGGTAGACCCCATGTCCCAGAGTGGTCCACAGCCTCTGAAAACAGTACCCGTCAGCTGTTGACCATGTTTTCAAACAAAGGCATCTGGGAACATCTCACATCCACATGGAACTAGACGCTGGTTGACTTCATAATGCCGAGATGAACCTAGAATACTATAACACTGGGTTGGAGAGACGGCTCAGACATGAAAGTGCCTGATGCATAAGTATAAAAACCTGAGTTTAGATTCTCAGAACCCATGTAAGGCTGGCGTGGTGTCTGCCTGTAACCTCCAGCACTGGGCAGGCAGACCCTGAAGCTAATTGGCAGCCTGCCTAACACAATCAGTGATTTTCAGATTCCATAAAAGCTTTTTCCTCCCACAAAGTAAAACGTAGAGATTAAATGAGGAAATCCACCCAACATTGACCTTGACCCTCATGTGTTTATGTGCACACAAAAATATGTGTTTCTCCCCATATATTAGGATTTGTTTTTTAATTTGTATTGAGTATTTCGTACCATGTGTGTGCCTCATGCCTGTGGAGACCAGAAGAGGGCATCTGACCCCTGAAACTGGAGTTAAAGGTGGTTGTGAGTTGAACCTGGGTCCTCGGCAAGAACAGTGAGAACTCTTAACCTCTTCAGCCTTTATAGTGATATTTTGAGATCACGTCACAGATCTAGAGTGATTTGTTGCCATGCCAGCAATATATAGAATCATGCCTGTTTCTTTTGTACTATTGTGTTTAATTTGCATTGTTCTAATGAGTTTATTTTGTGGCTTCCATGCCCATATTTCCAGTTTTTGTTCTTTTCCTTTTTTTATTTTTATTTTTTGTTTTTTGTTTTTTGAGACAGGGTTTCTCTGTGTAGCCTCAAACTCAGAGATCTGCCTGCCTCAGCCTCTCTGGGTGCTGGGATTCCAGGTGAGCCCTACCATGCCTGGCTATATTTATTCATTTTTATCTTATGTATATGAATATTTTGCTTGAATGAATGATTGTGTACCATGGTCAGGTACTGCCCATGGGGGCCAGACAGGAATGTTGGATTCCCTTAAATTGGATTGTAGCTATTAGCCACCATGTGGGTGCCAGTCCTCTGGGAGACCATCTTTCTAGTCTCCCACCCCTTAAAATGTTTTTATTTTTATGTGTGTGGGTATTTTGCCTATATAGATGCCTTTCCACCATGTGCATGTGCGGTTCCTAGGGAAGATAAAAAAAGGTGTTGGATTCCCTGGACCTGGAGGTATAGATGGTTGTCAGCCACCATGTAGGTACTAGAAGTCAAACACAGGTTCCCCTGGAAGAGCAGCCAGTACTCTTAACCACTCCCTGCATCTCCTCCCCAACTGCCATAAGCTCTTGAATTTGAGTTTGTATTGTTTCAGGAGAAAGTTAGTGTAAGTAGAATGGCAGACAGAAGCTCAGTTAACACATTCCAAACACAGAAAGAAAGGAGAATGGGAAAGCATGCACTGATCATTTCCATTAATGGAGTAAAGAATTCTTATTCAGAAAGTATATTCATTTACGTACATTTTATACATACATGTGTATGCCTGGGTGTGTGTGTGCACATGCGCCTGCATGTGTGCTCCGTGTTGGCTCATGAGCCCACAGAGAAGAAGGCATTGGAGCCCCAGGAACTATAGTTACGGACGGTTCTGGGAACAGCATCTGGGTCACTGCAGAGCATTGAGTGCTCGCACCTGCTACAGGTTCTTGTTTGTATTTATTCTGTACCACCTGTATTTTTTAAAAGAACTTTACTTTGTAAATTCAGTGCTGAGGACAACACCAGTTGAATCCTGTTATTTTTAACCTACAATAGAGTGCTTACAGACAGGATTAGGAAAGACAGACATTAAAGGAAACCGTTTCTTACAATGTTTTCTAATCTGAACTTTCTTTATACCAGTATGTGTTCATTCTTTTATCTTGTAGTACCTGTTTGAAAATGGTAGAATAGATAACATTTTTACGGAGCCCTATTCCAGATTTATGATTGAACTTACCAAACTATTGAAAATATGGGAGCCTACAATACTTCCTAATGGTAAGGGGATTATTTTAAATTATTTTTATAATATACTTTTAGAAATTAATTTTTAAAAAATATTTTATATATTGCAATATAATCGTCCCTGAAGTAATACAGTTGAACTTTTAAGGAGAAAGTCTTGGATTTATTGTTGAGCAGTTTAGTAAAATGCAGCTATGACCACAGAAACTAGCATAAAGTGTAGATTAGAATTACTAACAACTGAAAAGTTATTCTTATATTTCTAAAATGTTTTGTCTGGTAGTGTCATTGAAGGTGCATATCAGTTGCCACTGATTTACCCACTCACAGATGATCTTTGTCAGTGTGTTGATCATCTGTGCTTTTTTCTATCCTAATCCAGTGTCATTGGAAAATCTGACTCATGCCGGCTTCAGGTGGTGACTGGAAAAGTTAGGATAATAACCATCAATGTGTCTTTCTCTGAAGCGTTCTGAGCCACGTGCTGTTTGATAAATTGAACAGAGAGGAGGTTTGCAACATAGATTTGGAAGTAATGAAGTCATGTTTATGGATGTTCTCCCAGGGAGAGAGCACAGAAGCAGCGACACAGGATTGAGGAGAGAGTATTGGGTTAGACCTGAATTTAAGGGACATGGAGAATTGGGTAGAAGGAGAGTGCCATTTCCTTAAGACCTTGGCCTTTTCATACCGATTCCAGTCCATTCCAAGGTGCATGGTTGTTAATGCAAGTTAAGAGTGAGAGGGAGGGATGGAGGGACAGAGGGACAGAGGCAGGGGACCACCTGCTCCCCAGAGACTGTGGCTGAACACATGGACTTGGTAATGGTAAGCTTAATGGTCTGGGCAGGAACTTGTTAACCTCCCATGGAGCAAATATGGCCTGAGTCATGTGTCTGTAATCTGCGTAGAAAATGAAAATATTTTTTGATACAAAAATTGCATGAAATTCAAGTATGTCTAAAATTAAGCCTTGTCAATGGCTCTTCGCTTTCTACAACAAGTTGAAGACTGTAGGGCAGTCCTGTTGTCTGTCTAGTTAGAGTCTGCCCTGATCTTCCTCTTTGTTTTTGTCTGCATAAAGAAGTGGCAGGGAGCCTATTCAGTTGTCTGTTGCTGTCGGCTCCTGTGGACCTGGAGAGGTTACAGAGTACTCTGTTCTCCATCCTGTCTAGGTTACATGTTCTCTCGCATTGAAGAAGAGCATCTGTGGGAGTGCAAACAGCTGGGCGCTTACTCACCAATTGTCCTGTTAAACACCCTCCTTTTTTTCAATACCAAATACTTCCAACTAAAGAATGTTTCTGAGCACCTGAAGCTTTCCTTTGCCCACGTGATGAGACGGACCAGGACTCTGAAGTACAGCACCAAGATGACGTACCTGAGGTTCTTCCCACCTTTACAGAAGCAAGAGTCAGAGTCAGGTGTGTGGCTTGTACGTGAGAGTCCGTGTGAAGTGTTAAGACTGTTCACAAAAAGTTATGAAGGGCACACTGCAACTTGCTTTTAACATTTGAAGATTTTTCTCAGTTTTCGAGTAGGTTATAAGCTCTCAAAATGAGAGGACTATTTGCTTCAGTGTATTTTTATTAACTTCAAGTTAGAAAATTTGATGTAACTGAGTAGATTCCCCTGATTTAATTGGCTTGATTCGAAATACTCTACATTTAAAACTTATCAGAGAATTTAAATATGTAACCATGGTGATGAAATCACTAATAAACAGGTACCAGTCAGCAGTTACTAGTTAAAAGAAACATGCTTAGATTTAATCTGTTAGGCTTTTTTATTTTGATAGGAGCATTTTGTTTTAGTTAGCATCTTTTAGTCCATTCTAAAATTCTGAAGAAATATAGAAGCTGACCTACAGTAGGCTGTCTTTTTATGTATACTGGGGTTCTGCCTGCATATACTCCTGCAGGCCAGAAGAGGGCACCAGATCACATTATAGATGATTGTGAGCCATCATGTGGCTGCTGGGAATTGAACTCAGAACCTTTGGAAGAGCAGTCAGTGCTCTTAACCTCTGAGCCATCTCTCCAGCCCCCAGTAGGCTGTCTTTAGCCACAGTGGGCTTGGGTCAGCAATGGCAGTCTCATTAAGTGGATTATAATCACATGTTTGAGAAACAGACTGAGTGACTCCTTGTCTTCAGTGTCTGAAAAAATAATACTGCTCTTCTAAACCTAGAAATTAAACTTTGTCTCTGTTTAGTTTTGGCCTTTTTGAGCCTTGTCTTACTATATAATAGCTCAGGCTATCCTTGACCTCAGAATCCTCTTGAATTAGCCTTCCTAAGAGTTGCCATTATAGCTATATGCCGACATGTACAAACAGCACATGTACGTGCAAAGAAGTTCTTAATTTTCATCAGTATTAACTTCTACAAATTATTACCTGGGGCTGGTTGTTTTTGTTTTTGGTAGTTGTTTGAGTTTTTGAGACAGGGTTTCTCTGTGTAACAGCCTTGGCTATCCTGGTACTCACTTTGTAGCCCAGGCTGGCTCACACTCATAGAGATCCACCTGTTTCTGCCTCTAAGTGCTGAGTTTAGAGGCGTGTGTCACCATTCCTGGCTGAGTTATTACTTTTAAGAATAAAATACATACTTGAAATGTTAAAACTTAAATATCTCAACCTAAAATCTATGACTAGTTGCTATGTCAACCCTGTACATATTAGCCTGTTTTAAGTTGTTCCTTTAGCTTTAACAAATATTAAGGTCATCTTGCCTTTTCACCTGGTATTTTTCTCTTGGCTTTAACTTGATGCTTATATGGTCTACTTTGTGGTATTGTTTTTATTTTTGCTTTTTGAGACAGTGTCTCACTTTGTATCCCAGGCTGGCCTCAGTCCTGAAGTGACACACCTTTCTTGGCTTCCTGGGGGCTTTGGTTGCAGGCCTGTTTCTCCTCCTGAAGGTCTGCTTTGTATTCTTAGGTGGTATTTGTTGGAGGAGGGAGAGGTAGTCAGTTAATTCCACTTTTTGATTGGGTGCTTGACAATGTTGATAAGTTGAACTTGTTTTTTAAGTAACTTGCAAGGCGTATCTATGTAAGAAGGTGAAGTGGGTTTGTTTTACGTCAGTAATTCAGGTAGCTGGAGAACAAGTGTCCTAAACCATTTGTTAAGAGTGACTATAAAGATGGGCGTGGTGACACACGCCTGTAATCCCAGCACTTGGGAGGCAGAGGCAGGTGGATTGCCAGCCTGGTGGTCTACAAAGCGAGTCCAGGACAACCAAGGCTACCCAGAGAAACCAGGTTTTGAAAAAACACGAGTGACTATAGGAATGGGCTGAGGAGAGGCCTGGAGAGGCTCAGTGGTTTAGAGCACTGTTTGCTCTTCCAGAGGCCCTCTGTTTTGTTCCCAGAACCCACAGCTGTTCATAATTCTGCTTCCAGGGGGATCTGATGCTTTTTTCTGACCTCTGTGGGTACTGCATGCAGGTGGTACACAGACATATCTGCAAGGAAGACACCCACACATATAAAATGAAAACAAATATATCTTTTAAAAAAATAGGTTGGGGATATGGCTCAGTGGATAAAGTGCCTAATTTGCAAGCGTGAAAGCCTGAATTAAGATTCCCCAGACCCTTGTAAAATCAGAAGTGAAGATGCATATCTGTTACCTCAGTACTGAGTGAGGGCCAGAGGCAGATGGACCCCAGGAGCTTGCTGGCCAGTCAGTGCAGCCAATGGCTAAACTGCAGGTCAGTGAGTGAGCCTGTCTCCAAAATAAAGTGGAAGGGCAGCAGGGTGGCTCAGCAGGTGACAGTGATTCAGTTGCTTAGCTCCGAAGCCTAAATTTGATCCCTGGAGCCCATATAAAGGTAGGAGAGAATCCATTCTCCAGAGATGTTCTCTGACCTCCACATGTGTATACAGTGTTGTGAGTGAATGCACACAAACACAAGAGAGGCATGTGCATTCTGTCTACCTGTGTAGGCCAAATGGACAGCGGCCGCCTTCCATGCCTGCACCTGTGCTGTCTGACAGCCTCGGCCCTACAGAGTCCTGCCCTGCCAAATGACAACTCTGCTGAGATTTTTCTTTGGGGGAGAGTGTTGTTTTTGTTTTGTTTTGTTTTGTTTTTTGTATTTGTCTGTTTGAGATTTTTCTTTTCCAAAGATGCTATTTCTTAGAATACACAATTAGAGGGAACCTGAGCAAGAACTCAGTCAGTCATCACTGGTGCCCGCGCACGAAGAGAGGCCTGCAGCTACAACATGGACCGTGTCCCTAGTTACTCTGGAGGAGGGACCTACATGGAGCCCTTTTCTTGTCTTATTTTCTGCTTTGGTTCATGAGTTCTGTACCTAATTCAATCACCTGAGAAAGCCAGGCTCCAGATAAAGGCATACCCCAGCACTGTCCCTTTTGTCACTGCTCTTTGTTCAACAGGGAACATACCTATTACAGGACAAGTGTAGTGTTTAGCATATAAACCAAACTTTGAAAAACACATGGCGCATAGGAGCTTAGTGAGTGCTGTTGAATTAATGAAAGGTCAGGAGTGACAGTCTTCGGCTGTGAAGCAAGGCTCACTAGGTTTGTTGACAAACCTTTGATTATTTTTTTCTGTCTCAAGATAAACTAACTATTGGCAAGAGGAAACGAAGTGAAGATGATGAGGCTCCAGTGGGTGTGGAAATGGCAGAGAATACTGACAACCCGCTGAGATGCCCTGTTCGGCTTTATGAGTTTTACCTGTCAAAATGGTAAGGGTCTTCCTGTGCTGTGCGGACAGTGCGGTCCTCACCCAGCACAGTTTGTACTTCAAGTGCTTTGGGAACCAGAAGCATAGTTTACCTGTGACACAGTTTCCTCTGACTTCATATTTTCTCCATCCTTCTGTCTGCCTGGATTTGGAATTAAGAAGCCAGCCATCTTATCACAGCATTTTTCTCCCAAATTTTCTTCAGAGAAAAATAAATTTCATTTCATCTTTTGTAGTGTTGTTCATCATGTATGTAGAGTCTAATCTATAGTGATTTAGTTTTTGTATAGAAAACAAGTTTTGAAGCTGTGTTTTTGCTAACCCTATAAGGAAGGGAAAGCTTTGAAGAAATTCAGTTTTGTGTTTAAAGGGCTAGGATTTAACCAGACCTACCCCGTACTCAGCCTGCCTCTCCCCTAAGCCACATACAGTCCAGTGCAGAGCTGAAAGTTTCCAATTAAAGAAACTCTGACTGTAATGTGTGACTCACACTAAAAGTACTTTTTTTGGGCAAAGAAATAATGGTATCAGGTGACCTCAGCTTTCATTTTATACAAATTGACCTGCTTTACTGCTAGCAGCATTTGAACTGAAGAACATGATCTAGACTTTTTTTTTTTTTTTCTCCTTGAGGCAGGGTCTCATGTACCCCAGGCTGGCCTCAAATTTGATTTGTAGCCAAGGATGACCTTTAATTTTCTGATCTTCATTCCTCTACCTTCCAAAAGCTGGGGTTATAGGTGTCTGTCACCACACCCAGCGTGCCTCTCGTCATCACGGCCTGCCTCTTCCAGTGCAGCTATAGGTTGCAACTGTGAGGAAAATTTCTGATCCTGATCTGTCCCTGTGGGTTTTTTTTTTGTTTGTTTGTTTTTGTGTTTGTTTTTGTTTGTTTGTTTTTGAGACAGAGTTTCTCTGTGTAGCCTTGGCTGTCCCGGACTCACTTTGTAGACCAGGCTGGCCTCGAACTCACAGTGATCCACCTGCCTCTGCCTCCCGAGTGCTGGGATTAAAGGTGTGCGCCACCACACCCAGCTTTGTCCCTGTGGTTTTAATGTTATTTAAGAAGTGAGTCACGATGGGGAGAAGTTTGACACTCCTGTGTAAGAAAAGAATGGCATGCATTTCCTGTGTTCTGATCTCAGCTCTTCCCCCTCTCCCCCTCTTGTTTGTGCATAGTTCTGAGAGTGTGAAGCAGAGGAACGACGTGTTCTACCTTCAGCCAGAGCGCTCCTGTGTTCCCAACAGCCCCATGTGGTACTCCACATTCCCCATAGACCCTGGAACCCTAGACACCATGCTGACGCGCATTCTCATGGTGAGGGAGGTACATGAAGAACTTGCCAAAGCCAAATCTGAAGACTCTGATGTTGAATTATCAGATTAAGACGGAAGTAAGGCTCCTATTTTCATGCGCATTGGTGTGCACCAAGCTGTGAATGCACCCAGCTGGCGGAAAGATGTATAAATCCAAGTCCTCTTGACTTGCTTGTGAGGTGTGAAAAACAGGCGGCTCCTGAGCCACAGTGTGGCTGCAAATGAAGCCCGAAGGGAGGAGTGTGAATGAATTGGCAGGGAGAGAGTTCGTATACACCTTCAAATGACTAACCAGTTTCTGAGTGGTGCATAAGCTTATTTTGTTTGGGAATAAGAAATTATGGAATATTTTTAAGGAAAACTGTTGTATAAAATTCTACCATAGTAACCTTAGTTAGAAGGGGGTAGCTTTGGCGTGAGACCCTGGCTGCAGTAGGCTGTCTGAGCACACTGTCCATGAAAGTCAGGAGAGAGATCAATGCAGAGCTGAGAGCGGCTGCAGATGAGGACAGTGGGACTCAACCTTGAAGATCCAATAAAAATACTCAAGTTTTTGTAAAAAGATAGTGGTCTGGATTGATTGTCACTGCCAACCCACGCATGTGAAGGATTGTAGCCTTTGGTACTCTGACTGAAGTCCTCACATCAGGGGCAATGCCCTTCACAGCGGTTAGTGTGCCCCTTTTCACTTAGGGTCTTGCCTTCTCAGCTGTGGGCATTTTAATGTTAAAAAGCTAACTATGGACACAGAAAGTCTGTGGAGCCCATTAGGCCTTGGGTGTTCTTAACTGTTTATAGAAACCCACTAAAATGCCCACTTGTCGGGGTGCAGGCCTGTACTGCTGCTCTCTCATCGCCTCAGCTGTGCTGTGCAGAATGGGGGCTCTCCTTTTGTTTCCATTTCCCCCCAGTGGCAGCTTTTCTTCCATTGTTTCACTTTCCTGTTCCCAAACGACTCTTGTCCTTTGCACCAGCTTCTGGAGGCCCTTGTCATTTCAAAAGGAGCAATCTGTCTCCATAATTCTGACAAACACGTGGGTGATCCCACAGAGACACAGTGTTACGTAGCTATCCCAACTACTGTAGGGAAGGTGGTAGTAGGTTCCTGTGTAAAGCATTGGGAGTTGACTGTATTGCCCCAAGGAACTTGAAAGTTAGGGAATTTGGGGTTAGAGTACAAGATGATTTGACTTTTATATATCCATGAGCAGGTCTTACCGCTTTATTCCAGATTCTAGCTGTCTTAGTTTTATGAAGATTGCAAGGCATAGGTGTGTGACATTATCAGACTGTCTCCTTCATCACCATTCTCAGTTTTTTCCCTACAAAATTTTGAATCATGCTTTTTAATAGTGTTGGCTAATTACTGAGCTTCTTTAATTGAAGTTAATTTGAGCTCACAGCAGAACTGAGAGAAGCCATAGCTTCTTCCAAAGTGTCACCTTAAAGGACTTCAATGTGTCCCATAGTTTAGGTGGGGGCAGCAAGTTTTGTTTTGTTTTGTTTTTAAACAATTAAAAGTCATTTAAATACAACAGAATTTTAAAATGGGCCGTTGACATTGTGTACTTGGTGGTTCTGTTCCTCTGCTTGTGACAAATATCCTTTTTGTTACTAAGAACTGTGTGAAAGAAGTAAATCTCGCCCAGTCTGTCTGGTTAATTCCATCTGTGTTTGTCATCTCTGATGGGGAAACTTTTTCCTTCCAGACCTCATTTGATTGGAGGGAAAGCAGTTGGCCTGTCTGATAAGTCACCAATAAACCATCCACAAACACCAGGTGTCCAGTCCTGCTGTATCAGTTATGATTTGTGTAAACACTAACATTTCCCATCTATAGCTGTATGAGAAACAAATACTGTAGCTTAGTAGATAAATTGTTATAAAATACCAGAAAGGAAAAAAATGTATCATTTAAGAGAACAACCACTGCCCAGATAAGTGACGTGTCAGGGTTTCTGCTGCATGTTAGTGCGGGGGGGGCTTCAGACCCCTAGGCTGATTTTAAAAACTGGTTGGTCATCAGTCATTCCTCATAAATGTAGCTGTTTATTGTATCAAATTATTTACTTTTTTATTTTCTTAAAATTGTGTAAAATTGCACTCACTCCCTTCTTCCTCTAGGAAGGTGAGGAAAAAAAACAAACGGAACCTGAGCTCATCCTGTCCTGCTGTTCTTGGTCCTTAACTGTCTTTGGATTTTCCCTTTGCAGGAACCACAGAACTATTCCCTTAGAATAAAAATAGTATATTTGTATTTGATGGGTGAGTTTTTTTTTTTTTCTGTGTGGCTTTAAGGAACTTGAAATATATTTTTTTATTTGACCGTACCGGTATGATCCAAGGGGTGTAAAGTTACAAAAACAGAAGAAGAAGAAAAGAAAGCAGCTTTCAGAAAAGTTCCTTGGTTTTTATTCAGTCCGGTAAACGTTTCACTGCCTGTGGCTTGCCTTCTGTCAAGACTTGTTTCCATTTTTAGGTAATTTTTAACCGTCTAAAAGGCTGTCTCAGGGGTGGGGGTGGGGGTAAAAAAAGTCTCAATAGCTAGAAATACTAGGTAGCATTCACTCATCCTTTTGGGCAGGCCTTGTCAAGATGGTGTCCCTGTGTTTGGGATAGTGAGTCTGACAGTGTGCTTGCTCTCTCTCACGTGAAGATGGGTGAAGATCACATTGGGGATGAGGGAATAAAGAGTGCGTTTTCCTTAGTCTTTAGAAGTGTCTTGGTATCCTGCCAAATTCTTCATAGACATTTGTGTATGCCCTATGACATTCCTAAGTTTATAAACTTTTCCCAAAATATCAAAAGTAAAATGTGTTTCTGTAAATGAGTTCTAATTTCCTATGTGAATACAGAGACAGTGGCCGTTTGAAAGCTGAGGAGATTGTGAGCTACCTGTGCTCCTACCTTCCTCTGCTCTAGTAGTGTCCATCATGATACTTTGTCACCTTCCTTGAGACAGTTTTAATTGTGAGGCGTTGTAACATGGAGAGTTGCAGGCTTTGAGGTCTTCTGACTTGCTGCCTCTACAGGGTCTCTCTGGGTAGCCCTGGCTGTCCTGGACTTGCTTTATAGACAATTCTGGCCTTGAACTCATAGTGATCCACCTGCCTCTGCCTCCCGAGTGCTGGGATTAAAGGCATGCGCCACCAGATTTTTAAATTTATACACAAATTGCTTAGTTTATACTAAGGTTTCAAGTGCATTTGAATCCTTATATTCAACATTGTGGATCCTGCAAAATATCTGCAGATCATTTCCACATCTCAGAATCAAATATTCAATATGATTTGTACAGTGCAGTCAGTGGTTAAGACCAGCAATAGACAATAAAGTCAGTCTCCCCACCAGATTAGCTATCCACTGCCCACCTCTGCTGCAGTAGGCTGTCTGCCTCCCCAGCGCTCTTTCCTGCATGCCTCCACTGTCTGGCATCTGCCTACTTAGATGCAGGTGTCTCAGCAGGATCCACACGTGGCAGGGAGGAGAGGGAAGTGTGAGTCTGAATGCCTATGATTGCTCCAAGTGCTGCCAGTGGAATGGCTGCTGTTCTTCCCATGTTCTGCCTCATTGTAAGTACTTTTCTATGGCTGTGATTAACGAGGGCAACTTAGAGAAGAGTTTGTTGGGGCTTACAGTTTCAGAGGGAGCTCATGCCTGTCATTAGTGAAGAGCACGGTGGCAGGAAGGTATAGTGCTGCAGTAGTAGCTCAGAGCTCACAAGCCTGAGGCCGAGAGATACTGAGAATGGTGTGAGCTTTTGAAACCTCAAAGTCTGCCCCCAGTGATACACTTCCTCTACAAGGCCACACTTCCTAATCCACCCCAGGCAGTTCCACCAACTGGGGACCAAGTATTTAAATATATAAACCCTCGGGAAACATTTTCATTTAAACCTTCACACGCTGACTGTGCTTTCAGGGACTTTCTGCTGCCTTTTCTTTTCTTTTTTTTTCTTTTTCTTTTTTTCTTTTTTTAAATTGAACAGTTAATCTTCTATTTAAATGTTTTATTGTTATATGTGGGGTGATGGTGTGGAGAGCAGAGGGAGCCCCAAGTGATTGAATGTATATTTTGAAATGGGTGTGGCCTGTGAACCAATAGCAAAGCCGTTAACCCATATGGGCTAGGTTCAAGAGATAGGGCAAAGCTTTTCTCAGAATTCCCATTGTGAGCAAAGATGCACTGCAGCTGCTTCCCCCCAGATGTTTACAGCATGAGCCTCTTTACCTGCAGAGACTTCCCTTTCCCTGTGCTTACTTTCCTAATGAGCATGATGAGATTCCAGGTTCAGTAGTAGTGGTTAGAAACAGCCCTGCCACCACCGTCCATCACAGCTTCGCTGTCCCTTTGTGCTTTCTTCAGTCTTCACTCTAGTTAGAGTTGCAGGACACAAGGCATACAAGATTGGGGCAGGGAGCCCAGGGCATGTTACAATGAATATGGAGGACAAATTCATGACATTGGGTTTCTTGTTCCACCACAATTTATGTTGGATCCAGAGATTTAGCTTGGGCCTTTCCCACCTATCCATTTAAAATTAGTAATACGGGGCTTGGAGAAAGCTGGTTCAGGACCCAGGATCAGTATCTAGAGTCTACACAGTAGCTCAACCACCTGTAACTCCAGGTCCAGAGCCTCCACTGGCTCTCGCATACATGTGGCACATATACTTACGCAGGCTTACACAAATACCAACCCATTTAAAGTATCTTTTTAAGTAATACATTCTATCTTTTAAGTTTTTATTTTTTCTAGTGCAAGAGGCTTATTAGAGGAGGGGGGGAGAGAGATGAAAGACAGAGGAACAGAGAATGAACAAGACAGGAAATGAGAGCTCAATATTTATTTTTATTAAAGATTTATGTATTTATTATGTATACATGTTTTGCCTGCATGTACACCTGCATGCCGGATCCTCACATTATAGGTGGTTGTGACCCACCATGTGGTTGCTGGGAATTGGATTCAGGACCTTTGGAAGAGCGGGCTCTGAGCCACCTCTTCAGCCTGCTCATCTATTTTTTAAAGAAGGGCGTGCTGCAGCTGAGCTGGCCTGGAACTCATGAGCCCCCTCTTCCCTCTTCCCTCTTTCCTGGTTTGGGATTACAGATGTTCGCCCGTGCGCTTAGCTTCCTGTGCCTCTTAATACTAAGCGTAGTGTTGACTCCTGCTGGTTTAACTTACCTTTAAGATTTGTGCTCCTGTGATCTTGTCTACACTGTGGTTTGGGTTTCAGAGTACTAATAAGTGTTATTGGGTGGTGTTGTTTTCATAGTATTGGATGTTTCTGAGTGGTTTTCTCAGCTGTTATAACCCTCTATCTAAACTTTTTCTTTCTGACCATTTCTAAAGAGAAAGCCCCAGCCCCAGGTTGGCCTTCATGCTGGTATATAGCTTAGGATGACCTTGAACTTCTGACCTCCTGCCTAAAGCAGCACATAAGACTGCAGTTGTGTACCACCATGGCCCTGTATCGAGCACAGGGCTTTGTTCATTCTAGCCAAGCCCTGTACTCACTCAGCTACATCCGGTAACTTATTTTTGATTTTTTAAAGTTTTCTTTTAAACTTAAGTCTGTGTGAGTGTGTTGGATCCCCTGGAACTTGGGTTATAGACAGCTATGAGCTGTCATGTAGGTGCTGGGAATTGGACCTGGGTCTTCTGAAGAGCAGGCCTTCTGAACCTCAGAGCCTTCTCTCCAGGCCTTTGCCTTAAATTGCTGGTGTGGATGGTGTTTTCACTTGCTGTCAGATTTATGGCAATTGAGTGAGCAGCTATTCCCACAACTGTCTGGTCTTTTTTTGGAAGACCGAAGCTAGGCTTCTTGTGCCCAGATTGCGAGTAACCCAAAAGTCCACCAAGGAGCTGATTCCAATGCAAACACACAAGGGTTGTTTTATTCAAGCTCGAGCAGGGGTTCACAACCATCACCAATGCAGCGGATCAGGATTGAGAACCTTAAGCTCCAAATTAGCAGTGTTTTTATTGGGGGTTACAGAGAGGTTTGGAGAAACCTAGCTTGTCGGCTCTTTGATCGACATTTTAGCAATTGTGCCCAGCAGGCCAAACCATAATTGTTTTTACTCAACCTATTGAAAAGGACACCTGGGTAGTCTCTAGGCATTTACTGTTTAGCCCTTACTAGGGGTGACTAGCAATTGTAGAAATAGGACGTCTGGGCCATATGGTAATCTCCAGGTATTTACTGATTAGTCTGTTGCTAGGGGTGAGTAAACATTATCAGAGGTGATGGTCACACATTTTTGTAGGATTTTTTTTTTCTTTCTTCCTTCCTTTTCTTTTTCAGAAATGGGGTTACACAGGCCTCATAGGCTCTGCCCTACACTTGTCAGTAGCTTAAGGGGAAGGAAGGTCATAGCCTCCAGTCACCTTTCAGAAGCTGTTGACACCTCATTGTGAGATGGGTTTTGGGAAGCAGCAGCTCTAGGAGGGAGTTGTAGACATTAGCCAGCTCCCCACCCAGCCTTTGCAGCTCCCTTCCTTACCAGAGCCTTAGCTCCTTTGTTGACAGTACCTGGATGTCTTGGCCCCACCTTGGAGGTATGACAATTAACTAGGAAATCTGTTCTTTTGGGTTTTGTGTTTTTAGGTAGTAACCCTTTGGAGAAAGGAAGTAGTGCTGATTTTATCTTAATAGGAAACAAAATTGTATCTTATATTTTCAATCTTTGTTTTATTTTACGTGTTTCTTATAAATAGAAATTCACCATTTTTACTGTGGTCTGGGCTAACCTTACACTGGTAGCAATGCTGCTTCATCCATAGCACTGCTGAGCCACTGTTCCTGGTTCTGGTGGTTATATGTTTACCACTGTAACTGGGCTTTTTTTTTTTTCTTTCCATTTTTGGCAAGCCATTTTAATTTACAACTTTAAATATGAAGTCTGTGATTTCTTGGACTATCTCACCCTGCTCCTACTTGTACAGAGCTGAGTTTATACTCTTAGTCCTCCTCATCATCAGGAGGGACCCCCAATTCTTCATCTGTCCCCTATGAAGGATCTGGATATGAAAAGTGACCCAGCACAGCATCCGAGTCATGCCAAAAGCGCCAGAGAATCCAGAACCACATGAGTGAGCTTAAGAACTCGCCCTGGATCACCTGGGACCGGGTAAGCTGGGGAAACGCCCTGTGCCGAGGCTGAATATGCACATCACCACCAGCATGATGGACTCCACCGTCTCCAGCCACCCTCGAGTGGCACGCTGGAGCAGGCGGCCTCCGATGCGACAGACAGGTGCCAGCCAGGTCAGCGCAGACATACTAGCTGTGCAGAGAGCGGTTCCCCAGCTCTCCCACTTGTAACTGGACTTTCACAGGTTGTGGGTTCTTCTTTCTTCCGCCCTTCTCCACCCCTTTTCTTCCACCTTTCCAACCCCCCAACACTAGATAAGAAAGGAAAGCAAAGATAAAAGTCAGCGTCGGCCAGAAGAGGCAGCGTTATCATTAGGCGACTCTCTGCTGTTAGGGCTGAGGAGCTCCTTGGGGCAAGGTTGATCTTTGTGTCAGAATATCTAATTTCTTCTTGTTGTTTCTTAGCAAACTTACCAACAACCAGCCAGCCAACAACACACCGCTCGGGTTCTAGTATTTATATAACCCACTGGAAAGATCCCAGAATTCCAAAGTACACAATCACCGCAGAAACTATCTGCAGCTGGCAAAACCACACCCCTGCTAGAACATGAGACAAAACATTGAAGCAGCCCTGTATTCCCACACATGGGATTACAATGAAAATATGTCCTTTTTAACCCCCTGGACTCCATAGAGCAGGCTAGCCTCAAACTCAAAGAGATCCGTCTGCCTCTGCTTCCCAATTGCTGGGTTTAAAGGCATACGCCACCACTGTCCGGCTAAAATAAAAACATTCCTAAATTTCTGTACTTTTTAAAGAAACCAAAATTTTAGAATTCTCACTACATTCCACATTCCTGTGGATTTTTTTTATTTTTTATTTATTTATTTTTTAATATTTTATTTAATTTTAATTTATGTGCATTGGTGTGAAGGTGTCAGATCTTGGAGTTATAGACAGTTGTGAGCTGCCATGTGGGTGCTGGGAATTGAACCAGGGTCCTTTGAAAGAGCAGACGGTGCTCTTAACCACTGGGCCATCTCTCCAGCCCTGATTTTTTTTTTTTAAATAACCATTGTTCCACCCATTCCTTGTTTGTTTTTTGAGACAGGGTTTCTCTGTGTAGCCTTGGCTGTCCTGGACTCACTTTGTAGACCAGGCTGGCCTCAAACTCGGAGATCCACCTGCCTCTGTCTCCCACGTACTGGATTAAAGGCTTGTGCTACTGTACCCATCTTTGTTATTTAAAGGTAGGTTTTGTGTGTGTGTGTGTGTGTGTGTGTGTGTGTGTGTGTGTGTGTGTGTGT
>OU015754.1:60134128-60162230 GCA_907169655.1 Acomys percivali | reverse complement strand
TGTGTGTGTGTGTGTGTGTGTGTGTGTGTGTGTGTGTGTGTGTGTGTACGTACACACCAGAAGATCCATGAAGTTAAAGTCATAGGTAAGACATCCATTGTGGGAGCTGGGATCTGAACTCCAGCCCTCTGCAAGAGCAACAAGTGCTCTTACTACAGAGCCATCTTTTTCTAGTTCATTTGTTTTGCAACAAGGTCTCTTATGTACCTGAGCCTTGCCTCAAGCTCATGGCAGTCCTATCCCCACCCTCTGAGTGCTGTGATGCACCACTGCACCTGGTTCTATTCCTGCTTTCTGATCGGTTGGTTGAAATAATCTCCCTTGGCTGGTTTAGAGATTGTTACAGATTCATGGCCTGACATTTTAGGGGTTTTTCTTAATTTTTATAATATGGAAATCTTACTTTAAAAGGCGTGAGCATTCTCCTATGACTACACTTACCTCTTCTTAGCCAGTACTTTAGATGATGTTCACCTCCCCCGTTGGCTTCCTAGGCCTGGTCCTGCTAGCTGTTCTCAGCTCAGGTCATTGTCTGTTGTGACCCCTGAGATGCGCATCCCAGCCTCTGGTGGGACTTACGGTGTGACCGTGGGTACATTTGTGTTGGTGTTCTTGAAATGCCAGGAACTTAATAAGGAACACTTGCCCCAAAATTCTTAAGACATCCTGGACCCTAGGATACTCTGTGCCTCTTAACTTGGTCACAGAGGACAGAAGTCACTTTTGTTTAACAAAAGGTCAAAATCGGCATTTATGGCCAGCCAACACTCATGTGGCACAAGCCCAACTACCATGGCAGGCTGGGGTGGACTCCGTGATGATTACCTCATGGGTCTATACCAACGGTGGGTCCTGCAATGCAGGTCATGGATGCAGCATGAAATAGTACAGCCTAGTAGCCAGGGACACAATTAAATAGCATGTTTAATTATCTCACAACAGATAGTGCAGTAGTAGAAATTGTAAGTCCTTTTTAAAAAGTCACTCTTCCCAAAACCCCGATTCCTCAACTGCCGGACACCGTGGCTGAGGAACTGGTTACAGGGCCAGAGGGATTAATAGTCTTTCAAGGAGCTGAAAGTCTCCAAGTTAGAGTTGCCTTGAGAGCAGCCAAGAGACCTAAAAAGAATGGGTGCACATATACTCAAGCACTCACACGTGCAAAGGACACAGAAAGGATGTAGGGGGAGGGACGTGGAAGGGACCACAGAGGGGCAGTCACACACATGCACTCACATGCCACAGAGTTCCAGTCTATCTATCTGTGGCTATCTCCTCTGGGAGAATGAGGGTGGCCTGAGCCTTGGAAGCAGCCCCCTACATCCCTGATATAGTCAGTACACAAGCCAGCTCTAGAGCTGAGGGGCCAGGCAGCATTTCTGTATTACCATGCCACTGTAAGTGGTGGGCAGTGAGAAAGTTCTCTTGGCCTGGGGAAGGCAGTGCACACTGCCCCAGAGAAGCAAACCAAAGACTATGCCCAGGGTTAGGCCCCTGACATCAGGAGACTGGTGGCTCTCAGCCCTGCGCCAGGTGTAGGGGAGGCACAGTAAGCCTCACCATGTGTGTTCTGGGCCCAGTTGCACCGATCTAACAGCAGAGACGAGGGTACGGGCTGGCTGTGTCTGCTCTTGGGCAAGGAGGTGTGTGCAAAACGTGAGGCCCTGAGATGAGGACATTGGGTGGGGCGGGGCGGTTTATAGAGGAAACCTATTCATTCACAGCTTCATTCAGGGGCTCCTATAAAGTGTCTGTGGGTTCAAGTACCAGCAGTTCTGATGGGGGCTGTTGGGATGGAGTGACCAGCACACACCGGGAGAGCAGCTGTCCTCAGACCTAGGAGGTCAAGAACCAGCCTAGAGGTCCTCTGGGCCCTGGCACTCTGATGAGTCTGATGAGACAGACCAAGAAGCTACAAGATCTCCTCCCGTGGGCTCCTGGTCTTCAGTGGTGTTTGCCCATTTGGCACAGATCCATTCTGACCATGTAGGAGTTTGCCCTTCTCCCGGTCTGGCCAAGTGAAGATGGCATCGTCACTCTCCAGCTCCGACTCAGAGTGCATCAGGCTGCTGCTCAGCGTGGGACCTTTGTGTTTGCTGCCTGCCAAGAAGACAACCCCAGTGTAAGGAAACAACTTCCCAGGCCTGGTTTTCAGCCCATCCTCTCTCTACCTGGAGAGGAGACAGGTAAGGCCAGGCATCCCCCTGTTGACTGGACGAGCAGGTGGAAGGAGGGACTGGCCTGGCTATAGTAGTCCACACAGAGCAATACCTGATCAGACTGTCCTCTGCTGCTACACTACCCTGAGCTTTGGTTGATGTGACCCAATGGTGGTCTGTTCCCTTTCAGATAGTACTTACTCATGTCCTGAGACAGAGCTACATAATGAGACCTTGTCTTGGGAAAACACACACACACACACACACACACTAAACTATTTAAAAACAAGTAAGAGTGAGAGTGGGACTCTAAGTTAGAGACAGTCCCAAGCAGCCATTTTATCAATACACCAAACATGTTCACTAAGAAGCACTGGGGATTGAAGAGATTGCTCAGCAGTTAGGAGCAGCAGCTGCTACTATTCCAGAAGGTTTGAATTAAGTTTCCAGTATTTGCAACACGTGGCTCGAGAGGATCCAACACCTCTGGACTCCATGGTCTTGTGAACACACACTCAATGCAGATATGCACAATTACACATAAACAAAAATCTATTTGCTTTTTGAGACAGGGCTTCTCTGTATAGCCTTGGCTGTCCTGAATTCAATTTGTAGACCAGGCTGGCCTCAAACTCAGGTGCTCCTGCTTCTGCCTCCCAAGTGCTGGGATTAAAGGCATGTGCCACCACTTTTGTTGTTGGTGTTGTTTGTTTTTTGAGACAGGGCTTCTCTGTGTAGCCTTGGCTGTCCTGAACTCACTTTGTAGACCAGGCTGGCCTCAAACTCACAGTGATCCGCCTGCCCCTGCCTCTGCTTCCTGAGTGCTGGGATTAAAGGCAAGCAAAAATGAATCTTAAAATCCAGAAAGTTGTCTGAGACTCTAAAGGCCACAGCAATCACATTCACAGCTTTCCCCTTACTGTAGAGGCCCCAGGGATGAATTGTCCATATACAGAGAGATGGTTGCAAGTGGGACCACTTGACAAGGAACTCACCCCAGCAATGCTCTGGACCCTAGGCACTGCCTGACCATGGGGACTAGCTTTCCACCTGTTAAAAGTGGGGACTGTCAGATGAGTCATGCTCCAATCAGGCAGTCTACAACCTCAACCTCACTACCCATCACTCCTAAACACTGGCAGCATCTTGAGAGGATTGGTGGCCAGCCTCACAGCTGGGCAGGCTCCCAAGTCTCCAAAGGCAGAGTATCCAGACTCTGAGCATCTCTGCTCAAGGATCATACCTTGCTTGTGGGCTTCATCCACAGGCTGTTTGGCCATGTGGCTCATGCACTTTTGTCCATTCCAGGGGGTACAGTTTATCCAAAGCCTCAGGGCACCAGTGCAGCAGAGCTACCAAAGGGCACTGCAACATGGAGCTTTCCAGTGTAGTGGGAACAATGACCAACGGAAGGGAAAGTCCCTGCTTTAGGTCCCCCCCCCCCCCCCCGTAGATGCTGTCCCTTCTCCCACAGCCCCTCCCCTGGAGACTTTAAACACAGTCTTCCTAGTGCCCATATGAAGCCTCCTTGCATTCCCACAGCACAAGGGCCTTTAGGGAGATCCCTCCATGGCTGCAGAGCCCTCTATCTTGCCCAGCTCTGGATTGCCACAGCTCCTGCTCATAGCCTTTACCCACTAACAATGACAAAGGTGAGCCAAGTGTGTTGGCACATGCCTATAATTCCAGCACTTGGGGAGGCAGAGGCAGGTGGATTGCTGTGAGTTTGAGGCCAGCCTAGTCTACAAAGCAAGTCCAGGTCAGCCAAGGCTACAGAGAAAGGTAGAGGGAAGCCATAGGTGAAAACACGCATTCACTGAGATTTAATTATCTTGTTGCACCCAATAGAGATCCCTGTGTGTGTGCCCACCAAAAGACACGGGAGTGTCCACAGCACTTATTATATGCTGATGAGCAGTAAGAGGTCCAGGTGAGCTGCTATAGGGAATGTGGGTGAAAGCAGCCTAGCACATAGCACAATGGGCACTGACTGGATGGTAGCGAGAAGAAGATGGGACTGATTTCCTAGGTGTGCTCCCTAAAAACTCCACATGCTCTCCTGGGCGTGGTGGCGCACGCCTTTAGTCCCAGCACTCAGGAGGCAGAGGCAGGCAGATATCCTGAGTTCGAGGCCAGACTAGTCTACAAAGAGAGTTCAGGACAGCCAGGACTATTACATAAAGAAACCCAGTCTTGGAAAGAAGGAAAGAAAAAGGCTCCACATGCTGTATTTCCAAGTTCTGATGAACTAAGTTGAGCCACACAGAGTTGCCAGGTTTGTGGGTGGTAAAGAGTCAGTAATTTCATTTGGTTCAACCTGCTGCTGTCACACTCACCCTGGGCTCTACTCTGCCTAGTGTAGCACCTCACCCATCTCCCTCCTCTGTCCCTCCCTTGACACTCCCCACTCTTCGAGGAACCTCACCCTCTACCAGCTCTGCCTCTGCATGCAGTCTGGTCATGAGTCCTGGGCCCCAGTCAGCCTTCTGGGTTATCTTTGTAACTCGATTTTGAAAAGGCTTTGAGATTGTAGGGCTTAAGTTCCTCCCCCACTACCTCTACAGGCAGCCACCATTCTGCCAGCTCTGCAGGGGCTGCTAGGGTCTCTAGAGGCATCGTGAGTTGTGATTCTTTTGTGATGACCCCTGCCGTGCAGGACCCTTCCTCCTCTGCAGCCCATCCTGGGTGCCTGTAACCCAGTTTTTAGGTGTTGATCCCCACTGGCAAGTAGAATCCCAACTTTCAGCTCTGACCATTCTGCTGGGTTCAGTTTAATTCTCTCACTAAATAGTCCTGGTAACAGCTGTCCTGATTCTGTCAGCAGCTAGGTAGGAATCAGCCTTCACTTTGTCTGTTCCTCTGGGCACTGCCACCACCTCCTCAGACCACTGGAAAGTGCTTCTTCCTTTCAGCCTGCTTTACGTTGTCACAGAACCACTGTACTTACAGCATTTTCAAGGCACCACATCTTAGTACCACCTGGACAGAAGCTCAGCACGAAACCCCTTAAAGCACCCACTGCTCTTAGAGGGAGCCTCAGCAAAGGCCCACCCACCCATCCAGCCTGGGTCCTTCATCCTAGCTCACTTGCCCAGCATATGTAGTTTTGTCCACCTCCTCAAACGCCCTCTGCCCTTCCCAGCAGTGGGGCCTCACCATACTGCCTCTGTCTGCAGTGTTGTTGACGCATCCGTCATGGCCAGCTTAACTGTTTGTGACTCTCCTAATTCTTTAAACTATAGCTCTCCTTTCCTCCTTGTCTGTACCCCCTTCCTTCCCTGCTTTGTATGTCTGTGTGTGTGTTGTGTATGTATGATGTGTGTGCGTGCTCTGTGTGTGTGTGTGTGTGCGCGCTGCTTCCACTCAGGTTGTCAAACTATGTGGCAAGCCCCTTTACTTGCCAAGCATCTCGGGCCTTATGTGTACTCTTTAAGACTTTTCACAATCATTCTATACAGTTGTGAGCATGATTTTGGGAGGATAAACAGAGATGAGAAAAAGACTTTCTGGATATATGAGGCAGCAGAAGCTGATCAGAAAAGATTGGAGATGAACAAGATGGATGCTCCCTGAAAGCAAACAGTCACGGCAAACTCACAGAGGCCATGCAACAAGGCCAGGACAAACATTATAAAGGAAACATGGTCAGAGTAAAGTGGTCACTCAGCAGAACTAGTTACACACATTATTTGTTCTTGTGGAGTGTTCTGACTGCTGCTCTGGTATCCTGGGCTTCAGCTCAGGCCCAGTGCTCACAACAAAGCTGCCCAGCTTGAACACCTGCTCTCTGCAGCTATGACTTCTCCCCGCCAGACTGCAGTTCCCTGTCTTTCCCACAGCCTCCCCTAACACAAAGCCTTAAGATGACTTTAAGACAAATGGATAATTTGTCCTATGGCCTTACCAAGAGGGAACCTCATCTAATGATCAGGCCCGAGGATTGGGAGGCCCATGACACCCCCTAACTCTTCTGGTCCCACTGCTCAGGCCTAGAAGGGCTTGTGTAGCAGGAGTCCTTCTAGTGGGGGCACTGGCCGGCCCAGCACACCTGCAGGCAGCAGGAAAGTAGCTGCCACAGACTGATGGCAGTTGGGAATATGCCCAATGACAGAGAGGGATGGGGTGGGAGAAGGTTAGAGGAAAAGCCGGTTATGATCTAGACTGTCTGGAAGGAACAAGATCAACAAACTGAAGGCCCCAGTGACCATGGGGCCACTGAGCAAGAGGCAACCCCGAGACAGCAGGCGAAGGAGCATGGAGGTGAAGGAGCATGGTGCCTGAGCGCTCAGTCTGGTTCCTCAGCACCAGCTCTCAAGTCCTACCTGCTCGAGAGGTTGGCTTCAGCTCTAGGCTTTCCTGATCTGTGGCATCCAGGATCTTGTATCTGCTTTTCCTCTTGGGTTTTCCTTTTTGCCTAAAAAACACAACCCCTATGTCTGCTCAGGAAGGTTTGTGAGGCTCGGGAGTGCAGGGCTGCTGGCTACACAGGTGTGCCTCTCCTGAGCAGGTGGAACCTGAGAAAAACAAGTGTCTGGGTGGCAGGTGTGAGAGAGAGAGGCAGTGAATGGAGTGGGTGACGGGTTATCTGTGGCTGCTGGGGAATTTTTTAAATTCTATTTTTCTAAGTTAAATGAGGTCATAAGTCAGGTTCCATCCCAGCCTGGTCTCAAACTGCTCTCAGGCAGGTGATATAGTTATATTGAGCCTGACTTTCCCTGTCTGTGAATTAGGAGAAGGCTGCTGGAGGTATAAAAAAGATAATGCTTTCTGAATGTTATGACACACAAAAATCATACTTTTGGCTCAGTTACTAGCACCACACACAAAATCCTGTATGTGCCAGGCAAGTGCTCTACCACTGAGCTATGCCCTTTTCTTGAAATCATGCTTAACAGTGAAAAATATGCAGTAAATAGATGCATAGATACTGAATATGGCTATTTAGGCTGTCTCCATAAAAACAAAGCAGCAAACTGGGATAACCAGTTGAACTCAAGCCTGTAAGTCTGTGAAACACAATGTCCAGGTGTGAGGCTGGGTCACAGAATTTCAGAGGACATGCACCCAGCCACACACCCTGCAGAGTCCTTGCAAATCTCTACAGCATCACCCCTTAAATGAGGGCTTCTGCCCTCAGGCGTGAGCGATGAGAATTTTCTGCCACAGGCCTTGGGTGCTCAAACTCCCACTATAGTGGCTGGAAGCCAAGTACAATGCCACAAGGAAGGTGCCAGATACCTCCTCAAGGAAACATTTGTGACATGAAGCCAAACGGACTTCAAAAGAGGATGCATCCCATCTCCCCACATACACTTGTCACCACCCCATCATCTTACCTCTTACAACAGCAGACCGTAGTCCAGGACAGGATTCCCAAGGCAACAACAATGACAAACGTTGCAATGATAACATACAGCACACTCCATTCTGCAAAGAAATCAAAGTGGTGGAGGGTACGTGAGACGCTGCCTCACCTCAGTCACAAGGTGGCTTCACAATGGACAAGACTATGCCTGGCTCCCTGGGGAGGGTGAATGGAAATCTGCAAGCTTCTAAATTCCTGTGCTCCAGGCCCCACTCCAGAAGTGCTCTGGGCACTGCACAGTATACAAGGACACAATTTTGTTTTCTCTCTTGAGACAGGGACTCCCTGTGCAGCCCTGGCTGTCCTGAAACTTCCTCTGTAGACCAGGCTGGCCTTGAACTCAGAGATCTGCCTGCTGAGTGCTGGGATCACAGGCTGGGACCTTTCAGGAGGGGAATATGGGTTTCCATGAGGTACAGCATGCAGGCAGTCCAGAAAGACAAGAGGCCTGCCTGGCAGCACATGGGATTCAGGCCACAGCATGCAGCTGCCCTGAATGTTCCAGAGCCCTCTGCTAACATTCAGCAAATGGGGAGGAAGGGAGGAAGTCCTCCCGCCTGCTCACCTGCCCCCGCAACACAGCACCATACCGCAGCCAAGCCAGCTGGCACAGGGCCACACACTCACCACAGTTGCTGTCTCCATCCCTCAGCTGCACCTTGATGAAATTCTCCATCCAAAATGGGTCACAGATACAGCGCTTGGTGAATGAGTCACAGTGGCCGTGGTCAGAGCAGTTCAGCTGACATGCTGAAGGTGGCAGGAAAGGGAAAAGTTAGAGGGAGCCAGGAGGACAACCAGCTTCCAGGGCTCATGAAAACTGAAATCCTCTTATTTCATGTTGCCTTCATGTGACAGGCAGGTGCAAGACCCTGGTCAAACAGAGTCAGCAAGTCTTTGCTCTCTGTACCAGTGACCTGCAAGCCTGCATGCCTCTTCCTCAGAGTAATGTGATTCCAGAAACAAAACATAAACATTAGCAGACTCATTCTGAAATCTTTGTTTGTTTGTTTGTTTGTTTGTTATTTAAGACAAGGTTTCTCTGTGTAGTCTTGGCTGTCCTGGCCTTGAACTCACAGTGATCCACCTGCCTCTGCCTCTCAAGTGCTGGGATTAAACATTCTGAAATCTTTAAGAACCCCAGTTTTCTAAGTTAGATGTGTATCTCTTTAAAACAGGGATAAGGCTCTGTGGTGGGTCCAACAGCAGCGAATTCTGAAGCAAATGCCACTGCCATGCACTGTGACGCCAACCATCTCTTATTCTTTGGCCTCAGCGTCACAGCTGTTACTACTGCCTACCTTCAAAACTGAGGGTGGACAGGCAGAGTGGTAGACGCCTTTAATCCCAGCACTTAGGAGGCAGAGGCAGGAGGATCTCTGAGTTTGAGACCAGCCTGGTCTACACAGTGAGTTCTAGTACAGCCAGGGCTACACACAGAAACCCTGTCTCAACAAACAAAGTGAGATCAATTACTGGCAGGCAAGTTTGGATAAAATTCATTCAGGCTTATGGTTCCCCTGAGTGCTGTCAGGGGCCTGTGGGTGAATGTTTGCAGATGGCCTTGGCTCCCAGCTTCCCACAACTTACTGACTGTGTTGATTTCCAGGGCTCTGAATATCAGGAAGTCAGCCTTCTGTTTCCGAAGCTCACTCTTGAGCATGGCGGCCACTTCATGGCCTTTGAAAAGCTGGTGGGGAGGCTCATTCTGAACAAAAAATAACATCTTGGTGCTGCAGAGACAGACAGCAGTGTGAGTGTGCTAAAGTGGTCCATGCAGCCACTTGCAGCGCCTGGTGTCTGTGACAGACATAGTGCTCGGCCTGTGGTGACATGCCCTACCACAACAGGCCAGTGAAAAGGGGGCTTCTGTCCTACCTTCATTTTACAGAGGACACCGCCAGGCTTAGAGGAGCTGACTGACCTGCCCAGGGTCACACAGTTAATTACAGCAGAGCCAGATCCTCAGTCTGTTACACAGGACGTGAGCAGGAGGGAGAGAATAGGGAATGGGTCATGTTTCTGATCCTTGATGCCAACTAGCCTTTGCTAAGACAGCAGTGCAACTGGGTTTGTGCCTGGGTTACTTGTAAAATGCACCAGTGCTTTGTAATGCTGGAAAGAGTATCCATAAGGCAAAAACTGTTACTGCAACAGCAAAAGACGATACAGCAGGGCTGTGCTTTGAAATGACATTGCTCCAAGCCCAGAATCTGTTTGCTTTCTGCCTGTGTTTAAATTCATGTCTGTCCCCTATGTCTTAACCTTAATTTTTGATGGCCCCGCCCTTAGTGCCACAAAGCAAACCTTCCCAGTCGGTGGGCCACACAGTACTCCCAAGATACTGACCCCTTAGAGTGCAGGATGGCTGAGGGGCCCCACATATCCCAGAGGCCCTAGACCCGCTGCTTCCAGGGCAAGTTTGGTCTGTACTGTGGTTGATGCTAATGATGCAGTCCTGCAAACTCCAGCCCTGAGACACCATGCCCGGCTTATACAAACATCTCTTTAATTTTTTTACTATACTTAATTGTGAGTGTGTGTGTGTGTGTGTGTGTGTGTGTGTGTGTGTGTGTGTAGCTCAAAGGGCATCTTGTAAACCTAGTTCTCTACTTCCACCATGTGAGTCCCAGGGATTGAACTCAGGTCATCAGGCTTAGTGGCAATATACTTGCCTGTTGGACCACCTCTTGGGCCCACATCATCATATTTAACCCTCAATACCAATGCCACAAAAATAAATAATAGAGTTTTCACAGGTGATAAGCAGTTCCCACATTTCCCAGGACACCTACTGGTGTGGCAGGTCCTGCTTTCTCTCTGTAGCGTGCATCTCCCTTGGAGAAGGAGCCCCTCCTGAAATCCTCACCTGAGCCCTGTTACGCCCACCTACAGCGATGGCGCAGACATCCCAACAACTTGGACCAGTCTTAAGTAGCTCTTTGCCCTAGACTGCTCCCCAGCCACTGAGCACAGCTTTTTGTTGGTGGTAAGTTTTTTATTTGCTTGTTTTGGTTTGGGGGGTTTGTTTGTTTGTTTGTTTTTCAAAACAGAGTTTCTGTGTAGCCTTGGCTGTCCTGGAACTCACTTTGTAGACCAGGCTGGCCTCGAACTCACAGAGATCCTCCTGCCTCTGCCTCCTGAGTGATGGCATTAAAGGTGTGTGCCACCGTGCCTGGCTTTGTTTTTTGTTTTTAAAGAAAAGAGTCCTGAGGGTGGAGAGAAGCCTCAGTGGTTAAGAACATGCATGGTTCTTCCTTCATTCCCAGCACCCATGGAAAGTGGCTCACTACTAACTCCAGCTCCAGGGGAGCTGATACCGCTGGGCTTTTTGAGCACCTGTACTCACAAACACGTGCCATGTGTATGAGAAAATTAAAAGGAAAAGTGTCCTAATCATGTCACTGCCCAGTTAGCTGTACACTACAGAGGTCCAGTCCTATTTTACCTGAGTCACAATCTCTGAGGGTGAGGCCTGGGACACAGGTGACTGAGATGTGACATTGGAGTGATTGCTCTGACTCCAATGCTGCTTAGGCTTAGTATCACTCCCTGGAGCAGCTCCCAACTGTCATCCCTCACCTCTGCTTCCAGCCAGGATCTAGTGCCATCTGAGTCCCCCGTTTCTCCTGCAGTCAGTTCCCTAGACTGGGGCAAAGGCTGAGATGTGGCCTATGTTTAAAAGGTGCATGAGCCAGTGGTGGCACATGCCTGTAGTCCCAGCACTTCCGAGGCAGAGGCAGGAGCATCTCTGTAAGTTCGAGGCCAGCTTGTTCTACAGAGTGAGTTTCAGAACAGCCCAGGCCACATGGAGAAACCCTGTCTCCAGGGAAAACTAAGAAATAAAAACACCAACTACAACAAAAGGCAAATCTGAATCCAATCTCCACCTTCTTTCAGGTTAAGTGTTTTGGATGAATATATGTCTGTGTGTCAGATCCCCTGGAACTGGAGTTATAGCCAGCTGTGAGCTGGGAACGGAACCACAGTCTGCTGGAAGGGCAGCCAGTGCTCTTGGCCACTGAGCCATCTCTCCTGCTGAAGCTTCTGTCTCTATGTGTCACTTCTGTGTGCTCAGACAGTACTAGTCCTGCCTTGTTGGCAATCTGAGGAGCACGCTCCTTGGGCTGATTTTGTGTTCTTAGCGCACTGCTGGCAGCCTCACCAGCAGGTCAGCTACCCTCCTGCATTTCTGCTCTTTCCAGGCCTCTCACTTCTTTCTCTATTGCCCCCTTAAATGCTGTGGTCTACAGAGTTCTGCCGTCGCCAACCACCTTGACATGTCCCAGTGTCATTCATCCACCATTTTGGCTTTGACTCCTAGTCTTTGGTGGGTTTTCTCCCTTCCCCATCCCCAGGTTCCCAACTATAATCCTATCTCTCAGAAGGTGTGAAGGCAGGAGGTTCAGGGGTTCAAAGCCACCCTGGGCTACATGAGGAAAAAGGTTACCCCAGATTCAATGGTCAAGTAAGTTCCTTCTTCCTTTCTTTTTTTTTTTTTTTTTTAGATTTATTTATTTTATTTATTGCATATGAGTGCTTTATCTGCAGAAGAGGGTATCAGATCACATTATAGGTGGTTGTGAGCCACCATGTGGTTGCTGGGAATTGAACTCAGGACCTCTGGAAGATCAGGCGGCGCTCTTAACCACTGAGCCATCTCTCCAGCCCCCCTTCTTCCTTTCTAATCCTGGCTCTAATCAGGCTCACAGCCTGACTCACCTTTATCTCCAAAGTTGCTGTCCAGGCACAGCACTGCCCCACCCCTCACCCCCGTTCCTTTTCATCACTTCTCAGCACTACAGTAAGTAAGTGCTGTCACCTGGTTGCTAGACAAGCCTAGATGCTCCCAACTGCTCCACCCAATCCCTTCCGGCCTCCACACTACTTATCTCCTTGAAGAAAAATCTAAGCATGGGATTTCCTTGCTTTTAAAACAAACTAACTTGAGTTCTTCTTTATGCAAGTCTCTCCATCTCCACCTTTGACCACATCCTGGGTCTACTTAACACTCAGCCTCCGGAAGAGGCCTTCACCATCGCACTTTGGGCCACCTTCATGCTGCTCCCGTCTCAACCTTTTGATTCTCACATGCTGGGCAAGCCAACCTTATTTCTGGAACATCTTTGGGCTCCTTCTCCAGCTCTGCTGGGAGAACTAACTGCCCTGGCAGTTTTCTGAAGGCCATTTGTGCCCCCCTGCTCTGCAGTGAAGACATAAACATAGTTATCTTCTTCTCAGACTATAGCTTACAAACCCTGTTCCCAGAGCCTGCATAAGGCTCCAGCACAGGGCTGAGGCCTGACTGACAATATACACTCATGAGTGGTTCCTGGTCAAAGCACCCTCCTTCTCTATCTAGCCCCACTACTGCACAGCTGGGAAGCCTGGGGAGCCCCAGGCTTTCCTTTTTTCCCCACAGTCAAGCTACCTTTGCTCTGTGTATGGCTGAATCTTTTGCACAACGATGTCAGAATCCAGCACCCCCAGGAGGACCCCAATCTGGCGGATGAACATCCCCTTCAGCCTCTCTGTCAGCTGACTGACGTTAACATCCAAGATGATCTCCACCAGGTTGCTCTTCCTGGGATCTGGAAAGCAGAAGATCAGTCATGGCTTCAAACTGTTAAACCTGTCACTGTGTGGGCTTTGGGAGAGAAGGGGAAGTAGTGACAGCGGTTAGATGTCCTTCAAGTGAACAAGAAGAGAACCCTACTGTAGCAAAGCCATCAGGAGCTGGCTCAGAAGCCTCCCCAGTGCACTGAGAGCTGCTACACAAGTGCAGGGGGATGCATGAGCCAGGAGGCACCAGGTTTCATGGAGGGACACAGGAGGTAAGACACAGCAGCCTTTGTGACAGGCACAGCTGAGCTCTCCAGCTGACCCCACATGATTTTCAGGGACAATATGCTGTATTCTGCTTATCCTAACAGTGGTGTGAATGCAGCACACACAGGGAAAGCTCCTCAGCACCATGTTCCCCTCTAGAGCCTGGATGTGGTCATGCTTGCTGTCACCGTGCTCATGTTCCCAGCTGAAGCGACCTGGGTGGCTCAGAAAGCCTTGCCCACAGACTCAGATGGAAGAGCCTGGAGCCACTGTCTTTCCAAGAGGCCAGGTAAGGACTGAATGTCTTCCTAGAACCCTTGCCAAGATGGACCTTTCCTATGCCTGAGGCTGGCCTCAGTAAAGAGCTGACATCTCCATTAGGGGCCACCGGCCCTGCCCACTACCATCCTTCCCTGTCACAAAGACCAGCTTCTATTTAAGGAGGACACTTATTTTTGAAAACCCGAAAAGTGTGCAGGACATCACTTTACCTTTCCCAGACTGTTAGATAAAGCCTGAGGCTCAACTTACAAAAATAAATGGTTTTCTGCATTTGTGTGCGGGAGAGACACCAGGACTCAAGCTGTCCCTGTGCTCACATTCCCAGGCACCCTGAGCCTGCTCCCCTCAGTCATGTGCAGGAAAGAAGACACTGCACTGGGGCACAAAGCTCTGTCTGACACAGCTGGTAGATGACTCCAAGCAGGCCTGCCCTCTCTGAGGCCAGGTGTCTGTCTGCAGTGAGTAGGGAGGTGTGGGAGTGTTGATGGCTGCGTGGGCGGGTACAGGCAGTGAAAGCTGAACAGGATCAGTGAGCTCACCAGGTTTCACTTCTATGGTGGTCCGGTCTGTGTCGCTCTCACCCTTCGCATCAGTCACTTTCAGGTGAAATGTATAGGTTCCCTCAACCAGGTTTGAAAGGAAGAGGACAGGGTGGTGGTCAGAGTGATTCAGCACCTCCTGTGGGGCGAACAACATGGCTGTGGTTGGGGACAGAATGCTGCTCTTTCCTGGAGTAAGGTGTTGCTTGAGCCACACAGCTACACTGGTGGACCAGTCACAGCAGTGCCCCTGAACACACAGTTAGAGAATGACCCATGGGAAGGTATATGACCTCCCTGACTCCAGAGCACAATCTGGGTCTGATATAGGGGCTACTTGGTTAAAATACATCCTGGAGGGTAAGGCCCCCCTCTTTTGACTTTACATAGCACTCCCACTCCTGGACCACTCACCCCTGCAGCTGGGCTCGCCTCATCTCGAGTCCATAGGTAGCTGACTATCCCCTTGTCATCCGAGGACCGGGAGCCATCCAGTTCTGCAGTGCTCGTGGGTAAGGTAACCACCACATTCCCAGTGATCTTGGCTACTGGCGGTTTGTTTATTTCTAACCAAGGAAACATCAGTGAAATAATGTGACATTCTGGAAAAGCAACATGCCACTTGTAATACTTGTGAGGAACTCAGCACTGGGAGCACTTTAACCAGGGAGCTGTTTAGTGCTTGTTTAAGGGTAGGGCAAAAGCCACTAGACCCCCGAGGCTCCTGGACTCTCCTGCTGCCACTCACAGGGTAAAGCACACTGTGGCTCTGCAGCAGTTCACTGCTTGAAAGGAATTTAGTAAGACTAAAAATGAAGGCCTGGGTGCTTAGAGCTGGAAGCTCACCAGTTAACACCATAACCTCTCCCTTTAAATGTTGCTCTCAGGGTGTCTTTCCTGTCATACCTCACAAGAGAAGGAACAGTGTGAGCCCCCCTCTGAGCTGAGGCCTCATAGACTCTATGTCAGAGAAGCTCGGCTTTCCAGGGGTTACCTTAGTTTAGTCAGAACAACACTGTTTGTATACCATCCTCTGATGTGGTGGAGTTTTTTTTTTACTACCAGCCCATGGCCTCTCCCAAGGCCTCCCCAATCCCTGTGAGGCCAACAGGACAGGCTGGTGTCAAACAGGAAGCTGCAGTGCAGCAGCCATCCCAGCACCTGCCGGCAGGTGTCACTGTAGCTATCAGAGAGTCACAGAAGCCCCAGGTCTTAGCATAGAGGCAAAAATCAAGTCATTTAGTACTTTCACTGTTCATTTGATAAGAAAGAGCAGGATGGGAGCAGGGGGCGGGGATGGGGCGGGTGGAGAGGGGAAGGGGTTTAAAAACCACCTGACAGTCACTCTCAAAGATTGCTCAGAAAATTGCAGCTGCCCTCCCACCAGCCTGCTTCCTTATCTCGCCTCTAATCAACCCTGCACCAAATGAGACATGGAAGATTCCTGGGCTATCAGAACCAGAGCGGCTCATGCCCATAGTAAGACGCACCTTCTTTGACAATGACATTCACAGAGCTCTGGCTCTGCAAGTTCCTCTCATCTTTGACAGTCAAGGTGAACACATAGGTCCCCACTTGCAGCCCGGTCACAGTGGTGACACTGCTGTTAGCGTTCTCTAGCTGCACCCCGTCAGGTCCCCTAGACAAGAGAGTAATCGGAGGGTGGAGCCATACCTGTCTGCTGTTCTTCTGGCAGCAGAAAGAACAATTACCACCTCAGACAGGAACAACTGTTTCCTAAACCTTGACAGGAAATGTTAAAACTATTCTATTTGGTGAAGGTATCGGTTGGCCCCAAAACACAGGCTACTTCTGGAAAGAAAATTCCACTCATCAGTTTTTAAAGGCATCTAGGCTTATCTTTTATAGGAGCGTCTAGAATATTCAAGTGCTTCAGTATTCTAGCTTACATAAGATGTAACGTTTTTCTGAGCAGCTCTGTGATCAACAGGGTAATCTAAGGGTGAGGTTTCTGAAAAGCATTTCTGGCCCATTAGTTGGTCTGCTCTAGCCAGTAAAGCAGCAAAATACACTCCTGACCCCTGCCCTGTCTCACCCTGATGAAAAGACCTCTTCTCCCCATTCTGTGAGTCTCCTCTCGCTCCTGGACAAAACACCAGGACACCACATCCTGTACCCTCACTGCATCTCACAGCACAGCAGCCTGCAGCAGGCTCCTGGCAGCATACAGGCAGAGAGGGCTGCACACAGCCAGAGCCCTGCACACCCACACATCCTTCCAACTAAGGACAACCAGAGAAAGCGGCCAGTTCCCAGCTCTGCTTTGACCCCAGTGGACTCTCCTGAGTCAGTCTCACGCAGGCAGCTCCACAAGCACTACCTCCACTGCAGCCACCACCAGCCCTCTGCTGCAGGCTCCATTGGGTCTGCCTCCAGTAAACAGCTACAGGAACAACACACAGCTAAGGGAGACCCAGTGCTCCACAGCAGCTGGGGAAAAGGCTGTCTGGTGCCTTAATATGAATGTCCTAAGTAGAGATCAAAACCCTTTTCTTTCCCATCCTTTCCAGTGGGTGGGAAATTCCATGCAGGAATAATAAGACACACTCCAGCCTGTCTTGTGGCTGCTGTTTGGGAAATAGAGAATGTTTCAACTTCCCTAGAGTCCCTTCACTTTGTGCAGGACCCTGTGTTATACAAGTTAAGTTCCATTTGTGATGGTTCATAAATGCTGAAAGAAATTGTACCAACAGGAGTGGCTCAAATAGGTAATTTCAATTTGCAAAGTATCATCTTGGCTGAAGTCTTTGATCTCTGGCTAACTTAGCTGAGAAACAATGTCTCCCAGGACCAGTGACATGGGCATGCTTTTGCTTTACGGATGAATTTTCAGTTCTTAGTAGCTGTTTGCCCACCCCTCAGCTAACCTTACTAGTTAATTTTGAACAATAGTATTTTTCTGCTCCATTACCTTTTCCAGCCTACCTCTCAAGTGTAATTCAACTATGCATTTAGCCGATAAACTGTACCTGCAAAAGCCCCAGGATCACACAGTGCTACCTATGGCTAACTGACAATATACATTCTTCTTTCTTTAAAAAAAAAATAAATCGGAAAATCGTTCTTAAGAGTTAAAACTTAGGATTATAAGCCTTTCTCTCTCTCTGTCCTTGATAAACCAGTATGAGTGAGTCAAGTTTTAAAGCAAATAAGAGCTTGCTGTCCCAGGATGGGAACCTCTGCACAGATGGGGTCTCCATCAGCACTCACTGGGTCTGTTCCCAAAGATAGGAGACAACTCTCTGGTCATCTGTGCTCTTGCTGCCGTCCAGGGTCGTGCTGTCCACGGGCAGGGTCAGCTCCTTGTCTGGCCCTGCATCTGCCTGAGGAGGCTTGTTGTTCTCTAGGACAGAGAGATGCAGCCATCAAAGCAACATTCCAGGTGCTAGAGGAGAGGACCCAGTGGGGCATCTGTTCTGGTAGCCATGGGAACCCTGCCTCTTAGCCCCAGAGCATTACAAGATACGTGGGAGAGATGGGTGCCATCAGGGGACTCACAGTGAAGAATAAGACTGAATCATGTCAAACAGTTCTGCAAACAGTCAAGTTTTAGCAGCACGCTTGCTCTGAAACCTAGCACAGTAGGGTAAGAGGAGGAGGCGGCTTTCTGGACAAGTGGACCCCAGCCCTTTAAGATCAAGCAGGATCTCCGTCTCCCAGGCCCTCACCGCCACACAATAACTAACAAAGGAAGGGCACACACTGAAGGTGAGAAGTCTCCTTTATCTATGGGAGAAGAGCAAACAAGGGGTGAAAGCTGTGGGTCTCAGGCTCCTCTGGGTGATGGCTCTCCCTTTCTGGCCCTGCAGCTAAGACGGCCAACCCTTCCTGCCCCAGCACCAACAGGAGCTCACCAGGCTGCACGATCACGGTCACTTGAGCGGTGGCCTGCTGTCCTATGGTGTCAGTCACCGTGAGCTGGTAGGTATAGTCTCCTTCTTGCATTGCAGACAGCTGCAGGGTTGGCGTTCTAACTCCCTACGTGCAGAAATTCAGGCATGGGAAATGACTCCTAGGGTCACAGCACTGCACACAATGCTCACTCAGGAAAACATGGTTCAGCCGTCTTTAAACCTAACTTGGCACTAGGTCATTATGTCCCAGCTCAGCACAGTGAGTGACCTTTGACAGGACAGCATGAGACATTGTATTAATAAGAATTTCTATAGATTCTGTGACTACAGAGAAACCTATCAGACTACATCAACTAAAGTGAGGTAAAACATGCCTTGGGTCGTGCCACGAGAAAGCCTGGAGACACGGAACCCTTCCTCTAGAGCCAAGGGAACATTATAAATAACTGGAGGCAAACCCCCAAGGCAGGTGCTTCCTATAGAGTAACAGCAGCCAGCAGGACCCAGGGTCTCTGCTCACCACAGCCCTGCCCAGATCATTCAACTTTTTAAATGCACAGTTTATTCTTGCAAACGTCTGGGGAGGGCATCTTGTAGCCAGATGATTTACTCCAATTAGCTTACAAAGATTTGTACTCTGGTGCCATCTGTGTAGTTTGACTCTCTGGGTTTGGGTCACTCTTAACTGACACATTTCTTTTTCTTTTTTTCTTTTTTTTTCTTTTTCTTTTTGGTTTTTCAAGACAGCGTTTCTCTGTGTAGCCTTGGCTCTCCTGGACTCACTCTGTAGACCAGGCTGGCCTCCAACTCACAGTGATCCACCTGCCTCTGTCTCTCGAGTGCTGGGATTAAAAGCATGTACCACCATGCCCAGCCTTTCTAAATTTTTTTCTTTCTTTTCTTTTTCAAGACTAGGTTTCTCCATGTAGCTCTGGCTGTCCTGGAACTTATTCTGTAGACCAGGCTGGCCTTGAACTCACAGAGGCACTGAGATCCTCCTGCCTTTGCCTCCTGAGTGTTGGGAGTAAAGGCGTGTGCCACCACTAACTGGCAACTTTCTGAATTTGTTTGGGGGTTAAAAAAAAAAATCTAGGGCTGGAGAGATGGCTCAGTGGTTAAGAGCACCACCTGTTCTTCCAAAGGTCCTGAGTTCAATTCCCAGCAATCACATGGTGGTTCATAACCATCTGTAATGAGATCTGGTGCCCTCTTCTGGCATGTAGGTGCACAAGCAGGCATAGCACTATATACACAATAATAAATAAATAAGTCTTTAAAAAATAAATAAAAATTTAAAAATCTAAATGTACAAACTTGACTTTGATAAAAAATGGGGCAGAAATAAACCTTGCCTGTATGACCCAATCCAGCAACTCCCTGTCCCCTGAATGAGAGATGGCCTGAGTCCGCCCTCCTACCTGCATCTCGACCACCTTCCCTTTGCTGCTCGGGCTCAGTGACCACTCATAGCTGGTGATGCCATGATCGTCAGTACTCTGGTTTCCACAGAGGGTGATGGAATTCTGAGGCAGGGTGATCACTTGGTTGGGGCCTGCATTGGCCACAGGAGGGTAGTCCACAGCTTTATTCACTGTCAGGCTTGCAGTGGTGGAATTGGCAGCCCCATCGGAGTCAACAACTGTCAAGCTATTGGAAGAGAGTTCAACAGGGAGGGTTAAGGGAAGAGGAATAGCCTGGAAGGACTGAACATCAATACTGGGCAAGACCAAGGTGGCAGGATTCCCTCTCCTACCCATCCTGTTGGAAAAGCAGAGTGATGTTAGAAGCTAGCTCTGTAAAGTTGAAACTTCATGTCTCTCCACACACCAAGAGGCAAAAAACAAAACAAAACCAGTATGTTTCTTGACAGCAATGGCCTCAGGCCCTGCATGGCAGCAGCAGCTTGCTCCTGCCTGTGTGTGCCAAAGTGTGGAGGCCAGAGAAGTGCTGCAGAGTGGGCACCACCAATACCAAAGCCCAGAAACCCTGGCTGACCTCAAACTCACAGAGATCTGTCTGCCTCTGCTTCTGCCTCCAGAGTGCCAGGGTTACAGGCATCCATCATGCCCAGCTCAGAAATGCATTCCTAAGAAGGAATAATCCCTGGCCTCCATTCCTACAAAGCTCACAGAGAGCATGCCACTCTGTTTGCAGCAGGCTGCCCGCCATTGTTCTGTTTCAACCATGTGCATATCACAAAAATGGATGTGGACATCCTGGGCACAGAGCTCTGGGACAGACCACAAAGGCTGGTTCCAGCAAAGCAGGAGTTTGAGATGGAAATGAATGCTCCTACGCAACATGCCCACAGTATGTGCAGAGAGACTCAGGATTTGCAAGGAGAAATGTTCTTTTATAAAAGCAGACTTCCACCTAAACCATGTCTTCCAGCTGAACAGCCTAAAGCTTCTCACGCCACCTCAGAATGTGAACATAAGTGAGCAGGGAAGTTTGGGATCCTTCCATTTTGATGACAGGAAGAGGAAAAACTCAGAAAAGACATGCAGTTTGTTTAAATTTCACCAGCAGCCTAAACATAGCCAGACATCTGTGGGGCTTCCTTCCACTTTTACCTTTTACCTGTGGTCTGCAGGGCATTCTGGGTATTGTAGCCTTTACAAAAAGGCATAGAAATGCCAGACGCGATGGAGCACGCCTTTAATCCCAGCACTCTGGAGGCAGCGGCAGGTGGATCGCTGTGAGTTCAAGGCCAGCCTGGTCTACAAATCGAATCCAGGATAGTCAGGGCTACATAGAAAAACCTAGTCTCTGAAAAACCAAATCCAACCAACCAACAACAACAAAAAACATCTTCTGCCTCTTTCCCCAGTCTCCTAACTTCTCACAGGGTTGTGATTGTTAACTTGCTACCTGTATCAGGAGGAGCAATGGTTCTGACTCATCTGGACGGGCCCTGGCTGGCCTTCAGAAACCTCTGAGCCAAACAGCACCTGGCTCCAGGACCAGGCCAAGCTAACGCCAGGTAAATCAGGACTGAGAAGATAAGCAAGCACTCAGGTAGACCCAGAACACCAATCAAATCCATCATGTGATTAAAATAAACATCATTCCCTGTCCCATTTACCCCAAGCTGTAGGTCCTGACTGTGGGGAAAGCTCAGACTCTCAAGTCAGACTGCTTTGTGACCTTGCACAAGGGACTTAGCCTCCTCATCCAAAACTTCCTAGTCTATAAAGTGAGAATGAGTAGAATTCCTGTTTAAAGGATTAAATAGATACTGTGTGGTAAGAGATCAGAAAAACACTTTGCACCCAGTACATGTTCCAGCAATAATAGTTATTTGTGTGTGCATGTGTTTGTTTGAGACAGTCTTGCCACTATGTCCAAATTTGTCATTATTTAAAAAAAAAAGTCAACTCAGCCCAGGGTGCATTCTACGTTAAGTGCAAAAGTTCCATAGGAGAAATGGAAGGTAAAAACAAACTTAAAATTCCCATTTAGCCAGTGAGGTGGCTCCAGACTACACTGGAAAACACTGTCCCTTCCACTGCTTAAAAAAAGAGACAGGGAGAGCTCCACCCAGTCAGAGCACATGTAAGGCTGTGCTCAGATATCAGCTCCATGTCACCAACAATGTCTAGATCTCAATGAACCTTAGACCCATGAGACATACACACACCCAGGCCTGAGCCACAACATGACAGGTGCTGGTAAGACACTGGGGACAAAAGGAAGAATGAGTTGTGCTCTCTCCTCTGGAGACACGACAGAGGGCCTGAAGGAAAACTGTGGTCTGTAAGGCAGATGGCACCCCAAAAGATGAAGAAGGACAGTCAAAGAATAGTATATACATTATGTGAAGAGTCTGTGTATGTGTGTGTGCATATGTATGTGCATGCATGTTTGTGTACTGTGTGTGTTTGTGTGCTATGTGCATATATACGTGTGTCTGAGTGTGTGTGAGTATGTAGGGATGTGTGTGTGTGTGTATCTGTGTGTGAAGTCCAAGAGAGACTTTTGACTTCTGCTGTGTGACCTCAGAGGAGCTGCTAAATACAAACAACTTCATCTAACCATACTGTCTACATAAGGTGCATGATGCTCATTACAAATATACTGTAACATAAATTATGCAAACATAAGAAATGCACTAGAGTCAGTCAGCCTACAGCCTCATGGTACACTATCTAAATGTCAATGCTAATTCTTCAAAGGATTTTCTTTGAATGCAAATTTCCAAAAAGTCTCAGTGAAGAAAGATTCTACAAATCATTTTCAGAATGGTACTGAAAAGTAAAGCTGCTAACCAGGTGTGGTGGTGCACGCCTTTAATCCTAGTACTCAGGAGCCAGAGGCAGGTGGATCTCTAAGTGTGGGGGCCAGCCTGGTCTACAGAGAGAGTTTCAGGACAGCCAGAGCTACACAAAGAAACCCTGTCTCGGAAACAAACCAAGAAGAAGAAGAGGAGGAAGAGGAAGAAGAAGAAAAGAAGAAGAAGAGAAGAAGAAGAAGAAGAAGAAGAAGAAGAAGAAGAAGAAGAAGAAGAAGAAGAAGAAGAAGAAGCTGAAAGCTGTAGGCATTTTACTCAGGGAAGCATTTCCCAGAGGGAAAGGAAAGCCTGCAGATGTTGTTGGACAGAAGACACAAGAAAACGGGCCCTTCCCCTGATTACACAAGTCCTGGAGATGTTTGGGGTCCTCCAGACAAGGCTTTTAGAAGGATAATGTGCCACACAGAGATTATGCCCTAAGAAAGTATCACTATTGTGATCAGTCACCATGCAGCTAAATTCTCCACCAACTCCACAGTGAACTGATATTTTCAGAGTCACTCCTACATGGTCAACTTGAAGCTAAATCCTAATTTACCTGAAGGTGTAGTTCCCGGGGACGAGCTTACTTAGTTTTAGTATGGGTGTGTCTTCAGAGATCTTCTCTTCTCTCAGAGGCCCCTTAAGTTCCTCCCAGTGGTACTGGACAATTTTATCGTCATCAGTGCTCTCTGGACCACAAAGAACATCAGTTATAATTCAAGAATGCTGGGCCATGATAGAAAGCAAGCAGCCACACAGAGAGCTCAACCCGGAAAAACATAAAGTTACTCTCTTCAAAGCAGTCTTCCCCCCAGGAATACTGGATCAGGTGGCCTCTTATGAATGTTCCCGTGTCATTTCCTAAGGACTCTAATTTAGGAAACCTCCGGTTAAAATGCTATTTTATGAAAAAGGAAAAAAAAGAATAATTCTTTTTTTTTTTTTTCGAGACAGGGTCTCCCTGTGTAGCCTTGACTGTCCTACTCGCTGTGTAGACCAGGCTGGCCTCGGAACTCACAGCAATCTGCCTGCCTCTGCCTCCCAAGTCCTGGGATTAAAGGTGTGTGTTACCACTGCCTGGCAAGGATAATTCTTAAGTATATTGAAACCTCACTTTAAAAAGAAATACAAATTAAAACAACTCTTTGAGATACTATTTTTTAACATGTCATATTGATTTTTAAAAAGTCTTCAGGCCATCAAGATGGCTTAGCTACCAAGTCTAACCATCTGAGTCAATCCCCAGACCCCATGTGGTAGAAGGCAAGAATTGGCTGCCACAAGTCATCTCTGACCTCAACGTGCGTGCACCATCTTCCTCTCGCACATACAATAAGAAAATGTAATAAAAAAATTTTTTTGCACAGTATGATAAATGTATGGAAAAAAAGGGGGCCTCATGTTAGCTGAATTGATACACCTCATTGCTCTATGCAAAGTACTTTGGTAACATGTATCTTTGCTCCTGCAATAATTCTAGAAATCTATTGTACAGATACACTGTATCTGTAATACAACATAAGTGCTAAATATCATGCTAAGATTATTTGTGGTAGCACTGCTTATCACAGAAAAGTCATCTAAATAATTACCAGCAGACACTGCAAACAAGCACCATTCATACCAAACAGTCTATGCTCAGCAGCAGCCCCCTTTGCAAGAGGGATAAGCATTTCATGCACTGATTAGAGAAAGCCTCCATGTACAGGAGCTTCATCACAATGATGGTGCATGTGACATGTGGCTGTGTGAATAAGGGGAAAGATGCTGCATGTGCGGTTTCCAAATATGCAGAAAAGCTCCCTGCAGAGACACAGGCAGCAACGCCGCTAGCTGTCTGGAGAACCGGAAGACATTCTTCATGGTGTCTTTACACAGTATTCAACTTTGACCTACTCCAAACTATAACGCAACAAGTGGTGTCTGAACCTTTGTCCCCTTTCTCTGGCACCTGCTTCTCCCTGGTCCCTTCCTCTTAGCAGAACCACTGATATAAAATGCTTAACCTTTTTTGAGTGTCCTCTGCCAGAACAAGGGCTCCGTCGGACAAAAATCATGTCAGCACCAAGACAGGGAGAGTGGTGGGGAAGGACTGGGTTGGGGGTTGTTTTTTATTTTTTCCCTGGTGTTGAGGACTAAATCAAGTCTTGTGCATACTATAGGCAAACACTGCACCACTGAGTCACACCCACAGCTCCAGAAACCTCAATCCACAGTCACATTAATAAAGACCCAGGGGCTAGAAAGATGATGGCTCCAGAGCACATGCTGCTCTTCCAGAGGAGCAGAGTTCAGTTTCTAGAACCCCTATCAGGTAGCTCACAGCTACCTGGAACTCTGGCTCCATCTAAGGAATGGAATTCCTCTGGCCTCCTTGAGCACCTGCACTCCATGCATATACCACATGCATACACACCCCTATAGACACTTAAAATAATGAAAATAAATCTCCAAAAAGCATTACAAAAACCCAAAACAAAACAAAAAGGATATAGACCCAGGCAGGATATCCAGTGAGCCTCTCCAGGAGGCTAACCCTAGGGCAGTCTTCTTGGTTACTGATGTAGCTAAGAACTTGATTTGTACAACAAAGAAAGGAAACATCATCTATGCAAATATGAAAACCAGCAGGCTTCAACTAAAGTAATTCTAAATGTATGCACAATCCTATTTTCTCTGAGTAGAATGGTTACTTCAAACAAGATTTTAACTGTGGCCTGACTAGTAACTGTCTGGTCAGTTGGTCTACACAGCTAACCTCCCCATACACAGTTAGAAAGGCTGAGCTAAGTAGAATATGGACACGCCTGGTCCCAGAGCTCACAGTGACCACAGTACTCAAGACAGATACTCACGACTGCCATCGATGATGGTGGAAGTGGTTGGCAGCGAGATCTCCTGGAACTGAGGAGACACAATAGCAACAGGAGGCCGGTTCTTACGGGGCTCTGCAAGAAAGTGACCAAAAGAAATCAGGAGAGAAAATGTAAAATTGTAAGAGGGGTAGGCTACATCTATGCTGATTATAAATTAGCTTGCTTTCCTTCCTTCCTTCCTTCCTTCCTTCCTTCCTTCCTTCCTTCCTTCCTTCTTTTGAGACAGGGTTTCTCTGTGTACCCTGGTTGTCCTAAAATTTATTTTGTAGACCAGGCTGGCCTTGAATTCACAGAGATCCACCTGCCTGTTTCCCAATTGCTGGGATTAAAGGCGTGCACCACCACTGCCTACTAGCATAAATCAGTTTGCAATGGGTAAGTGAGGCATGAAGCATCACCAGATGGTAACAAGACCAGGCTGTCATTCTAATGTGAGACACCTACCTGGTCAGACCTGTTCCAAACCTGCTGTTCCTAAGACCATGCTAGCACACAGCCTGCTATATGTAGTGGGACTGACCTTTAACTCAAACCTCCTGAGAGCTAGACTGAAATAAATGCATCACGACATTCGTTCAATGCTCACATGTATTAAGCATATGGAAAGTACTATGGCTACCAGTCACTACTTTTGGGTTAGCCCAAATAGAGGTAGACAGGAAATGAGCACTAAAACTTTAGCAAGCAAAGTAACCTTTGATACAGGTCTGCTAGAGATGCAATGACCTCTCAACTGTTAGAGACGACCACGTCAGGCTCATACGGCTGAGTGAACAGAAAGCCACAAACCACTCTAGTCTACCTGAGTGACTGTAAAATGCAAGCACACTAGCCTTTTTGTTGACGCCTGACCAAATGGTCTTCATGCTGACCAGAAGTCACACATGGCCTTTCGTTTCTCTGCCCTGCTGAGCATGGTACACAGCGTCACTCGTGCTATCAAGCACCTCACCACTGAGCTACAGTCCTAGCCTGCAGGCCACACAGACATGTCTGCTGAACCTTGTTTTGTGTTCGGAGCTCAAGAAGTAGAGATCTGTAGTGTCAGCAGAGGAGGAGGTGGCACAGAGCTGCGCCAGGACAGGCTCTCATCCCCAGCTTCTTTCCAATGTCTGTCAAGTGCCAAGTCTGGTGACTTGCTGCTGTCCTAGGGTCTACCAACAGGCACATTTTAAGAGTAGCACAGTATGGATTCAGGACAGAGTTTCAAATGTGAAAGAACTGGTAGTGTTTAAACGAAGGACCTCTGGAAGTCACTTGGCCAGGCCTCCCGTGTGCTTCCTCAGGGCTTCAGGCTTCTCAGGTTTGCTAATTACCATACCTGGGCCCTGCCCACTTGGAGTCTCTGGTAGACAGGTCATTGCTTGGGCCTTAGGGTACAGACCAGTGACTAATGTTCCTGTGCCCAGCACAATGGGCTAGGAATTGCCTAATAAATAGAATACAATATCTCCCCTCACCGCCCCCGCCCCAAAAAAAGAATAGGAATCTAAAGGCCTGAGGTGAGATCTCCTTGTCAGAAGTCTTGCAGCGGGAGCCATGGAAGCATACCTGGTTTCACTGTCACATTCACGTAGCCTTCCCCATGGGCATTCTGACCGTCCACAATCACCTTGAATTCATACAGGCCTGGAGTCAGCTGGCAGAAGAAGACAAGACCCTTAGATAACTGCAAGGAGCTGAAGCTGTGGCTAGGACAGCAGAGCACATTCCTGGCCTGAACCCTGCATTCTCTTCTTGCACAATTTTCAAAGTGGAAAAAAGTAAACTGGCTAAAGGGATTAAAGATGGGCTAAGTTAATGAGAAACATAGCTTTTTAGTGTGACTCTTATTACTGGCTATATCTCTAACAAAAGGGGTTCAATCTCTCTATATCCCTTTTTCTTCTCAGAGAAACCACTAAAGACCCAGCCACCCCACTTCCCAGTTATGACATCTTTAAAAAATCGCATCTTCAAGGGGCTGGAGAGATGGCTCAGCAGTCAAGAGTACTGGTTGCTCTTCCAAGGATCCGGGTTCAATTTCCAGCACCCACATGGCAGCTCACACCTGTCTGTGACTCAGTTTCAAGGAATCCAACACCCTCACTCAGACATACAGCCAGCTAAAATAGCAATGAATATAAATAGATACATAGATGATAATTTAAAACTCATTTTAAAAGTCATGTCTTCAAAGACAAGCATCTTATTAAAAATACAAACAACAACAAACGGGGGCTAGAGAGATGGCTCAGTGGTTAAAGAGCATTAGCTGCTCTTCCAGAGGTCCTGAGTTCAACTCCCAGCACCTACATGGCAGCTCACAACTGTCTGTAACTCCAGTCCCAGGGGATCTGATGCCCTCTTCTGGTCTCCTTGGGCCCAAGGTATACAAGTGGTACTGATATTTATGCAGGCAAATCACCCATACATACAAAACTACATTTAGTTAAAAAAAAAAAAAAAAAAAAAAGGCTGGGCAGTGGTGGTGTAGAGCTTTAATCCCAGCACTTGGGAGGCAGAAGCATGTGGATCTTTGTGTTTGAGGTCAGACTGGTCAACAGACCAGTCTGTTCCAGGACATCCAGGGTCTCAAAACAAAACAAAACAAAACACAAAAAACAAAAACTAATAAAGCAAAACATCATCATCATCATAAACCAAAGAAACAAACAAAAATCAAAGTACTTCTTAAATATCTGACTTTCCTTTCCACTTCCCACTAACTGCAGAAACACAATACAAAGAGGGAACACAGTAAAGCCACCACAGTCTCACCAGCCCAGCATGCCACTGTTCAGTATTTGTCTCCTCTAATCCTTGACTAACTACATACAAAAAATAGTTCTGGTGTTTTTGTTTTGTTCTTGGGTTTTTCTTCTTCTTCTTCTTCTTCTTCTTCTTCTTCTTCTTCTTCTTCTT
>OU015754.1:60114674-60134118 GCA_907169655.1 Acomys percivali | reverse complement strand
TTCTTCTTCTTCTTCTTCTTCTTCTTCTTCTTCTTCTTCTTCTTCTTCTTTTTCTTCTTCTTCTTCTTCTTCTTCTTCTTTTTGTTTTGTTTTGTTTTTTGTTTTTTGTTTGTTTTTCGAGGCAGAGTCTCTCTGTGTAGCCTTGGCTATCCTGGACTTGCTTTATAGACCAGGCTGGCCTTGAACTCACAGCAATCTGCCTGCCTCTGCCTCCCAAGAGCTGGGATTAAAGATGTGTGCCATCACACCCAGCTGTTCTTTGGTTTTTCAAGACAGGGTTTCTCTGTGTAGCCCTGGCTGTTCTAGACTCTCTTTTTAACTGCCTTCCAAGTGCTGGGACTAAAGGCATGCAACATCATGCCTGGCTACAAAAAAGTAGTTTTAGCCAGCTCATTTCTTTTCTTTCTTTCTGGTTTTGTTTTGCTTTGTTATTGTTGTTTGTAGACCAGATTGGCCTCAAACTAAGATCCACATGCTTTTGCCTCCAGAGTAATGGGATTAAAGGCATACACTCATTTCTTCAGAGCTAGTCATGTGTCTGTCACTATCCCAGGCCAAATTTCATCGCTACTGGAGTCCAGCTAAAAATCAGTATGTCATTATTGTTCTTTATTCTGTTAATTTAGCATAAGAAATGTTCCCAGTTATGATATAGTATATTTAACATTCTTTCATTTGGAGGACTGTAGAACAGGACATTATTTATGTGTCATAATTCATACAGCATTCCACATTGCTAAATACCTGAGTGGTTTCTAAATTCTTCCTGGTATGATTAAAATGAACATCATGAAAGAAAATAAAAGTTTTCTTATTTTCATCTTTTCTGGATGAATGCTAATCATCCAGTCTCTCCTCAAAATGCTTTTGCCCCTGGCTTCTCCCTCTCTACCTTGCTCCTTCCATGCCCTCTGCCTTCCATGCTTTGAGGAACGGAGTGCCCCTGGACCCAGCGTACCCACATGCTCTCCCTGGCAGACCTTAGCTATGACTACAGCGTCAACCTTAGGCAGGTGTACAAACTTATCCCTTGAACCAGATCTGTCTCCTGGCCTCTAGTCCTTTCCTCCAGCTACTAATGGGTGAGCTCCACCCAAGTACCTCATGTGTACCTTAGATTACTCTGCTTCAAACGAATTAGTCATCCCTCTGTAAATCTCCTTCAAACATGTTTTGTTTTCTTTGCTTTTAATTTCATCTACCCCAAAAGCCCAATTTTAGCAGCTAGAATTACCCCCAACTTCTCTCCTCCCCAGCATCTCCATCTAGTGTCTCAGCTTTGCCCTTGTCTCTACCCACTGCCTTGGCCACTCAGCCGCCCACCACAGTAGTTATGAACGAAGCATGGGCTTAAGAGATGGAAGGGTCTAGCTGGGTGTGGTAGTGCACACCTTTAATCCCAGCACTCGGGAGGCAGAGGCAGGTGGGTCTCTGTGAGTTCGAGGCCAGCCTAGTCTACAAAGGGAGTACAAAACAGCCAGGGCTACACAGAGAAATCTTGTCTCAAAAAACAAAAAAAACAAAAAAAAAAAACAAAAAAAAGAGAGAGAGAGAGAGATGGAAGGTTCTAGATGTGACCCATCACTTCATGGCTTTGTGAACTCTGGCCAGGACATTTCTTTTTAAACCTTTTTTTTATTTGTAAAATATATTAAGACCTATTATCAGCCAGGCTCAGTGGCACACTTCTGTAATCCCAGCACTCAGAGTGGTAGAGGCAGGCGGATCTTTGTGAGTTCGAAGCCAGCCTGGTCTAGAAAGCGGGTAAAGGACAGCCAGGGATGCACAAGAGAAACCCTGTCTCCAAAAACAAACAGAAACAAAATTTAAAAAAGGAATAATTCAGTAAAATAATTACAATATGTCTGCTATGTGGTCTGAATGGAACAAATACTTCTTTTTTTGTTTTGGGGGTTTTTTGTTGTTGTTGTTGTTGTTGTTGTTTCTGTAGCCTTGGCTGTCTTGGACTTGCTTTTGTAGACCAGACTGGCCTTGAACCCCTAGAGATCCTCCTGTCTCTGCCTCCACAATGCTAGGATTACAGGCATGTGGCACCATGCCTGGCTTTCTTGTTTTAATTTCCTATTTCAGTGTTTTTATTTAGGATAATATCATTTCCTACCTAAATTCGTCAATAGATTCCTCATTCACTTTCCCTCTTGGAGTCTTATCTCCACCAATCTATGAAAGGCCATATTTCTAAACCGAAAATCTGAGTAGTCTCTCACAGGTTCTCTGCTCTATAGACAAGACTCAGAGGTAAAGCCAACGAGGCGGCTCAGCAGATAAAGGCGCTTACTGTCATACTTGATACCACACACACAAAATAAAAATTAGTTACAAGATTCAAAGGCATCCAAAGCTCTGCCACCAGGATCTGCTTCTCTGCTACTTGCTTACGCCATTCTCTTCACACGTGGGACCATGTGGCATTCCTCCCTGCACAGGTTCCACCTCGGGCAGGTCTGACCCAGAGTGTCTCCTGCTAGAGTACTCGCCTTTACCCCTTTCACGACCCACTGGAAGCCCAGGCCCTCAGTGACTCCATTACTGACCATGCACCCTCTGTTTAATTACCTGCTTTGTGTCACCTAAACTCTACTGCTCTTGAATATTAAGATTATGGTTTTGGCTGAATGTGGCAGGGCACACTTTTAGTCCCAGCCCTCCAGAAGCAGGGGCAGGTGGATCTCTGAGTTCAAGGCCAGCCTGGTCTATGCAGAAAGACTCTGATTAATCCACTGCATGATCCCAACTGGCTGCCACAGTTTGCAATGAACTGCCACTGAGTGCACAAAGTGCTGGGCCACAGCACACGAACACTTTATTGCTCATAACTACTCTGAATGGCAGAGGGGCTTGGCCAGCAGAGCCAGCAGTGCAGTCACGTGGACAGTTAACCTAGCCTCTCTCTGGAATCCTGCAGTGCCTGGTCACCTCACAGATCTGCTGAGTGTGTGTTTTCAGCCATGGCAACCATGCTGGTATAGTCTTCTCACCAGCATGACAATCTGAGACTCTGATAGTAAACACTGGCTGTCTGCCATGGGGACCTGTGAAGGGCTCACAGCTGAAAGACTGTCCCCAACTTGCGTGTGGACAGGAAACTGTTCTCTGTTTCAGAGACTTGCCTCCTCTGCCCTCGCCCTGCAAGTGAAAGGAGGCTCATTCACCTTGGACAGTTGGAGAATCTGGGAGTGCTTCCTTTCCATCTCTCCACTGTAGTCTCTGGGATGAGTAATGAGCTGCCAGTCGTAGGTGTAGGTTTCTCCTATGGAAGGGCAGTTAGAAAAACCATGAAAACATGCACCTACTCACAAAAGGCTGCCAAGAGCAAATCGCTTCCACAGCCTGCCAATAACAAACCTCTTTAAATGCTGATAAAGCCTTAGTTTTAAGATTCTACCCCAAAGTCTGTAGGGAAGCCAAACCATTTCCTGAAAGGGTTCTCTTGACTCAGCTACAGCCAGGGTCTCTTTCATTCTCTCAACAGTGCTCATTCGGCCCATACCCACCCTTGGGCCAATCCTAAATAAATAAATAAATAAATAAATAAATAAATAAATAAATAAAATCAGGTTGTTCACGGTGCGCTTCTCACAGAAAATCCATGTCCTGCCAACCACTAGAGACAAGCTCACTGGGAACAAAGGTCATTTTCTACAAACTTCTTTTGCAACAAAGAACAGCAATGACTTCTAAATAACATGGTTCAAAAATAGCTTTTTACACAGTGCTAACAATGCTCGTCTCACTGAGGTCATCACACCCTGGTGAGTTAAAAGAGCTACTTCATTCCTGCTGAGCTAAATAACACACTGCAGAAGATGGAAGGGCATGGCCCATTTAAAACAGGCCCCACTGAAATTAATTAAGATCAAATGAAGCATTAAATGGTCCTTATTTGCAGCTTAGACTATCACTGCCTAGTGTGAGCATAGAAGCCTGTCATCTGTGTGGAATCCCTCCAGTAAAGTAACCTTACACTGGAGACAAATGCATCTCCAGCTGGGGAAAGGCAGGATGGGGTAGAAGTTTTAGTTTCTACTCACAGTCCCAAGTCCCAAGGCTACACGTTTACTTAATGAGCTCAAATGAAGCTCATCACACAGCCTAATCCCCAAAATCTGAGAAGCAAATTTTATTTTATAAGCCCCCTCTTCTCTCCCCTCAAACTAGTGTGGCTTTGGCCTGTCTCATCCTGAGCAGGCGCCCCTCCTCCCACTCTACTCCACTCCCTGGGGACTCTGCCTCTTGGTGGGACCAAGCTCCTCTCAGCTCTTTCCCAAGGCCCTTCTCTGCCTTTCCTCCTAGCTCATCTCCGTCCCTCTGTGTCACCTGCTGACCCTCAGAAGCACTCTTTCCCAGGAACCTCACACACCACACCTGCCTAGGGTCCAGAGAGGGCAACAGCAACCACAGAACATAGCACCACTCAACAAAGCCAAGTAATACCTCGTCCGAGTGGTGGTGGCTCATGTCTTTAATCCCAGCACTCAGAAGTCACAGGCAGGAGGATCGCTGTGAGTTCAAGGCTAGCCTGGTCTATAGTCAGCGAAGGCTACACAAAGAAACTCTGTCTCTAAAAACCAAAAAAAAAAAAGAAAAAGAAAAAGAAAGAAACACCTCAAACATAACTCCAGGCACCTGTGACACAATCTGTGACACAATGTAGAACACAAACGTGAATAGCCAAGACAGTGTGCTTTCCTAGAGGCCAGTGATCCACTGCAACAGGCCCTGAGAACTTAGTGGAAGCACAGGATAAGACTTCAAAATTGCCATCCTGAGTGTATTTAAGAACCTTAACAAGACTATGAGTAACTACCTTAATGAAAACCATAGAAATACAAATGAATGAAATAGTGAAAACAGTTCAACACATGAAAGGTCATGGAACAGAGAATTTCAGGTCTTTTGTTTGTTAGATAGATAGATAGATAGATAGATAGATAGATAGATAGATAGATAGATACGGGGTTTCTCTTATGTAATAGTCCTGGCTGTCCTGCAACTCACTTTGTAGACCAGGCTGGCCTCAAACTCACAGAGATTCGCCTGCCTCTGCATGAACCATCACTACCTGGCTGCATTTCAGGTCTTAAAGAAAAGGCAGAAAATGGTCTGGGTGGTGGTGACACATGCCTTTAATCTCAGCATGGGAGGGGCAGAGACAAGTGTATCTCTATGAGTTCAGTGCCAGCCTAGTCTACAGAGTGAGCTCCAGGACAGCCAAGGTTACACAAGAAACCTTCTCTCAAATAACAACAACAAACCAAACAAATGACAAGTCAGAAGAAATGGATAGCTCATTCAAAAAAGAAAAAAAATCCAGGCACAAAACACCCATGAAATCTGGGACACTATGAAAAGGTCAAATTTATGAATAATAGAAACAGAGGAAGGAAAAGAAATCCAGGTCAGATGCACAGAAAATATTTTAACAGAATCACAGAAGAAACTTTCCCCACCCTATCAAGGTACAAAAAGCATACAGAATGCCGATGGACTAGACCAGAAAAATATACTCCCCATGACACATAATAATGAAAATACTAGAGCTGGGCGGTGGTGGCGCACACGTTTAATCCCAGCACTCAGGAGGCAGAGATAGGCGGATCTCTGTTAGTTTGGGGCCAGCCTGGTCTACAGAGCGAGTTCCAGGACATCCAGAGCTGTGACATGGAGAAACTTTGTCTCAAAAAACCAAAAAATAAAATACTAAAATCTTCAAAGAAAATAAAAGACCAATTCATATATAAGTGTGGGCTCATTAGAATAATACCTGACCAAAACAAACGAACAAAATACAAAAAACCACTACCACCACTACCAACAACAACAACAGAATAAGAACTGAGTTCTTATCAGAGGCACTGAAGGCCAGAAGGGCCTAGACATATGTTCTACCAACTCTGAGAGTCTACAGAAGCCAGCTCAGATGACTATTCTTGGCAAAACCATTGACCACAGTCAATGAAGAAAAAACATTCCACAGTAAAACCAATCCAGCTCTACTAGGCCACTAGAAGGAAAACTTGAGTCTGAAGAGGTTAACCACACCAAGAGGACACAAGGTATAAGTACTCTCAGAGCAATAAATTAGAGGGGGGCAGTATAACCACAAAATAACAAGAATCAATGAACACTGTTCATTGAGAACTCTCAATGTTCTTGATTTCCCAATAATAAAGACATAGACTAACAGAATGGGTGAGAAAACAGGATCCATCTTTCTGCTGCATTCAGGAAACACACACACCTCACAATTAAGGACAGTTATCATGGCAGGGTAAGAGGATAGAAAAGGGTATTCTAGGCAAATGGACCTAAGAAGCAAGCAGGTGTAGTCATTTTAATATCTGACCAAAAACAAACAAACAAACAAACAAAACCAAAACCAAAAAATAAAATAAAATAAAAAACTAAGCAGAAAAGATAAAGAAGGATACAACATAATCATTAAAAGAAAAAGCCACCAAGAGAATATTGCACTTCTAAATATTTATGTACCAAACTTAAGGGCACTCAAGTAATAAAAGAAACATCATTACAGTTAAAACACGACTGATGCAGATGCAAGCTCACAGTGATTGTGGTAATATGGGCCACTTGTACAGGTTCAAGCCAGATGGGGCCCCAGCACTGGAGAGGGAAGTGGACAGAGGGCCCCATCCCTAATCAAGAAGCTTTCTGTAACTGAAACCCTTGGCAAAGGAAAAATCAGGTTTCACCAGTGGAGTTGGCCTGGGTATGTAAACCACACTAAAGGCCTATGCCCAGAAGTAGTTAATAAACTCAGTGGTATTTTTTATGGGCTTTCTGTTTCATTTTGTTTTATTTTGATCTTTTTTTTTTCTTCTTATTGGTCTTTTGCTTGTTTATTTTTATTTTTGTGGGGGTTTTCTTGTTGTTTCTTGTTTGGTTTTGTTTCTTCTTTTTTCTATGGTTATACTTTTGAAAGAGAGAGAAAAATAACATAAAATTGGGTGGGTAGGTAGGTGGAGGAGATTGAGAAGAATTGGGAGAGGGGAAAAATATGATCAAATATATTGCATGAAAAAAAACTTTTTTTAGCTGGGGGATGGTGGCACACACCTTTAATCTCAGCACTAGGGAGGCAGAGACAGGCAGATCTCTGTGAGTTCGAGGCCAGCCTGGTCTACAGAGTCCAGGAAAGCCAAGACTACACAGAGAAACCTATCTCGAAAAAAACAAAACTAAACAAAACAAAAAATCTTTTTTAGTTTAAAAAAAAAAAGTGGCCAGGCGGTGGTGGTGCACGCCTTTAATCCCAGCACTCGGGAGGCAGAAGCAGGCATATCACTGTGAGTTCGAGGCCAGCCTGGTCTACAAAGTGAGTCTAGGACAGCCAAGACTACACAGAGAAACCCTGTCTCAAAAAACAAAAGCAAAAAAAAGAATATTGAGTTCACTGGGTGTGGCGGCCCCTGCCTATAATTCCATTACTCAGGAAGGCAGAAGAAGGCAGATCTCTGTGAGTTCAAGGTCACCTGGTCCACAAAGTGAGTCCAGGTCATTCAAGGATACACAGAGAAACCTTGTCTTGAAAAACCAAAAATAAAATAAAATAAAAATTCAAAATAAAAACAAAGCCAGGTGTGGTGGCATATGCCTTTAATCCCAGCACTTGGGAGGCAGAGGCAGACGATTGCTGTGAGTTTGAGACCAGCCTGACCTACAAAGTGAATCCAGGACAGCCAAGGCTACACAGAGAAACCCTGTTCCGAAAAACAACAACAACAAAGGATATCTGAATTCAACCAAGTGTACACCTTTGACCCCAGTACTCAGGAAGCAGAGTAAGGTGACTCTCAATGAGTTCAAGGCCAACACAGTGAGGCTCTTTCTCCAAAACAACAAAGAATCCACTTTAAAAAATTATTTTCATTATTTTTAAATTATGTGTAATGTTGGGGTATGTGCAACTGAATATAGGTGCCCTGTGGGCTAGAGACATCAGATCTAATAGAGCTGGGTTACAAGTGGCTATAATCCCCCAGTGTGGATGCTGGGACCTGAACTCCGGGTCCTCTAGATACAGAGAGCATGCTCTTAACCACTGAGCAGTCTCTCCAGACCCAACAACAAAGAACAGTGACTTGGAAGCAGCCAAATATAAAATAGAAGGGCTTGCTTGAAAGAGGAAAGCGTATTTTACTTGGTCAGCCTTTTAATATGAGTTACACAAAAACAAACCAATCACTTTCAATGCTTTAGTCCTTGTCACTGGTAGTCTTATGAGATTATCTTTGTTTTATGAGTCAAATTTGGTATATTAACATACACTTAAAATATGAAATGGATGCTAATACTAAAAGAGCTTAAACAGTGAATTTATCACCAACTCACATAACTTATAAGTGCAAATTTTGTTTGCCAGGTTGAAGCTTGTACTTTTTTTTTTTCTTTAAAAGCTTTCTGTTAAATTTACCTCCTCACCTTGTGTGTAGGTCACAAGACAACATGAAGGTATCAGTTCTCTCCTTTTACCATGTGGGCTGTGGGACTTGTGCCATCAGGCTTAGTGATAAGAGCCATTATGCACTGAATCATCTTCCCAGTACTGACTCTTTCAAGTAACAAATCTACATTAGCAGTAGTCTTGAAGCTCTACATCTCTAATTATTAGTTGTTTAGCCAAAATAAACAGAATAATTAGGTTCCTGCCTCTTTTCCTCTTACCACTGAGTTATATCCCCAGCCTTGCTCTTCTTTAGATGGACACAACACAATCTTATATAAAAGGTTCACACTGAAGAGCATCAGCTAGGCACTGAACAAGGGCACTGAGATACTGCCACATTTTGCCCTTTAAGGTAACATTGTAAAATAGGGATTATTGTTCCCATTTTTATTGAGAAATTAAAAACTCAGGAATCATTTGCTTAAAATAATTAAACTAACAAATAAGTGAATTAGGATTTGACACTGGTTTGACATCAGGCTGGAGTGGGGGGTAGCGCTACGGCAGAGCACTAATCTAGCATATACAGGACCCAGCACTGCTAAGAAAACAGAGCCACTGACCTCTAGCCAGGCAGAACACTGCCTCCTGTGCCCATGCAGATTTGTGTGCCCACATGTACACGCTATCTTCACGGAGCCATTGCAAAAGCAAATGAAGGGAGGCTTAAAGATACAAGTGCAAACTAAAATGTTTCCCGAAGGGGTACCTTACCTGGTTCTGGTTCGGGGAGAACAAAAGCATTTAACTGAACTTCATTCTTAGGCAGGGTGATCTGGACACTCTTCCCTGCAGACACCACCAGTTCCTTCACGGCTGGAATAAAGTGACAGCACTGCAGTCAGCGGCACATCCACATGGCTGTGTCTCCCCTTCCTTTCCTGAGGCGTCCTCAACCACCATCTTCATCTGCTACTTGTCTACGTTCTAATCCCCTCAAGTCTGATTCAGTGTGCACTTTTCCATTGAAAAGGGTCTCTCACGGTCATCAGTGAGCTGCAGCTTCTCAAATCTAAGAAGAGTTTAATCCCCAGCTGTCGGGCTGGTGGCACTCACTCCTGCCCACTGCCCCCACCTTAACAGCACTTCAGTGCAGCACCAGATTTAGGGCCAATTTCTTCTCCAGTACATTCCAACTAACGTCTTTCTCCAGATCTGCTTTATGTACTACTTGACAAAGAAAGAGTTCAAATTCTGTCTCAATGCCTACTTTTGTCAGTTAAATACCTTTTTAATAAGATATATAATAAAAAAAGGCAAAGGTCACTCTAAAGACCCACTTTTTTTTCTTCTATTGCTACAACTCATCGTGACTCATTGTTCACAGTTAAGATTATTCCAAGATTTAATTCCTCTTGTGTCCCCACTTACTCCAGCCCATCCAGTCTTGCTATGACATATACATCAATCTTTCTAAGACACTCACAGTGTTACTGTCCTAGCTGAGTGTAAGGTGTTAGTCTTACACTGTTTGCCACCTATCTCCTATGTGTTTGAGTTTCTCAGTATTGTTGTTGAGGGCTGAGGAGAGCATATGAGTCAGAGCACTGAAAACCACTGGTTCAGTCCTATTCCTCTGGCAATAATTGTTGACATGATATGAGGCCTCAATTCTAGGAGACCTTACAGCAAACAACAGGCTAGTCAACTTGTATTCCAAGGCTGAGGTGGAAAGGGCTTCCCAGACAAATAGGAAGCTGGAGATTTATCTGCCTCTGCACAGGAACATTGCACTTAGAGAAAAATGAAGCCATCCTTTATGGAAGCTGCAGCCTGCAGCTGCCCCAGGAAAGGGAATAAGAGCTCTCTAGAGTAACTTTCAGGAAAAAAAAGGAGGAAGAGCAGGAGGAAGAGGAAGAGGAGGAGGAAAAGGAGGAAGAAGAGGAAGAAGAAGGAAGAAGGAAGAAGAAGAAGACAAAGAAGAAGAAGAAGAAGAAGAAGAAGACAAAGAAGAAGAAGAAGAAGAAGCAGAAGAAGAAGAAGAAGCAGAAGCAGCAGCCACCATTATACTCAGAGAAATTATAACTGACCAAAATTAGCTAGTGAACACAGTACGAGCCAAATCCTCCAGTTACACAGAAAATCGGCAGGCATCACCTGAACACAGGAATCACACCCAGGGTCAGGACAGGAACTACAGTGTCATGTTCCGTTACCAACAAAGGAGACCCTAGGAAACTGAAAGTGGCGCGGGCGAAATGTGTTCGTTGATTTTGCTTTGTCCCTGACTTTTTGGGCTCACCCATTAGCCATTGATGAATGATCTCTACCTACTACCTCAGCCCCGCCCCACAAAGCAGGCTTGCTAAGGGGAAGCTCTGGGTCTAAGCTCCTTTCTCTGGTTGCTTTGGAAATAAAGACGTTCTGAGAATCAGGCCAGCAAATCAGGCCAGAACCCACAGCCAGGCTTCTGAGAGGCCAGCGGGTGCCATCAGAGCTGTATCTTCCCGCACCTCTGTCTTCACTCTTTAAGCATCACTCATCAAATACTCCCCATTTGGGCTTTTGCTTGTTTGTTTTAGATGGTCTCATGTAGCTCAGGCTTGTCTCAAACTCACAGACAAGGATGATTTGAGTTCATGGTTCTCCTGCCCCCACCCCCAAAACAACAGATGTCTACCATGACACCTGCAAATCTGTGCCTTTAACTCTCAGTAGTATCTGGCTGTGAGAAAATGCGCTCCATAAAGTTCCCCAGGTCGGGCTCCAAATCCCACACATTTTTAGGGATACAGACAGGGTTATTTTGTCTCTAACATTCAACAGTCAGGCATGGCTCCTCTGTTCTCTCTTCTAAACAGGAACATTTTAATCAAATACTCCACATGCTCCTCATATCCCAAGGACAGGAGCAGGGAGGGCCTCACCTGGCTGCGGTGCTGAGGTGCTCTGTGAGGAGGCCTGAGGCATGGGACTAGCATAGCTGTCAGAGGGGGCCGCTGGCAGAGGGGTGCCAGCTGGACTGTGCTCAGTGCTTTTTACATGCTGAGTACTAGATGCAGGACTGGAACGCTCTGATGATTCGGGATGGATGGACACATTCTTTGGCCATTCAGGAATCTGTGTAGTGTGGTCAGTGGTGAAGGGCCTGGGAACTGTAATGGCTTTGTGGACCTAAAGAAATACGAAAGATTAATGGCAGTAGGCAAAAGTTACAGACTCCCAGGGCTGGGCTCAGGAAATGATGTCAAAGACATTGAAGACCACCCAAATCCACATAGTGTTACAACCGAAGACATGTACAAGCCCTAAACTCAATCCCCAGAACCACAAATTAAAGACAAAAAGCCATAAAAAAATCTTTTATTTTTTTTCCCATACAAAAGCTTCTTCAGCTGGGCATGTGGCTTTCATGTATAAATCTAGCACTCAGGAAGCTGAGGCAAGAGATTGCCCAGAATTTGAAGCTAACTTGGGCTATGGAATTAGAGCCTGCCTCAAAAACAAAACAAAACCCAACCAACCAACAAAACAATCAGGACCTAGCTGGGTGTGGTGGCGCATGCCTTTAATCCCAGCACTCGGGAGGCAGAGGCAGGTGGACCGCTGTGAGTTCGAGGCCAGCCTGGACTACAAAGCGAGTCCAGCACAGCCAGCCAAGGCTACACAGAGAAACCCTGTCTCGAAAAACAAACAAACAAACAACAACAACAACAAAAAAAAAAAAAATATATATATATATATATATATCAGGAGCTAAAGTCACAGGTCAGCAGTTAGAGCACTGGCTGTTCTCCCAGAGGACCTGGGTTCAATTTCCAGTACCCACAATGCAGCTCACACTCTTATGTGATTCCAGTTGCAGGGAAGCTGAAAACCCTCTTCTTGCCTCTGTGGGAACCAGGCATACACACTGTACAGATACACATGCAAGCAAAACATCCACATATATAAAATAAAATTTAAAATTAAAAAACATTACTAAATATTATGCTCAACTAGAAGAGGAAGGCAACCTAAAAGCATAATAAGCTCAAACAGAAAATATTCCTATCAAAGCTGCGATGAACCAAAGAAACAACTGAAAGAAAGCATGCCAAGCCGGGCGTGATGGCGCATGCCTGTAATCCCAGCACTCGGGAGGCAGAGGCAGGTGGATCGCTGTGAGTTCGAGACCATCCTGGTCTACAAAGTGACTCTAGGACAGCCAAGGCTAACACAGAGAGACCTTGTCTCGAAAAACCAAAAGAAAAAAGAAAAAAAAAGAAAGAAAGAAAGAAAGAAAGAAAGAAAGAAAGCATGCTATCCTTTCTCCCTTGCAAGCTTCTGCACAAGACGAGTTCTAAGCTGAGCTTTAAAAGGCAAACAGCTATTTACCACACAAAAGGCTCAGGGTAGATGGTGAGCATAGGCACAGACATGAAATCAGCACAGTACAGGAGGGAACCAAAAGCTGTAAGCACAGGGAGAGGCGGGAAGCAAAGATGAGCTAGAAGGCAGGGAGGGGCAGCAGAAGGCACTACTGGCTACTTTAAGGAGCCACACTGATGAGCAATTAAAGGATCTCATGCAGAGAATGACACAATCACGTTTCTTTCTGTAAGTCACATTACACTGCTAGGGTTTGAAGAAGTAGAGGGACAAAACACCACCACGTTTGACCAAATGAGAGGTGGAGAGTAGCTTAGCCAGGGAGGTGGAAAGGATTATTACGAATCAACTTACTGGAAGCCCAAGTTACATAACATAAACTCATGTGTCACAAGAGCATGTGGTCAGTTTTAAACAAATGTTCACACCCACATGACAACAACCTAGAGAAGGAACATCGCTATTAGCCCCAACATTCACTGTTGTCCTTCTCACTAACTTCCTGCCTCCACCTCCACTAAAGCAGCCACTGATTTGTTCTCTGTCACAGAAAAGACTAGTTTGTGTTTTCTTATACTTTATATAAAAGAAATCATGTCGGGGCTGGAGAGATGACTCAGAGGTTAAGAGCACTGGCTGCTCTTCCAAAGGTCCTGAGTTCAATTCCCAGCAAACACAAGGTGGCTCACAACCATCTATAATGAGATCTAGTGCCCTCTTCTGGGGTGCAGGTGTATATGCAGGCAAAACATTAAATACTTAAAGAAACCATATGGCTGAAAAAGGATTAAAGGCTTGGGCCACCACCACCACAAGGCCAGCCTGGTCTGGAGTGAGCTCCAGGACAACAAAAGCCACATAGAGAAACCTTGGAGAAAGAGGAAGAGAGCGAGAGAGAGCGAGAGAGAGCGAGAGAGCGAGAGAGAGAGAGACAGAGACAGAGAGAGAGAGAGAGAGAGAGAGAGAGAGAGAGAGAGAGAGAGAGAGAAACTATGTATATTCTATTTTTATCTCTAGTTGAGTTCACTCAACATGGTCTTCAGATTTGTCCCTGGTACTGAATGTATCAGTAGCAATTAAAAAATAAAAACAAAAATAAACTAAGTAATATTCTATTACAGAGGTACATCAAATTTTATTTTCTATTCACTCACAGATAGATATTTAAGTTGTTTTCAGTCCCTAGGTATAATAAATAAATCTGCTATGAATGTTTGGATACATATATTTCTTTTTGTTTGTTTTTGTTTTTTGAGACAGGGTTCACTGTGTAGCCTTGGCTGTCTTGGACTTGCTTTGTAGAGCAGGCTGGCCTCGAACTCATAGAGATCTGCCTGCCTCTGCCTCCCAAGTGCTGGGATTAAAGTGTGTGCCACTGCCTGGATACAAATATTTCTACAAACAAGTTTTATTTCTTTATTGAAACTCACTTTGTAGACCAGGCTGGCCTTGAATTCACAAATCTGCTAGCCTCTACATTCTGAATGCTGGAATTAAAGGTGTGTGCCACCATACCTGGCAAGTTCTGTTGTTTTAACTACTAAACTAATGGTAATTTTTCATGGCTGCTCTAGGAAACTAATACATCGGTGCTCATGAGCACAGTACTGTATTTGTTTCGCACTGCTGAACAAAAACAATTTTGGAAAACCAACAAAGTTAGAAGACCTAAACTAACTATAAGATGTATTGTAACTAGAAATTTAGTGACCCACTGAGCAGATAGCCCAGCAAACTCAGCAGATGTTCAAGTTTAACCATTAAAAAATCACAAGGGAGGGCTGGAGAGATGGCTCAGAGGTTAAGAGCACTGACTGCTCTTCCAAAGGTCATGAGTTCAACTCCCAGCAACCACATGATGGCTCACAACCATCTATAATGAGATTTGTATACATAATAAATAAAATAAATCTTTAAAAAAAAAGAAGAAGAAATCACAAGGGAGCCAGGTGTGGTGACACACGCCTTTAATCCCAGCACTTGGGAGGCAGAGGCAGGTGGATCTCTGTGAGTTCCAGGCCAGCCTGGTCTACAAAGTGAGTCTAGGACAGCCAGAGCTGTTACACAGAGAAACCCTGTCTCAAAAAACAAAACAAAAACAACAAAAATCACAAAGGAAAAAAAAAACACAGTAAGCTGCTCCTATTGTCAAAAGGAATCCAGAAGGCATCCATGGCAAAGTCTGATAAGGTTACAGGATGCCTAGGATGCCCACATCAGTGGGGATATTACACATTTCCTCAGCAACTTTTGAAAACTACTGATAGTTTGTTCTTTTATTTATATTGACATAGAGTCTCACTATTTAGCACAAGCTGGCCTGGAACTTGCTATGTAGCCGCAGCCAGCCTTGAACTTACAGAGATCCTCCTGCTTCTGCCTCCCAAGAGCAGGAACACCAAATGTTGCTGAAGCTGTGGCCTGAAGTTGTGCTCTGTGGTGGGAATGTAGGCTGCCACAGCAAGGCACCTAACAATTCAGTGTCTAGGAAGTCGAACATGCAGTAAGTATAGCCAACACTTCTCTCCCTAAACACTTATGTGAAAACAGGGCCAGATGTGCTGGCACACACCTTTAATCCCAGCATTCTGGAGGCAAAGGCAGAGGCAGCAGATTTCTGTGAGTTCAAAGCCAACCTATCTGTACATTTATAGGACATCCAGGGATACATAATAAGACCCTGCTTGTTACAAGAGAAATCTTGTCTTGGTAAAACAATATCAAAAACCAAAAAAACAAAACAACAGAACTTTGTCTTGGTTCTGAAGACAGAAGTCCAAAGGCAAGATGTTAGGAACACAGTTCTGCAGAGGAGCTCCAAAGAGTCTTTCTTCATCTTGTCCAGCTGCCAAAGACTTTTAACATCTGTTGTGGTTTGAACGAGAATGGCCCCTGTAGGCTCATATGTTTGAATGCTTGGTAACAGTGGAACTGTTTGGGCAGGATTAGGAGGTATGGTCTTGTTGGAGTGGCATGGCATTGTGGGAGGAGATGTGTCACAGGGGGTGGGCTTTGAGATTTTAAAAGCCCACACCAAGCCCAATGTCTTTCCCTGCCTGTTGCTTGTGGATAAGAATGTAAGGCTCGGGGCTGGAGAGATGGCTCAGTGGTTAAGAGCACTGACTGCTCTTCCAGAGGTCCTGAGTTCAATCCCCAGCAATCACGTGGTGGCTGACAACCATCCACAATGTGATCTGGTGCCCTCTCCTGGTCTGCAGGTGTACATACAAGCAGAACACTGTATACATAATAAATAAATATAAAATTAAAAAAAAAAAAAAAAAGAACGTAAAGCTCTCAGCTACTGCTTCAGCACCATGCCTATCTGCTTCCCACCATGATGATCATGGACTGGCCCTCTGACCGTCCTCAGTTAAATGCTTTCTTTTCTAAGAGCTGCCTTGGTCAAGATGTCTCTTCACAGCAACAGAACAGTAACTAAGATAACATCCCTTGGCTTATAGTAACCCAACTCTAATCTCTGCCTCTGTCTTCACATAATCTTCCTTTTCTAAAACTCCAAATCTCCATTTCTTTTTTTTCATATTGCCAGTACCCACTGGATTCTGAGTCACCCCAAAAATATGATCTTTTTTTTTAATCCCTTCTTAAGCTCCTTAAATTACATTTGCAAATGCCCTGCTCCCAAATAAGGTCGAATGCTAAGGACCCAGAAGGATGCGGAAACACTAAAAAACCCATTAAGATGGCTTCTCTCTCCATTTATCTAGTCATCAAGTTTCTCTCAGCAATGTATTTTCTCTGCTATTCCTAAATAGTTCATGATTTTCAATGTACTACACATTGTAAAAACTTCAGTCTCTCTCTATATCATTAATATGTCAAACAATTGATTTCTGTGTATTGACCTTATATCCTATAGCCTTGCTATCTCTAATGTAGGGTCCTTAGAATTCTCTTGGTGCATAATTACACCTTTGACAAAGGTACTTTGCTTCTGTTTCTGGTCTGCATTTCATTTCTTTTTCTTTTTTAAAATATTTTATTTATTTATTACATATAAACACAAGAAGAGGGCATCAGATCACATTATAGATGGTTGTGAGCCACCATGTGGTTTCTGGGAACTGAACTCAGGACCTCTGGAAGAACAGACAGTGCTCTTAACCTCTGAGCCATCTCTCCAGCCCTCATTTCTTTTTCTTGCACTTTCAAGTTGGCAGCTTTCCGCTGAGTCTCTGAATACATACACAGCAGCTACTTGGGCAGTTTGGGCTGTAATTCCATCATCTGAGTGAACTTGGAGCGGCTTCTGTTGACAGCCTCTCATCCCTGCTTGTCGTCATGCAGGCTTTTGCACATGCACATAATGAATTGTCATTCCCCCACTCTCCTCTTCCACTGAAACTCTTCTTCCGAGCAAGTCCCCCTCCTACTTTCATGTCTTTTTCCCTCATTGAGTTTAACTGTGCTTGATTGCATGACCGTAGCTCAGCAGTTATTCACTGGAGCATGGATAAGGAAAAGGAAGCGGTACCCTCTCCTCTAACCTTCTGCAGGCCGTGGGAAGCACAGCTGCAGGGAGTTCATGAGAGCAACTGTCACACTATGTGCAGAGGACTGTTTCACAGCACTCTCTGTGCCCTCTGGCACCTACATTCTTTCTGCTCCTCTTCTGAAATATTCCCTAAGCCATGAAGGTGATGAGACAAATGGCCTGTTGAAAGCTGTCACTCTTCTCATTGCTTAGAGAGGAATCTGGCTTCCTCTCTAACTTTTCAGTCAGGCTCTGTTCTCTGACATCTCTAAGCCTTCAGGCTGTAACCTGCTGCTTCCCCATGGTTAGGAGATGGACTTGGTGTAAAAGGCAATAGACCTTAAGCTCAACCTGGCACAGACTGTCTTCACAAATCGACCTCTGTCTTCCTCATGGATGCTGCTTCCTCAGCAGGTTTCCTGCACTCTTCCCACATGGGTACAGTTAGAGGTTTAGTCAGGGACTGTAGCTTGCAGTCAGGTTATGGGCTCACCTTCTTTATGGTTTGTGTTTAATTGTTGTCATTTCCTTAAAAGCTTCTTGTACTAAATGTCCAAATAGTTTTATTGTGCACCCTGGCACACCATGAAACAGGCAGGCTTTCCCTTGCACTCTCTTCCTGTAGGGAGCCTGTAGTATGCCCGCAGGCAACATTTTTTAAAGTGCAAATGAACATGTTATCACCTCTGGTCTCCATCTTTCAAAGTTAAACCTTCCTCTAGCTTCTATATTCTTCTGGATTTTTCCAGTTCCTTTATGACCTTTTTCTTTAAAAAAAAAAAAAAAAAGATTTTTATCATTATTATCTGTGAAGGTTCAGGAGACCACTTCACTCTGCCATCATCACCAGAAATTACTCCTGTGGGATGGATTTCAAAATATTAAAGATCTAATATGTGTAAAGCCAAAATAGATCTGGGATCTGGGGAATGTATCTGAGGTAACAGCAGTGTTTGTAGCTTGAGTGAAAGCTGACTGTACAATAATGTCAAAAACTAAGACAGAATACAGGGAAATAATGGGCAAGTTATGTTACAGACACTGAATCTACATCACCTCTGGGAACGTGAATCCAAATCCGAGTCTATATTGCCAGTTCCCAGACAGCAGCTGAAGCCACAGAAAAAGGAAAACTACAATAAAACAAAAAAACAAAAAACCAAAACAAAACAAAACAAAAAACACATGAGCAAGGAAACAAAGTTCAAAGCAGAATCTGGGAATGCCAATGCATGATGACCCCAAGGCAAAGACACCATTGTCAAAAGAAGAACAGAAGTGGAAAGTGCACAGTAACCAGAGACCAGGCACGGTGCAGCCATGTGAGGCAGAGCGGCCTGTCCAGTACAGACTGATAGGAATATACTGCAACAGGCAATTGGGAATGTACCAATGACCACAGCAAGAATGACTTCAGCATAAAGCTGCCCAGGACCAGGGGTAAAATGAAAGGCAGTAATGGAGAGAAAGCTGGCGTAGATCCAATTCGTATCTGTGGGTAAAGGTGGAAGTAGACTGGGCCAGGAACTGAAGACATAAGAAGACACGGTCAAGGACACCTTGGGTAGTGCTGAGTGGCCTGAAAACAGAGCAGTGAGAAGTGAAGTCTTGTGTGAACTTCAAAGAATGAGGAGTAGTTTTTTTGTTTGTTTGTTTGTTTTTGGTTTTTGGAGACAGGGTTTCTCTGTGTAGCCTTGGCTGTCCTGGACTCACTCTGTAGACCAGGCTGGCCTCGAACTCGCATCGATCCGCCTGCCTCTGCCTCCCAATTGCTGGGATTAAAGGCGTGCGCCACCACCGCCTGGCTGAGGAGTAGTTTTGTTACTGTGAATGCCAAAAAAAAAAAAAAAAATTTTTTTTTTTTGAGACTTTTTGAGGCTTTGAACTCACAGAGACCTGTCTCTGACTCCCAAATGCTGGGATTAAATGTATGGGCCACCATGTCACCACGCCACCATGCCAAATCATCAAAATGTCTTCAAAAGCATGAGAAAAGCCAGACTTGGTGGCACACACCTGTAACCCCAGCTCTTGGGAGGTAGAAGCAGGAGAATTATGCATTTGACAGCAGCCCAAACTGCAAAAGGGGCTCCTGTGTCAACACACACACACACACACACACACACACACACACACACACACACACA
>OU015754.1:60082819-60109366 GCA_907169655.1 Acomys percivali | reverse complement strand
TCTCTCTCTCTCTCTCTCTCTCTCTCTCTCTCTCTCTCTCTCTGCATCTCTTTTTCTCTGTCGGTCTGCACATTTTCTCTCTCTCTCTCCCCTCTGGTTTTTCTGTCTCCCTCTACATGGCAACTTCTCTGGTCCCATTCCTTGGGACCAGTGAATTTGCCAAGAGCTATTCCCAATAAACCTACATTTAAAAACTTTAACTTGTCTTGAATTAGCTCATTTCACTGGCAGAAGAATGCTTATCAGATCTGACACCTTCACACAGACATGCATATAGGCAAAACATCAACATACATATTTAAAAATAAATAAAGACCATCTCAGAGCCAGGTGTTGGTGATGCATACCATTGGTCCCAGCACTCAGAGGCAAAGGCAGGTGGATCTCTGAGTTCAAACCATCCTAGTCTACTGAGTGAGTTCCAGGACAGCCAGGGCTACACAGAGAAACCCTATCTTGATTAAAAAAAAAAAAGACCATCTCATTTCCAACAAGAACAACTCATTACCATTTTCTTTGAGGCTTCCTGAGCTCTTGGAGTTCCTTGTCTCCAATAAATCTCTCCATCATACTCCAGCAATGTCTTACACAGCTATACTTCAGATGCTGTTACTATCAGAACTTCTACAACCTCAAAACCTAAATTCAAATATCCTACTCTCTGCTTATGGCCTCCTCCCCTGCCTACAATCACACTTGATATATTCTTGGGCCATGGAAACCTGCAAATGACAAGCTTTTCCATTTTACCTGCCAGCCCCTCCTATCTTTGCCTTCTTTTATATCTTTTTTATTCTCTGTCATCCACTCTCTTAAAAACCTTAATTTCCATGCCCCAATTTCCTTTTGCACAAACCACCTAGAAGTTTCCTAACTTGGATGAGTCAAACCAGCAGCCTTTTCCTGGCAGGGTTGCTGGGAGCTACTGAGAAGATCAGTGCACTATTGTAGGTACACAGTCTGCAGCTTCTAGGCTATCTGGAAAGCTCCTATTTCCTTACCTCAATTTCCATCTTCTACCCATCACAAAGGCAACTTCAGATCTTACCACTGCCCCCCAAGCCCCTGCCTATAGCCCACCTCCCCTACTCTGCTTCTGCTTCCATTTTCCATAAACAATCTACCACACTTCAGAAGAACCAAGAAATGACTTAAGAATTCCTTTTAACAAACCTATAAATACCACTGTAGATATCCATGAAATCCTTCCTCCACATCACAATGAAGAACGTACCCTGCTTCTGGCGAATCCCATGCTCTATATTGTATACTGTGCCCCACTCCTACCCATCCTATAAGGCAGAGGCTCTAAAGTATGGTCCCAGGACAAGATCACTAGTGACCTCTGGGAACTTAGAAAATCTGCTCTAAACCTGTGGACTCTAAATTCTGGAGTTGGGGCCCAGTGATCTGTTTTGAACACAGACTTCAAGTGAAACTGACAGATGCTAACATTTAGGAACCCCCCCCCCCCCCTCAAGTCTAAGGGAATTCTTGTTTATCCTCTTTTCTTTCTTTGTTTCTTTTTTTTTTTTTTTAACAATTTATTTATTTATTATGTATATAGCATTCTGCCTGCATGTATGGCTATATGCCAGAAGAGGGCACCAGATCTCATTCTAGATGGTTGTGAGCCACCATGTGGTTGCTGGGAATTGAACTCAGGACCTCTGGAAGAGCAGCCAGTGCTCTTAACCTCTGAGCCATCTCTCTAACCCATTTGTCCCCTTTTCAACCCATTTGTCCCCTTTTCTGTATCTTTCACTTACTTTGACAGCAAAGCATCTCTCTAGCCTGCAGAGCCTACTTTACTGAGCTATAATATATTTTATCCTTTTCCAATACACTCACAGCAGTGACATCTGACTAGAACTGTCCTTCTTACTGGCAGTTTCACTTTCCATGGTTTAAGTAACCTCTGGCCCCTGTGATCCAAAAAAGATTAAGTGGACAATTCCACACGGTAAAACCTATCTGGTACCATTGTTGGTCCAAAACCCTATAAGTAAACAGGTCATAGGCCTTAGAGGAGAACTTACTAGTATTTTTCTGCTAAGTGGACATAGTGTTAAACTGACTCCTAATGGCTTACACTAGACTTATGGATCTCTGCATCTCTCGTCCCCAGCAGAGAAGCTTGCATTTATAGCAGTAATTGGCGATTAACACTGAGACCCACAACTAGGTGCAGAGAATAAGAAACTGTAGAATGCTGGGCCTTAAATAGAACAGACACACTACACCCTGTCCTGTCCCAGAGAAAGGGAGAAGAAAGAAGAGCCAGATGGAGTAGATGGTTGTAATGCTGTTCTCTGTACACAGCAGGGTCACTGCTCATGTAAACTCACAGCAGATATGGCAGCATACAGAAGACTTGTGCAACCACAAGGCAAACCAAATGTCAGCATTGGAGGGGAGAGTTAGGCACTAAGTTCCAGCCTAGGCAAGGAACTGTTGGCAATTATTAGCTTCTGGGAGAGAAGCTCTAGTGGACAGCAACAACACATCAAGAATATTGGGGGTGTGGGGAGCTGGAGAGATGGCTCAGTGGTTGAGAGCACTGGCTGCTCTTCCAAAGGTCCTGAGTTCAATTCCCAGGGACCACATGGTGGCTCCCAACCTACCTATAATGAAATCTGTTACCTTCTTCTAGTGTGCATGTGTACAGGCAGAACACTGTATATGTAATAAATAAATACATTTTTTAAAAAAGCTGCAAGGGGAAAGGGCCAAGTAACATATAATGGCAGACCTATTAGAATTACACCCAAATTCTCAACAAAGACTCTAAAAGCCAGAAGAGTCTGGACAGATAGATGTCTTGCAGACTCTAAGAGACCACAGATGCCAGCCCAGACTACTATACCCAGCAAAACTTTCAATGGCCATAGATGGAGAAAACAAGATATTCGATGACAAAACTAAATTTTAACAGTATCTATACACAAATCCAGCCCTATAGAAAATACTAGAAGGAAAATTCTACCCAAAGATGTTAACTTCACCCCCCCAAAAATGGGAAATAAATAATTTCATACAGCAAACCAAAAGAAGGGAAACACCACACACACCACCAACATCAAAATAACAGGAATTAACAATTATTGGTCATTAATATCTCCCAGCATCAATGGACTCCATACCCAAATAAAAAGACACAGGCTAACAGAATGGATTAAAAAACAGGATCTATCATTCTGCTGCATACAAGAAATACACCTCAGCAACAAACATAGACATTACCTCAGTGTAAAGCATTTAGAAAAAGATATTCCAAGCAAATGGACCCAAAAAGCAAGCTGGTATAGCCATTCTAATGGATACGGCCACTCAAAATAGACTTCCAAACAAAATTAATCAAAAGAGATGGGAAAGGACATTTTATACTCAAAGGAAAAATCCACCACAATGACATCTCAATTCTGAGCATCTATGCCCCAAATACAAGTACACATACATTTGTAAAAGAAACTGTACTAAGGCTGAAAGCACACATTGAACTCCACACATTGATAATGAGAGATTTCAACACCCCATTCTCACCAATGGACAGGTGATCCAGTCAGAAACTAAACAGAGAAATAATAGAGCTAACAGACATTATGACTCAAATGGACTTAACATAATTATAGAACATTTCACCCAAACACAGAAGGATATATCTTTTTCTCAGCACCTCACAGAACCTTCTCCAAAACTGACCATATACTCTGTCACAAAGCAAGTCTCAACAGATACAAGAATAGATTAAAGCTAGACTTCAACAACAACAGAAATCCTACAAACTCATGGAAACTGAACAAATCTCTACTCAATGACCACTAACTGGGTCGAGGAAGAAATAAAGAAATTAAAGGCTCCCTTGAATTCACTGAAAATGAATCCACAACATACCCAAACTTATGGGACACAATGAAAGTGGTGCTAAGGGAAATTTCATAGTAGTAAGTACCTTCATAAAGAAATTAGAAAAATTTCAGACTAGCAATTTAACTGCATACCTGAAAGCTCTAGAACAAATAGAAGCAAACACACTCAACAGGAATAGACAGCAGGAAATAATCAAACTCCAGGCTGAAATCAACAAAATAGAAACAAAGAGAACAATACAAAGAGTCAATGAAACAAAGAGTTGTTCTTTGAGGCTGCTTATATGCCAATACCTATAACCCCTAAGGAAATAGAAGTAGTCCTTTAAAATACCCAGAGCCAGATGGTTTTAGCACAGAATTCTACCAGACTTTCAAAGAACAGCTAATACCAACACTCTTCAAACTATTCCACAAAACAGAAATAGAAGGAACATTGTCAAATTCATTTTATGAGACCACACAATGGAGTATTTATTACTCTGCTGCTTAAAAAAAAAAAGCATCATGAAATTTTCACACAAATGGGTGGAACTAGAAAAAAAAATCATTCTGGGGGCTGGAGAGATGGCTCAGAGGTTAAGAGCACCATCTGCTCTTCCAAAGGTCCTGAGTTCAATTCCCAGCAACCACATGGTGGCTCACAACCATCTATGAGATCTGGTGCCCTCTTCTGGCATGCAGATATACATGCAGGCAGAACACTGTATAAATAATAAATACATCTTAAAATAAAATAAAATAAATAAAAAAAAATCATTCTGATGTAGCCCAGACACAGAAAGACAAACATGGTATGTACTCACTTATAAATGGATGTTAGCCACAAAGTAAAGGATAACAGAGCTACTATCCACAGACCCAGAGAAGCTAAGTAACAAGGAGGGCTCAAGAGGGGACATGTGAATCTTTGAAGACGAAATGTAACAGGCATCAAGGTTGAACTGGAGGTGGTCTGGATGGAGGGTAGATATCATGGTGGATTGGGGCAGGTGGGTACAGGCACCAGGCACAGATGTGGTGTGCACATACACATGGAGACAGAAACTCACACAAATTAAAAAAAAAAAAATGTAGCCACCTGTACAGACAACCAGTTCTATTTAGAGGTCTACTGTCATTCCCTGCCTAAACTCCTTAAGGACTCCCCACTGCTGAGTGGTAGAGCATGCGCCTAACATGCCACAATCACCCACAGACCATGTGTTACATACCTTCACACTTCTAGTGCTTAGAGAAGTATGTTATGCTGATGGCAGATTTTCATAAACGGTTGTAGGCATATTAAACCAAGGGTGGTGTTCTCTAACGCTTCAGTGAAAGATTTCCCTAGATGGTAAAGCTGGATTCCAGCCCTTGACCTGCTGCTCATTAGCTGCATGATTACAGGCAAAACGCTTAACCTCCTTGGTCCTCAGTTTCCTCACTACTAAAACAAAGCTAAAAATAGTTACTTGGAAATGTTGTCATGAAAATTAAACAGAATGACGTAGTACGGTGCTTAGCACACACAGTGCCTGGCAAGTAGTAGCCTCCCTACTCTGATTCAACTAGACAGACAACTAGGACAAAACAAATACAAAAATACGTCACAGTAGTCAAGGCAGACTGAACTTAGAGTGAGTCATGCCTTTTAATCATTTGCCAGGGAGGTCAACAATGAAGAAACATAATAAGGAGAGTAAACTCTATTGGTGGCATGTCCCTTAGCATATAAGCTTGGTGAAAATTCCCCCAAGACACCTCTTGACTGATAGACTTCTTGCATTGCAGCCCGGCAGGTCCGATATTGGTCTACAGTGCCAGGATAGTTCACTCAGACTGCAACAGAAGCCAGCTCATAAGAAATGTGTTTATAGGCAGGAGATGGGGGAGGAGCACCCGACTACAGCTACACCAATCGACTGTTTTGCAATCTGGCAGAAAATACTATAAAACCATTGGTAGAGACTCACACCCACACAGCAGCACTTACCTGTAGCCAAGAACCAGCTCAGAACAGATAATGAGCAGCTTTCTGCTTCAACAAAAACAGTTGTCAGACCTGTATAAAATGAACATTCCTAGGACCTACGAAGAAACACCAGTCATTTTTACACATCCACTGGCCTGTGAGCACTGGCCACAAACAACAGCTCAATTGCTCGTGCAAGGAAGAGGAAGAGTAGATTTGAGTTCTGCTCCCTGAGAACCCGCTTACCTCTGCAGAGGCGCTGGGACTCACAGCAGCTGCTTCCCCAGAGTGATTCACGTTAGGTGAAACCATTTCACGGAGATGATCTCTCTTCTGACGATCCCTGTGTAAACTCTGGTGGTCACTAGAGGGTACAGAAAGGGTGAGGGGAGCCCCGGGGAGGCTCTGCCTCCTCCATAATGTCCTGTCCCAGCCTAGCTTCGGAAGATGTGGTCCATCATCTTCAGGCAGAAGGCCCAAATCAGTTGCAGTTTGGGATTTTTTGAAAAAATATCAGCATGGAATTGGGAGAGTCTGTCCTAAAAGGCTGGCAGCTCTGGGGCTTGCTACAGTCAGCCTGAAAGCACATCCCTTCCAGCCACCAAAGAGCATGACAGGCAGAGTCCCGGCAGCAGGCAGCCCAACAGGCTTGGAAAGGCAGGTTTCCTTTAAGAAGCCTAAGATGATTTCCTCCCTCGGTTCTCAAGCCAGCTCCACGGAGTGTCTTCCCCTGATGGCATCTGCCCTCATTAGCATCTAAAAAACAAAGAAGGAAAACACCAGAGGATAAATCCAGACAGAGATTACTGTTCCAAAAGAGCCCAAACTCCAGCATTTGAGGCTGCTTTGAAGAAAGGTTTGTTGTTTTGTTTTACTGAGACAGAATCTCACTACATACCCTAGCTCACCTGGAACTCACTATGTAGACCAGCTGGCCTTGAACTCAGAGATACACCTGCCTCTGCCTCCCTGAGTGATGGGATTAAAGGTGCGAACTGCCATGCTTGACTAAAGATAGGTTTTTTTTGTTTTTTTGTTTTTTTGTTTTTTTTTTAAAGATAGGTTTTTTAAGAGAGTAAGAAACAGTCTATTGAGTAGAGCTAAAGGAAAGAAAGCATTTTGTTTTCAGGATATTTTAGCTTGTAAGAAAATTGTTCCATGCTCATGGAGATTCCCTTCCCTTCTCAGTGAGTTTCTGCCATGTAAAGCCTTTACCAAGAGTCTCAAGTTATAAAACAATATATAAAATAAAGCAAAATTTTAGGAAGGTGCTTCTGATGAAAGTGCATGGACTATGGGAAACAGAGTTCCCAGACTTGACCTTCTACTTGCTTCCAAGGTGTATGTCAGGGACAATGGACTAAGGGACCAGAAGTATAGATTGATGGACAAACTGCAACATTTCTCCCATTGAACTAATAGCAACACTAGCTAAGTACTTTTTTTTTTCTTAATTAGCTTTTTAAAAGAGATTTATTTATTATTATGTATACAATGGCTTGTCTGCATGTATACCTGCAAGCCAGAAGAAGGCATCAGATCATATTATAGATGGTTGTGAGCCACCATGTGGTTGCTGGGAATTGAACTCAGGACCTCTGGAAGAACAGTCAGTGCTCTTAACCTCTAAGCCATCTCTCCAGCCCCTAATTTGCTTTTTTTTTTTTTTTTTTTTTTTGTTTTGTTTTGTTTTTCGAGACAGGGTTTCTCTGTATAGCCTTGGCTGTCCTAGACTCACTTTGTAGACCAGGCTGGCCTCGAACTCAGTGATCCGCCTGCCTCTGCCTCCCAAGAGCTGGGATTAAAGGCGTGCGCCACCACCGCCCGGCTTAATTTGCTTATTTTTAAAAAAGATTTACTTATTTATTACATATACAGTGTTATGTCTGAACACCAGAATTGGCCACCAGACCTCATTATAGATGGTTGTGAGCCACCATGTGGTTGCTGGGAATTGGACTGAGGACCTCTGGAAGAGCAGCCAGTGCCATCTCTCCAACACCATTTTACTTATTTTTACTTTATGTTCACTGGAGTTTTGCCTGCATGTATGTCTGGGTGAAATTGTCAGATCTTGGAGTTACAGACAATTGTAAAATGCCATGTGGGTGCTAGGAATTGAACCCTGGTCCTCTGGGAGATCAGTTAGTGCTCTTAACCGCTGAGCCACATTTCAAGCCCCAAGCTGAGAACTCTTGACTACATGCAAAAAACAGATACAGTTATTTTCTAATCAGTCATTTGCCAGTCACATAATTTTGCATATCATGTCATCAGCCAAAGCAGTGGTGAAAATTACCAAAAATTTTAATCAAGAGAGAAATTATTCTAGCTGGATTTTCTGAATGACAACCCATTCCATACCAAGTAAATAAAGGAAAACATGCAGTAGTGTCTAATGTATGTAATCTAGATAACAGGATAACCCAGGTTCTCAGTTGAACTATTTCAGGCATGGAATCTATCTTCTTTTTTTTGTTGTTTTTTTTTTTGTTGTTGTTTTGTTTTTTGTTTTTCGAGACAGGGTTTCTCTGTGTAGCCTTGGCTGTCCTAGACTTGCTTTGTAGACTAGGCTGGCCTCAAACTCACAGAGATCCACCTGCCTCTGCCTCCCAAGTGCTGGTAAAGGCATGAGCCACCATGCCGGGCTTCAGCCTGCTTTCTTATAGAGCCCAGGACCACCAGCCCAGGAGTATCTTCATCCATAATAGGCTGGGCCCCACCCCCCTAAATTACTCATTAAGAAATGTCCTACAGGCTTACCTATCCACAACCCAATCTTTTTTTTTTTCTTCTTTTTTTCTTTTTTGGTTTTTCGAGACGGGGTTTCTCTGTGTAGTCTTGGCTGTCCTGGACTCACTTTGTAGACCAGGCTGGCCTCAAACTCACACAGATCCGCCTGCCTCTTCCTCCCGAGTGCTGGGATTAAAGGTGTGCACCACCACGCCCAGCTGGGCTATCTACTTTTAATCTTTTACTTGGAGGAACAGTCTCACTAAGAGGTTCAGACTGGCTCTGAACTCACTGTGCACCAGATAAACACTGACTTTTGAACCCTCCTCTCAGTCTCCCTCACAGCTGGATTATAGAGCTTGCTGTTTTCCTCAGACTTACCATGTTAGCCAAGAGTAGATCTGAGCTCCTGATCATCCTGCCTCCACCTCTTAAGTGCTAGGGTGGCAGTCATGCACTACAATGGCTGCCTGAGAATGCCTCTTTAAACTTCCTGTTGACCCACAACAGGGTGTTCTCTTTTGTCCTTGAAGTTATGACATAGAAAACATTTTTGAGAACTGGGAGATAAATCAGTAGTTAAGCACTTGCCACAGAAGGGGTGGACCAGATTTTAGATCCTAAGAACTCATGTAAATGCAGGTGGGTGTGCCTCAGCAGGCAGAGACAGGAGATGCCCAGGACAAGGCAGCTAGCCATACCTATGAGCTCTGAGTTTGACTGTGAGACCTGCATCACAGTGAACACATTGGAAGAACTTCACATATACTTCTGCTGAAACACATGCAAACATACATTATACATGCAAACTACACACATACATATAAAATGGAAAAGAAAAAAGGTAAATATACATATGTGTGTATGTGGGTGCCTGTGTGTATATTTGAATTACATATGGAAAACATGCAATAGGATCAAAGCATTGAGGAGATGAATAAATACATCTACATCTACACATAACTGAAAACACACTTTAACTAAAGCAACAACCTGTTAATTGGCCAAACCAACCTGACTCCCACAAAATATTCACTAAATATCCAACAGACTAAATGTGGACACTAATCAACTGGGAAATAAAAAGAAGATAAACGCAGACTTCTAGGCTACTGAGTCAGACGTTCTATGTATGGAAGCCAGACTGCCATTGTTCTCTGAAAAATGAGAGATACATTGGCACCAGCCTAACACTAGGAAGGCAATTAGAAAATCAGAGTAAATAGAACTTCCTTAAGAAAAGATGAGTAAATAACGACTCTGAAATAAAAATGAAGCCACTGAAATACCCTTTGTGTCCTTATTCACCTTCCCACAGTAATTCACAGCATGAGTCTTGGTAATAGCTGTGTCTACAGTCATTGTTATGAGCAATATCTGTGGCTTAGTGATTTATAAGCATTGGTAAAAACTGGGCGTGGTGGCTCACACCTTTAATCCTAGCCCTCAGGAGGCAGAGGCAGGTGGATCTCTATGTGTTCAAGGCTAGCCTGGTCTACACAGTAAGTTCCCAGACAGTAAGATACTGTTTTAATAAGTAAATAAATCAGTAAATGTTGCTAGCTACCTTTGTATCATCAAAACACCTCTGAAATACTTGTTTCAAGACAGCAAGAACGTGGAAAGTTTTCAGATGTAGTTGCTCCTTTATTAACCACCAGAAGCATCATCATGGCAAGACTCATGAAAGGTAATGACCGTGTCATAATCTTCATGAACAAGCTATCCTACTATCATCTCTTTAAACTCACTCGAAAATTCACAGGCAAGCAACTGTATAGATGAGATGCAGTGGACATAGGAAATGCACCAAGTACTCAGCAGTCACTAGCCACCACAGAATATATATTAGAGAAACCCTCTGCTGGGCATGGTGGCACATGCCTGTAATCCCAGTACTCGGGAGGCAGAGACAGGAAGATCTCTGTGGGTTGAGGCCAGCCTGGTCTACAAAATGAGTACAGTACAGCCAAGGCTACATACGGAGAAACCCTGTCTCAAAAAAATGAGAGAAAGAGAAGGGGGGGGGGAAAGACTGACTGACTCATAATCCAATGAATGTGGAACAGATCTTGGGAAGAACTCTGTCCTTTCAAAGTTGTCAAGAAACCACAGGTCAGAAACCCTAGGAATTTTCTAGGATAGTGATTCTTGTTCAGAAAGTGGTCCTTACTCATTAGGAGACTCCATGTTGGAAAGATGTCTTTAACTTATAAAATATGGGAAAGCTTTTAGACATAGCTTATATAATGAGCTATAAGTAATGCAATCATGATAAGAAATTAGACAAGACTAATGTGTGTAATAAAGCCTTTAGCATGCCAGGTGTGGTGGCACACGCCTTTAATCCCAGCACTCAGGAGGCAGAGACAGGCAGATCGCTGTGAATTCGAGGCCAGCGTGATCTACAAAAGTGAGTCCAGGATAGCCAGGAATGTTATGCAAAGAAACCCTGTCTCAAAAAACCAAAAAATAAAATAAAATAAAGCCTTTAGCATGTGTCCACAACAGAGGCATGAGTTCTAAACTCCCCTGGCCTTGGGGGACTTTGGAAGCCACCAGTTCTACTCTGTGAGATCCTGATCCCTAAAGTCACTGAGTATCACTTCTGCAGCAAGTATCTCTGGGATCAGGTTCAAGTTCCTGACTGCTGCCCTCAGTCCAGGGAATCATCCCAGCACAGAGACACCATAACTGGTGTACATGGAGAGAAGCTCATTGACTGCCACACAAACCAGCATCAGGCAATTCCTCAACTCAGAGGAATATGTATGAGCAACACATAAGGAAACCAAGTCTTAGCACGCCTTGGCAGAGGCGTGCAGAGGCAGAGGCAGACGGATCGCTGTGTTCGAGGCCAGCCTGGTCTACAAAGGGAGTCCAGGACAGTCAAGGATACACAGAGAAACCCTGTCTTGAAAAAAGGAAACCAAGTGAAAAGGATGAGAGCATTCTCTGTCCTAACTGCCTTACTCTTAGAAACATGAGGAGGCTCCAGACACTCCCCTGTTAAGGAACCACTGAGGAGCAGACGGAGAAACTATCACAGGTAAGATCTGTATAAAAAAGATCCAAGACAAGAAGACTCTGAACGAGGTGATCACAGTAACCAACTTACTGCCATGGCACTTACGTCAACAGGAAAAGATGGTTAGGATTAAATGGAGTAAACTGAATCCAGCTTTTGGAAGAGAAGAGTACCGACATTTGGAGGGACCACAAAAGGAAGTCTGGCACATGCAGCCACTCAAGAGAAGTGAAGTCAAAAGGTTCAAAATGCGGAAAGCTAAAAGAGGTCTGTGAGGAACTTGGAAAAACATGCCATGAACCTGAGGACGACCTGTGACATGGAGCAGGCCCTTCCAAAAGCACAAGCTGAAACTTATGAAGCCAGAGTTTGCAGTGAGACTCAGCAATGGACTACCAGAAAGGGCCAACCATTTTCAAGAAAACATTTCCTTCAACTATGAAGTGACTAATCATAAACTCAGGCTGTTGGCAGGTACAGGGATCTGTGAGGGTTCCTGGATGAGAACTATTGCTGTAATGCCTGAATCTGAGGAGACGTTCCTTCCCATGTGCATGGTGAATGATCACTAACTTGTGGCTATCTCTCCAGATTCATCAGTGTAAAGAAGTCTCTGGGATTGGACAGACGGCTCAGCAATTCAGATCATGTGCTGCTCTTGCAAAGGATGAGAATTCAGTGCCCAGCACTACATGGCAGCCAACAACTGCCTGTAACTCCAGTTCCAGCGGACCAAGCAGCCCTTTCTGACCTCCTTAGGCACTGTACTCAAGTGCACCATCCCATACTCAAGACACACACATATACATACAATAATTAAAAATAAATCTTTTAAGAATAATCTCTGGGCCTGGCTAGTGTGCTTTTGATTTGAAGATTGAAGTGGTAGCTTTGAAGAGAGGTTTGTTTTTTCAAGTGTTTGTGTGTGTGTGTTTGGCAATGTCAGAAGATAACTTGCTGGATCGATTCTCTTTTTCCACTATGTGGTTCATGGGAATGGAACTCAAGTCATCAGGATTGGCAGTAAGCAACTTTATCTACTGAACCATCTTGCCACTCTGAGTGGGAGTCCTTTTTTTAAAGATTTATTTATTCATTATGTATACAGTGTTCTACCTACATGTAACAACTGCAGGCCGGAAGAGGGCACCAAATCTCATTATGGATGGTTGTGAGCCACCATGTGGTTTCTGTGAATTGAACTCAGGACCTTTGGAAGAGCAGCAAGTGCTCTTAACCTCTGAGCCATCTCTCCAGGCCAGGGAGTCCTTTTATTTTGGCTTGGTTTGGTTTTTTGTTTGCTTGTTTGTTTGTTTGTTTTGTTTTGTTTTTTCGAGACAGGGTTTCTCTGTTTAGCCCTGGCTGTCCTGGACTCGCTGTGTAGACCAGGCTGGACTTGAACTCACAGCGATTCGCCTGCCTCTGGCTCCCGTGGTGGCGCACACCTTTAATCCCAGCGTGGGAGTCCTTTTTAATACAACCAAAATCTCCCTTATGTGTGGACAACCTGAAGGTTTCTTGAGTTTTCCTGTGACCAGCCAAACACAATTAGGATGTGTCAGGAACCCACCTGGAAGTTCCATGTCTCAGGAAGCCCTTCTCAGAAGAAAAACCAAAGCACACTATTCTCTCTTTTGTTTTCTAGCTTTGTAAGTTGTTGTTATTATTACTGTTGTTGTTGTTATTTATTAAATGGGAAGATATTGTGATACTCAAAGTTTTGGTGTATTTTTTGTCTGAATTAAAACATCTTTTGTACCTTATTATACTTAAGGGAAAGCCTTTAGGAAGACCTCAACTTTTATTAGTCATCAAATCATACATATAGGAGAGAACCTCTACCCACATGTGTGTGGACACTCCTTCAGGGCAGTACAGTCTTTGCTGAATGCAAAATAAATTCTTTCAATGTGCTTAGTGAACAGGAAAGAACTCATTGAAAAAAAAAAACACGATAACCCACAAAATTTGGGGAAGATTTAAGGAACAGCACACACCTTATTGAACTTCAGAGAATCCATATCTTATGAATATAATGAATTTGGAAAAGTTTTTTTCCCCAAAGTTCAATCCGTATGCAATGTAAAAAATTTCATGACAAAGAGTAGCCCAATTGATAAGATGTTTGCTCAGCATGCTTGATGCCTCAATACTACATAAAATCATGCATGGCGACAGGAGGTAGAGGCAGGAGGATCACAGGTACTTTTGTTTGTTTTTTTTTTCAAGACACAGTTTCTCTGAGTAGCCTCGGCTGTCCTGGACTCGTTTTGTAGACCAGTCTGGCCTAGAACTCACAGAGATCCACCTGCCTCTGCCTCCCCACGTGCTGGGATTACAGGTGTGCACCACTGCACTGAGCTTTGGATCAGAAGTTCAAGATCATCTTCAGCTACATAGCATGTTCAAACCCAGCCTGCTGCAATTCATGAGACCCAGTGTTGAAAGGCTGAGGGAGAGACAGAAAGAGAATATTATCAAGTGTAGCTAGATGTAGCAAGTCACACAAAAGCAATTTATTCCTTCCTTTTAATGAAAAAGTTAGTATTCAGTGCAGTAACATGGCTCAACAGGTAAAGGCAGGAGGACTGAGTTAGGTCTGTTAAGCCCACATAAAGGAAGGTGAGAACAGACTCCATGCACAGTAATCCTGACATGCATGCCCTGGCGCTTCATACATGCATGGGCATGCCCACATCCTCATAAACAAATATATAAATGTAATAAAAAATTTAGAACAGCTAGCAGAAGGTGGCCCTCTCCTTCTACAATGTGAGTCTGGTTGACTGGCTTGGGCAGGCTTCTTTACCCACTGAGCCATCTTGCTAGCTCAGCAAAGCTTTTCTTAAAGGGTCAGATAGTATTTTAGGCTCTGTGGGACTTAAGCTCTCTACTGTAACTGCTTAATTGCCACAGTAAAACAAAAACAGGCATAATGAAAATATAAGTAAATGTGGTTATTCTGATAAAACTTTATATACAAAATCAGTCAACAGGGATAAGTGAGGATAGTGAAAGGATGAATATGATCCAGGTATGTTATATGTATTATGAAAACACATAAAACAATTCTTCTATATCATCAAAATATCCTGAAAATATTTTTAAAACAAACAAAACAGGCAACAGCCAATTAGGCTTATGGGCAGCTTGTAGTCACTGGCTTACTGAATCTGTGATACTATACCTTCTGATTTTTAAATTTTTCTTTTGTCAAGAAATAGCCTTACTCTGTAGTCTAGATCAGCCTTGAGATCATAGCAACCTCCATCTCAGCCTCTTGGATACTGAGGTATAGGAGTAAGCCAACATACTCAGCTCCTCCTTCCTTTCTTCCTTTCTTGCTTTTTTTAAAAAAGATTTTATTTACTTTATGTATGAGTGCTCCATTTGCATATATACCTGTATGCCAGAAGAGGGCATCAGATTGCAGTATAGCTGGCTGTGAGCCACCATGTGGTTGCTGGGGATTGAACTCAGGATCCCTGGAAGAGCAGATAGTGCTCTTATCTGCTAAGCCATCTCTCCAGCTCCCCTCCTTTCCTTCTTTAAATACTTATTTTATTTATGTATTTATTTATTTTGCTTACTTGGTTTTTCAAGACAGGGTTTCTCTGAGTACCCTTGGCTGTCCTGGACTAACTTTCAGCCTGAGCTGCTCTTGAACTCACAGAGATCTGCCTGCCTCGGCCTCCTGGAGTGCAGGGATTACAATGTGCACCACCACGCCCAGCTTTTTCTTTTTCTTTTTTCTTTTTTAATTTTGAGTGTGTGAGCACACATGAGTGTAGGCTCCTGGAATCAAGTGATAGAGAGCTGTAAGCCACCTGACATACATAGATGCTGGGACCCAGGCAAGCACTTTTAACCTCTGAGCCATCTCTCTGGTCCTTCTCTTTTGCATTCTTGGCATTCTGTGGCAGTGTTCTTTTTTCTTGTGATCTGTTTGAGTTTATTAGGTTTATTGATTTTTTTTTTAAACCACATTTTATTTTCATTGATTTTTTTCCTCTTTTGTTTGCTTGCTTTTTGTTTCATTAATTGCTCTTAATGTATTATTCCGTTTCAGTGTTTTATAGAGGCATAAATCATTGCTTTTCTATCATAAAATTTGAGCCTGTCAGATTTGGTAAGATTTGTAAGCCCACCACTTGGGAGGCAGGGGATCACTGTGAGTCCCAGGCCAGCCTGGACTACAAAGCAAGATCCTGTTTTTAACAAGCAAATAAATAAATAAATAAATAAAGTTTAGCATTATTTACATAAAACACCTACACAAACAAAAACAGTATTTAATCATTATTAAATGCTACTTTATGTTGCTTAGTTACTTTTCTCATTGTTGTGACCAAATACCTGAGAAAAAGCATCGTAAAGAAAGGCTCATTCAGCAGAGCGCAGTCCACCATGGAGAAGTTGGTTGAAGGTGCTGACCAGGATGCAGAGAGAAGGGAGAGCCAGAGCTCAGCTGGCTTTTCCCTTTTCCCCTTTCTATGCAGTCTAGGACCCAGGCCTGTGGAAGAGGCCACCACATTCAGAGTGGGTCTTCAGTTACATTCAGACTCTGGTGTGTGCTAAGTGCTTATTAATGCAGCAAGCTGGCCACAGAAATGAACCACCACATGCGTGGGTCCATTGGGGTCAAATCATTAGAAGCACAGGAAAACAGTTCTTCTCCATCCATTCACTGCATGAGAATAATTCCTCCTCTTAGATTATGAAAAGGTAATTAACCATTTTTAAAATATGAATTGGTGTGAGGGTGTCAGATCCTCTAAAACTGTTGTTATAGACAGTTGTGACCTGCCATGTGGGTGCTGGGTCCTCTGGAAGAGCAGGGAGTGCTCTTAAACTACTGAGCCACCTCTTCAGCTGTGATAATTAACCATCTTTTTTGTTTTGTTTTGTTTTTGTTTTTGTTTTTGTTTTTGTTTTTCAAGACAGGGTTTCTCTGGGTAGCTTTGGCTGTCCTGAACTCACTTTGTATACCAAGCTGGCCTTGAACTCACAGTGATCCACCTGCCTCTGCCTCCCGAGTGCTGGGATTAAAGGCATGTACCACCATGCCTGGCATAACCATCTTAAACAGACACCAACTCTGAACACTAGTTACTAGAAACTTAACCTCTGAAGGATAGCTTAGTCTCCAAGATTCAATTGCTGCTGCTCTTGGAAAACAGTGAGAGGAGGAGGCAGGGGCACTGGGGGAGTCAATGTTGGATTCCAGAAGTAACGTGGATAAAAGGTGAGGTGAAAATAAACTCCTATTTTAGATCAGTTCCTCTTGCTGCCCACGCCTCCATTGGCTGGCTCTGCTCCCAGAGCTTAGGCAAAGCAATATTAAATGCTTACCAAAAAAAGGGCTTACAGTTGGTAAAACCCAAGACTGACGACCCTTTGAGAATGGCTGGAGCTCACTGTTGGTAGAAACATGTAAAAATCAGTTAGAGCAATGCACAAAGCTAACCACGGTCTGTAATGGCGGCAAAGCGAAGAAGCCAGAACTCCCTATGTGTCACCTGGATGACCCACAAAACTAGGCCCTGGAACTAGCACTGCTTACTCTCCTCACTCCTCAAGACACAGAATTCTAATAAATCTGGCACAAAATCTAGACCAGGTCCCATAATCCAAGTAGCAGAGTGGAAATGTCTGCAGAATAAATGAATTATTGCCAGGAGGAAACTCACTACATACTTTCAGTAAGCTGTGAACAACTCTGGAAATATTTAGAGACACTGCAGTTGCCTCTGGCGTTCTTAAAACTCAGGCAGGTAACAAGGCTGATTTCAGGAGCAAACTTGGAAACTGCACTGGCTGGCAGCCACACTGGGGAGTAGAGACAGACACTCACCACCTCAAAAACCACACAAAGAAAGCACCCGGGAAGTGAACCAAATCATCCATCATACTGCATCCAAAGGGAAGGAAACAGAAGTAGGGACCAGCATTGCTTCAGAAAAGAAAAACCCGGAACAAGTGATAAGCTCTTCCCTTGGGTGGGGGTTTTCTGCACAAAGAGGGCATTGGGTAGGTGAAATCTGTTTCAGTGAATGTTTTAATTTACCAACACTAAAATAATTTTTATGAATTCTTACAACTCTGTAACAATGTACAGCATTCATCAAATGTTTTCACCTGGACCTACTAATGAACTACTGTCAAGCAGGAAAGCCAAAGCCTTCACTTTGGTGCAGAACCTGTGGACTGTGGCTGTATAGCCTCCACCTTCCAGCAGTCACCATCAAAGCTATGCTGCGTCTCAGCCAAGATGACCGCCACAGAAAACAACTGGGAAAAACCAGGCACACTATCAGAATTGCTCAAAACCACCTAAGGAGCAACCCCACCTTTCTTTTGCTGTTCGGGTGTCTGTTGCCTGCACACCCACTGGTGAACAAATACAGAAATGGTGCCGTGTTCCTCCCCACACCAGTTTTCCTCCGCAGCACACACTTGGAAAGCCAGGCAGGCAGATAACAAAATACCTCAACAGGGTACAATTAGGCATTATGAAGCGTGAAAAAGGCCAGAGTAATATCATTCCCCCCTCTCCTCTTTCTCAAAAGGGCCAACACTTTTTTTTTCCCTCAACTGCACACGTTGGACTGAAGGTGGCAGCTGCCTCACAAAGCAGTCCTTTGAAAAGAAAATAATTGCTATGCACTGCCTTTGCTGTGTGCCTAGATTGTTAAGAGCACAGTTTGTTAAATGTTATGGTGTAGGTAACTTGCTGAAACTAAACTCTCTGCTAAACAAGAGTTATTAGGCTTTCATTCCTTTCCCTCGACTGCAGCATTTCCATGTTGCCATTATGACAAACTCCCCAGGACACAGCTGCCCAGCACATATGCCTCTGCTGTTTACATTAACTCTTTTCTTTTTTTCTGTTTTTTGTTTTGTTGTTGTTTTTGTTTTTCAAGACAGGGTTTCTCTGTGTATCCTTGACTGTCCTGAACTCACTTTGTAGACCAGGCTGGCCTCGAAGATCTGCCTGCCTCTGCCTCCCAAGTGCTGGGATTAAAGGTGTGTGCCATCACACCTGGCTCTACATTAACTCTTGATGACCCTGATGACAGTTAAGAACACTGGCTGCTCTTCCAGGAGACCCAAATTCAGTTCCCAGCACCCACATGACAGCTCACACTGTCTCTAGCACCTATGTTTCTCTCTGCATGGTCTCTGCCTGCCCACCCCATGCAGTCTTCGTCCTTTAAGTGCTAGGGCTGAAGCTTGTAGCTTTGAACTCACAGGCTCAGCAAGATGCTTGACACTTAGTCAGCATTCACAGAATTTCCTTAGTTTGTAAAGTTCATCCAATGTTTAAATAATTTGTTATTTTAACTAGTAAAACTGAGCAAAAGATGTCACCTCTAATGTGGAATCACTTGAGTTTTAGTCATTTGAGTCAGATTTAATGCTGATTAGCCTCCTTGAAAATCAGTTTTGAAGTTAGGTGTGGTAAGCTGCCTGCAGTCTCAGCATTCAGGGAGCTGAGGCAAGAGGACCTGAGCTAGACCCTGTCTCAGAAGAAAGAGGAGGAGGAAAGGGGAGGGGAAACTGAGGAAAGAAAGCCCTAAGCCAGAGCATCATGAGTTGTGTAGAGCAAATCTGAAGAAATGCGGAGTGGCTGAAGGGCTTTCCTGTCAAAGCCCTAAGCTGGAAAGTCCTTTCAAATCACATTGCAAGTCTTTCTTTATGAAAAGACCAACCCACATTTCAGCTCCTAGAGCCATTTCAGACACTCCACTTCACTTCAAGATGAGAGAGGGTTCCACCATGGAAACTTCTAAACACAGGCAACAGCTTCCAAGTTCACTGCTGGCACCTGGTCCACTCTCCTGTCCTTTACCTAAGAAAGAAAAATGTAAAGCAACTCAAAGTTCTGGCCACTTATGTGAAAACATGGAAACCACCCTATCTTGGTTTTAATTCTGATGTCTTCAGCTTCTGCTTGCTAGTTACTAATAAATGAAAGTTTGCATTAATTGGATATAGTTGTCATTACGTTTCAAAAGGCCCATCTGTCAAGGTTTAGCCCAGAGCCATTTTTCACAACCAAGTGTTAATCAAATCACTGGTATAGCTGAAAATAGCTCTTTCCATAAAGTCACCTGCTCAGAAACAATCCACTCATCAGGACTTTATAATACTAAAAGGCAGATCGAAGGCAAATGATTAAAATATGTACTTAAAAAAAAGCTAAGTAGGGGGGTTACATTGCTGCATATGATGTACTCAGGATCCTGCTTTGCTTTTTCTCCCACTACCTTATGACTAAAAGACTCTTGAGAATGCTGTCAGCAAGGAGAGCACGCCTCCAAGCCACAGCGTGAAGGGAGCCCACACCTCTCTGTGTAATGCTGTCTTTGTTTTTCAAAAAGCACAGGTATCAAGTGATAACAGATAAGCTTTGGTTTGCATATAAAAGTATAGGCTCTATAAAGAAAGAAAATGTAAAAAATCAAAAGCACCTAGATATGCTGCAGAGGACCTAGCAGTCCCCTGTGAGGTCCCCTTGTCGCTGCTATTGTTAAGGAGCCGCAGTGGATTGCTGTGGATTGCTGTCTCCGACTGTGGTTATTATGAGCTGATAAATTATTTGCATTCAACAACAATCACACCAGCCTTCTTCTGAAACCCACACAAAGAACCTTGAATCACAGCCTTGTTTTGTTTGGGAGAAGGTTTTCCCTCCACCCCTGGTTTGTTTTCTTGTTTCTAAAGAAAGGGTCATTTAGAAGGCTATGGCAAAGATTTACAGATTAAATAAACTACCAATAAGCATGAAACAAGAAAAAATTAGTTAGCTGTAAAGTGTTATTTCAGCAGAAATGGCAAATAAAGAAAAAGTTTGTCAATTTATCCATTGAAAGCCTCTTTTTTTTTTTTTTAGCATTATGTAAGTGTCAAAAAAAAAAAAAAAAAAAAAAAGAAAAAACATCTGCAGTAGGCTGAACTGGGACATATGAGGACTCGATACAACTGAGCTTCCAAAACTTAAATATCTCAAACCACTTTTTGCTTATAGCAAATAAAACAGAGAGCTGCAGATGCTTTCTCATCTGTGTGTAAATGAAAGCGGAGCTGTGCGAGTAGTTAGTATTCTTAGAACTGCTGAGAGCCAGTTTATTTAAATTAAATCAAAGCCAATCTGTATCTGTACAAAAATAATGTTCTCAGGGCTCTGACTCTCTAGACGCTACAGAGCAACATATTCTCCCTCCATACCTCCCTCTGACATGAAGAAGTGAAAAGAGCCAGCAGATTGAAACCGCTTCAGAGGGATCCAGGAGAGGGAGGTTCAAAGGAATCAAAATAGCCCATGTCTCAGCAGCCACCTGCTATAGAGCAGGGCTTGGCTTCTCTCTGCCCTGTTCTTTGTGCTCCCACAGCACATCTTGGAATTTATTATGCGCCTGTCTTTTCTACCTCTCCCCTGCCTCCATACTGTGAACTCTAATGGCAGGAACTGGGTTTTATTTCAGGCTGGTATAGTATCTGTTGACCTAAAAAGTATCTGCAGCATGTAGTAACACCTAGATATTAGTTCCCACCAGTTATTTTAACTGCATATTTTAGAGAGGGTCTGGAGATAGCTCAGTTGGTAAGACGCCTACTCTGCAAGCATGGAGAACTGAGTTCGAAGCTCTAGAGCCCATTTTAAAAAGCCAGGGGTGCCAGGCGGTGGCACTCAGGAGGCAGAGGCAGGAAGATCTCTGTAAGTTCGAGGCCAAAGCGAGTGCAAGACAGCCAAGGCTACATACATCCTGTCTCAAAAGTCAAAATAACAAAACAAACAAAGCCAGAGGCAGTAGCTGGGGCCTGTAACCCAGCTCTGGAGTGGGTGTTGGTGACTCTGGCTAGCCAGTCTCTAGTCTAAACAATTGATGCTTTGGTTCAGTGACAGGTTCTGTCACACAAAATACAGGCGAGGCCAGGCGTTGTACAAGTGTGTTTAATCCCAGCACTCAGGAGGCAGAGATAGCAGATCTCTGTGAGTTTGCAGCCAGGTTGGTCTACATAGTGATTTTCAGGTCAGCAGGAGCTACAAAGTGATGACCCTATCTAAAAATATGTAAATAAATATGTAGAAAGCAATCAAAAAGACACTTGGCATCAACCTCTGGCTTTTACCTGCATAAGCACACATGCATATGTAGCCACATTCACATATATACACAACCCACACCAAAAAATAAAATTAAAATAATAAATATCTTACATAACTTGTTGAAAATGCAGCTGCTAGGAACACAGGGCTGCATTTCTGGTTTTGTGATAGAAATGTGCCTAGCATGCTTGAGCCCCTGAATTCAATCCCCAGTACTTAAAAAATTAGCATATTTCAAGCCTCTAACTATTATAAAACACTCCTAAAGAACCAAGGATTACAAATATTAGAAAAGTGTAACTTGATGCAGTGTTGACATGTGTCCCCTTATCTAGTACAGACATGCAGCTTTTAATTGGCTTTACTTTTATGACATATTTTTTTTTTTCCCAAGACAAGGTTTCTCTTATATTCCTGGCTGTCCTGGACTCACTTTGTAGACCAGGCTGGCCTGGAACTCACAGAGATCCACCTGCCTCTGCCTCCCGAGTGCTGGGATTAAAGGCGTGCGCCACCACACCTGGCCTTATGACATATATTTTGACACACTGTTTTTTATCCTATACCATCGCTCTTAAGTTTCATAATTTATGCATTCTATTGACAAAAATTAAACTCTGGATAAATTGGTCAAGGCTCCTAGCCACTAATTATCTAACATGGACTCTCTCTAAATACAGAGAAATTGCTGTCTGTGTCTATGACATGGCATCGTTTCTATGCTGAGTCAAAGAGATTAATTCCAAGATTAATTCTAGGTAGGACACCAAAATGTCTCATGTGTCTGTCTGCTCCTTCCGCCCCCTGACACACATGTCAACCTATGGAACCCTGTGGTACACAGGGGCTTTCACCTCTACCATTTCTTCCCCACTGATGGAAGCAGCCATGCTGCCAAGTACTTCCCACAAAAGTACAGAAGGGTGGAGGCAAAACAGCTCAATCAAAACAGCTTGGGAAAAGAAAGGAGGGAACACTTGTCAGAGACAGGCTCCAGGGATAGACAAGAAAACTTTTGCTTCTGTCTTGACCATCCTGGGTAAATAATCCTGTTCTAGATCTGCTTTCCTGAGCTGAGAGGCCAGGCTTCCCACCCTTTAACCTTGCACAAAAGGAACAACATTAAAATCCACCTTGTTATTTGAAAAGTACCTTGCGAGAAATGTCACCAAGCACACCGTAGGGAGCACAGTGGAAGGCAGCTCTGGGAGCCAGGCAGTGAGAAGGTGGGAGAGGGGGCACACAGAGAGGAGGAGGCGCAGCTGCTGCACTGCAGACCCGATTGCCTGCTGCAGGCCAGATGCTGCTGACTGACCCGGCAGGGTACAGATTACTTGATTTTCTGAAATGGAATATGGCTCTTGAGTGCCTGTCTACAAGGCAGCTTCATTTATTCTGATTACGACCATGCATACTGGCAGGACCATTTCCATAGCCTCCAGCTGACTCAGATTGCTTTGGTCAATAAACACTGAGTTATTGGGGGGTGGAGGTGAGGCATTTTAAGTAGATATCAGTTCTCTTAAAACTGTAAATCTTGAATCAGAAATGAAGACTAAAAAAATAAAGCCAAATCAATGTAAACACCACTCCTAGTCTCAGCATTCCCTTTACTCCTACAAGAGAGAGAATTCAGGAACATGCATTTATCTCACTCAGATGTGTTTGAATTAGAATCAAAGCATAACATCAAGCCAGTTGGAAAAACATTCCTAAAACCCAGCATCTGCTGAGTGAGTTTTCAAAGGGGAGCCGGGACAAGATGCTGTGGAACCATCATTAGGGAAGAGTCTACACAGCTTCAGACAGGCCTTGGCCATGGTGCCTCTGCTTCTTACTCCTTAGACAATGTCAGTGATGAACCCTCCATTCAAGGGTAATTCCTTCTCATCTTATGGTACTGTCTAGTTTCCCTTTGTGATTGACAGGGAAATTCAGATTGCTGGAGATCTTCACCTGAGTAAGGAACTTGAAAGCAAGAAGACAAGAACACTCTGATGTGAGTAAGACCTTTCAGTATTGATTGCTGGTCTACCCAGTGCCCCTGAATGGATACATCTAAATGTGGAGCACAGACTATAGCTATAATACTTGTTCTCTCTCTCTCCAGACAAACGCTCTCACTGCTGACTAGGGATGTGGGTTACTCAAGGTGAGAGTAGGTTGAGTTGAAAGAGAATTGGAAGCATATGCCTGCATAATTCTGACTTGTAGTACAATCAATTGATTGAACCCACAGCTTCCTGCATGCTAGGCAAGTACTCTACCACTGAGATATATCTCCAGCCTGTTTGTTTTTTGATGCATCACGTAGTTCAGGATGGCCTAGAACTAACTCTCCACCAACCCCAACTCCCCACTGCCTGCTCAGCCTTCTGAGAGAAGTACATGCAAATGTTATCTGAGACCTCTATCCACACAATTCTTAGCAGAGGATTATTCTGTTGGTGTACTATCCCAGCAATTCTCCAGGATTACTCAAGTTATACTATATGTGAAACTTGGCTAACTTGAGGTATCAAATTGCTCAGTCTTAGGCCAAGCATGGCAGTACACACTTTTAATCCCAGCACTGGGGATGCAGAGGCTGGAGGGTCTCTGTGAGGTAGAAGCCAGTTTGGTCTACAGAGTGAGTTCCAACCAGGGCTACAAGTGAGTCCTTGTCTCAGTAATAATAATCATGATCATGATCATCATCATCATCATCATCATCATCATCATCGTACAGCCTAGTTTCCTACATTCCTAGAATTCTAAAAGGTATGCTGTATTGTCATTGTCATTACATTACCTTGGGACCATCTTTTTTGTTCGTTTGTTTGTTTGTTTGTTTGTTTGTGTTTGTGTTTTTGTTGAGACAGGGTTTCTCTGTGTAGCCTTGCCTGTCCTGGACTCACTTTGTAGACCAGGCTGGCCTCGAACTCACAGTGATCCGCCTGCCTCTGCCTCCCGAGTGCTGGGATTAAAGGCGTGCGCCACCACACCCGGCTTTTTTTTTTTTCCTATTGTGTATGGGTATTTTTCCTACATGTATGCCTATGCACCATATGCATGCAGTACCTGCCAGATGAGGATGTTGTATCTCCTGGGACTAGAGTTACAAAGACACTATGTTAGTGCTGGGAATTGGACCCAGGTCCTCTAGCAATTCAATCAGTGCTCTTAACTGATGAGCCATCTCTCCAACTCTAAACTCCCAGTATTCCTCGGAAAGAGAATTTCCATTCCCCAGAGATGTGAAAGATATCAATAGAAAGCAAGCTCAATTAACCAGCCTAGCTCATTACTATGTTTCTAATGCTTATAATAGCTGGCACACAAAAACTACACTTTGAACAAAGGAAGGAACTAACTCTGAAATCTACCTCCAACACAAAATCCAAAAGTAATTCAGAATCAACTCCAGTCAAAGCACTATCCTGAGTGGGCCAGATATGGTGTCTCACACCTTTAATCCCAGCACTAGGGAGGCAGAGGCAGGCAGATCTCTGTGAGTTCGAGGCTAGCTTGGTCTACAAAGCAAGTCCAGGACAGCAAAGGCTACACAGAGAAACCCTGTCATGAAAAACAAAAAACAAACAAACAAACAAACATAAAGAGCAAAACACTCTCCTGAGCCAGGAGTGGTGGCACACATCTGTAATCCCTGTGCTGAGGTAGGCAGAGGCAAGAGGATGGCAAGTTTGAGGCCAGCTTGAGCAACATAGCAATACTCTGTCTCAAAAAATAAAACCCACTGTCCTGACCAGAAGACCAGCATGGTCTGCCATAAGACTTTGCCAAGCATGAACACATCATCATGTCGAGGGAAGTGAAGCAGGGCGGAGACCACAGAGTGATATGTCGGCAGAACACAGACCTCCTCTGGAGGAAAAGTAAACAGGTGACCTGTGGTCCTCCTCAGAAAAACAGCACAACTTTGGAGAGTACCTGATACAATTCGTTCATTCATGGACTTGAACCAGGTTAAGCTTGTGTAGAAATAAGTGGGGCAGGGGGCTGGAGACATGGTTCAGAAGTTAAGAGCACTGTCTGCTCTTCCAGAGGTCCTGAATTCAATTCCCAGCAACCACATGGTGGCTCACAACCATCTAGAATGAGATCTGGTGCCCTCTTCTGGCCTACATGTGGATACTGTATTCATAATAAATAAAAAAATGAATCTTCTAAAACAAAAAAGAAAAAAGAAAAAGAAATGAATGGGGACCTACTTTTTTATTTTTTAATTTTTTGGGTTTTTCGAGACAGGGTTTCTCTGTGTAGCCTTGGTTGTCCTAGACTCACACTGTAGACCAGGCTGGCCTTGAACTCACAGCAATCCACCTGCCTCTACCTCCCAAGTGCTGGGATTAAAGGCATGCGCCACCACGCCCGGCTTGGGGCCTACTTTCTATGACAATGCAGAAAGGCTGGCTGCCTGCAGTATGCATAGAACATGGAGACTGACATCCCATTGGACAGAGTTAAGCCAGCACAGAACTCAAACTTGTTGCTGCTGTGTCACTCTGAAATTAAACAAGACTTTTCACCAATTGAATCCTGCATGAGAATAAGTAGTGCTAATATTTATTGAATGAACCTAGAAGTAGGGTGAGCCCTTTGCATGAATATTTTATGTAATTCCCACAACAACCCTATGAGAGGCACTTTCACCCCACTTTATAAAAGCAGAACCTGATGGAGTTTAGCAATACAAACCAGTTCTACAAAGCCCAGGACTTATTCAGGCATGCTCTTGGCTGAGGTGTACCTCTTGCTAACTTATGAACAGGCAGGTAGTCAAGACTAACACCTTTTTTTCCTTCTTTCTTTCTTTCTTTCTTTCTTTCTTTCTTTCTTTCTTTCTTTC
>OU015754.1:60011092-60073316 GCA_907169655.1 Acomys percivali | reverse complement strand
AGGAGGCAGAGACAAGAGGATCTACCTGAGTACAAGGCCAGCCTGGTCTACAAAGTGAGTTCCAGGATAGCCTGGGCTCTTACACAAAGAAACTCTGCCTCAGAGAAGGGGGAAAAAGACACCAAGGACCAGCAAGATGGCTCGGTGGTTAAAAGAGCTTGACACCAAGACTGATGACCTCAGTTTGATTCCTGGTACCTATATGGTAAAGGAAGTCCTCTAACTTCTACATTAACACACACACACACACACACACACACACACACACACAAATAAATGTAATAAGCAAACAAAATTCAAGGGCTGAAGATATAGCTTAACTTTTTTTTTTTTAAGACAGGGTTTCTCTGTGTAGCCTTGGCTGTCCTGAAACTCATTCTGTAGACCAGGCTGGCCTCAAACTCACAGAGACAAGCCTGCCTCTGCCTCACGAGTGCTGGGATTACAGGTGTGCACCACCACTACCCAGCTTGGAGATATAGCTTAGTTGGTAGAGTGTACAAGGTCCTGGGTTAGATCCCTGGCAGTTCATAAACCAGGTAAGGTGACACACTTTTGCAATCCCAGCTATTAGAATATGGGGCAAGGGGATCTGAAGTTCAGGGTCATCTTCAGCTACATGGTAGTCAGGCACCAGTCTGAGATACATAATAATCTGCCAACAAGACTAATTGTCATTTTCTTATTCAAAAATCTGTTTAACTTGTGACTTCTCCCATAAACAGATCAATGTAAAATTTAAAACAAAACAAAAGAAACCTCAGAGTTAATCTCCACAATAGATCAAGTGGACCTAAGAGACATTTACAGAATGTTCTATCCAAGAGCAAAATAAAAATTCTTCTCAGCCAACCAATAGAACTTTCTCTAAAACAGGCCATAAAGCAAATCTTATGAAGTGCAAGAAAAATGAAAAGAAGTTCTTCTATCTTAACACAACATAGTGAAATAAAACTTGAAATAATTAACAAGAAAACCACAGGTATTATATAAATATTTAAAGACTGAACAATAGACTCTTGGATGACCAGAAGGTCACTAAAGATGTGAGAGAGAAAATTTTAAAGTTTCTAGCACCAAATGAAATGAAAGCACAACTTACCGAACCTTTGGGATACAGCAAGGCAGTTAGTTCTAAGAGGAAAGTTTATAGCTATGAGTGCTTACGTTGAAAACCAGAGACACCACAGATAAATTATTTAAGTTCTTAGAAAAACAAGAACAATCCAAATCCAAAAGTAATAGACAGAAATAAATAATAAAGGTGAAGGCAGAACACAGAGGACCAGCCAGATGCCTGTCTAAGAGACAAATGGACAGATAATGAGGCACAGTCACATAATAGAGCTGTGTTCAGCCATAAAGAATGAGATCACGTGAGCTCCAGGAAAGTGGATGGAACTGGAGAGCATCATGTCGCCAGATTCAGAGAGGCAAATACTATCTGTTTTTTCATGCTGAATCTAGGTTTTAGATACACTACATCTATTGTATATACATGAAGATTGGGAATTATCTGAGGGAAAGAGAGATGGAAGAAGTAGAAGGGAGTGAATATAAGCAAGGTTTAATGATATGTATACCAAAAGAAGGCTATAATGAAACTCATCATTCTGTACACTGAAATAATTAAAACAAAACAAAAACTCTTCCCCAGCACTCCAGCGGATCGCTGTGAGTTCCAGGCCAGCCTGGTCTATAAAGCAAATCCAGGACAGCCAAGGCAACACAGAGAAATCCTGTGTCAAAAAACCAAAAACCAAAAACCAAAACCAAAACCAGAAAACCTTACAACTTTGGACCGGTGTGATGGCTTGGTAGGGTAAAGTCCCTACAACGCAAGCCTGACAATCTGCACTTGATTTCCAGAAGCCATGTAAAGGTTAGCATAGAAGCAGCTCCACACAGTTATCCTCTGACCTCCATACGGATGCCATGGTATGCATGTGTCCATATGTACTAAAAACAATTTCTAAATTAAATATTGCTTCATATTTCCTCTTTATTGGTCTCTTTAAAATTTTTGTTTTGAGCTTCTCTATGCATACATAGACATTCATATATTATTTTATATAATGTATAAATAAGCATATACTGGGCACAACTTCCAACATATTTCTAGATTATAGAACATAATCAAGAACATTTAAACCAGGCATGGTGGCTCATGTTCATAATCCCAGTGCTTGGGAGGCTGAGGCATCAACTGCTACAAGTTCAAGGTCAATCTGGGTTATCCAGTTAGTCCCAGGCCAGCCTTGGCTACAAAAATTAGACCCTGTCTCAAAGAAACCCCAAACCAGAGCTGGGCACATAGCTCAGTAACAGAGCACTCGCCTAGCATGCACAGGCACTGCAGGGAGAACAGGAAATGAAGAGAGTGGAAGACACAGAATTTGAGCCTGGCCTAGTGGCGCAGACTTGTAATACAGGGATGCTTAAGAAGCTGAAGCTGAGGGGGCTGGAGAGATGGCTCAGAGGTGAAGAGCACTGGCTGCTCTTCCAGAGGTCCTGAGCTCAATTCCCAGCAACCACATGGTGGTTCTTAATCATCTACAATGAGTTCTGGTGCCCTCTCCTGGAGTGCAGAAGTACACGTAAGCAAAAAAACCACTGTGTACATAATAAATCTTTAAAAAAAAAAAGAAGAAGAAGCTGAAGCTGAGTCATAAGGATCGAAAGTTCAAAGACTCCCTGGGCCACATAGGATATAGTCTGTGGACAACCTCTCTAAGAAAGATTAAAACTGAGGCTGCTGGGAATGGCAGCCACTCCTGACCTCCTAGGAACTGCCCTTCCAGTAGTACTCAGCAGGGCACAGTGCAGCCACATCCCTTACACCTTTGCTCTGAGTGTCCATTGCCTGGGAATACCTTCTGCGTCCTTCAGGTTCAACTTTCAAAACCGCCCAGGTATCAGCTTCTTGGAAAGGACTCCAGGTTCTCCCCTTCACCCACAGCGAAACGTTCTTCTCTGGTTCCAGCAGCACAGGGCCTGAATCCCTCCATCTTTTCACTTCACATAAAGTAGTGTTTGTTTCTCTCATGAAACTGGACATTTTTGCAGGGCAGGAGCCATTCTGCCTCATCTGGAGCCAGAGTCCTACTAAGTCCTCTAATAATTAACTAGGTATAAGTCTCCTTCTTGGAGGCAGAAGATCAGAAATTCTCCAGAGTCAGCTGCTACCTTCAGGCCTATACTGGCCTTCTTGTTTTAGGATTCCAAGGCCAATTAGGTCTGTGTCTCATGCACACATTACTCTTCAGATACAGCCTTTCTTGTTTGGAGATGTTAATATAGTTCATATTTTAATCCCATCTGTTGGTTTCAAAGGTACTATGCCTCCTTAAATTGTCTTTAAGACTTCTACCTTAGCTGACTTCTACCTTAGTTGGGCCTGGTGGCGCACACCTGTAATCCCAGCACTTGGGAGGCAGAGGCAGGCAAATTGCTGTGAGTTTGAGGACAGCCTGGTCTATAAAAGCAAGTCTAGGACAGCCAAAGCTACACAGAGAAACCCTGTCTCAAAAAGTGTAAACAAACAAACAAATAAGACTTCTACCTTAAGACTTCTACTCTGATTATTTTGGTTTCACAGTTTAATTCTCAAAAAATAATCTCCTAGGCTAGAGAGATGGCTCAGCCATTAAAGGCTAGGCTCACAAGCAAAAATATAAGAGTTAGGTTCCCAGCATCCACAGCTGTCTCTCCAGCCACCTTAAAAAAAAAGTCTTTTTATCGCTAATGTTTGTTGTTGTTGTTGTTGTTGTTGTTTTAATTTATGGTTTTTCAAGACAGGATTTCTCTGTGTAGGCCTGGCTGTCCTGGACTCACAGAGATCCACCTGCCTGTGCCTCCCAAGTATATCGCTAAAGTATTATTCAGCCAACAAATAATTTTATAGTACATTTATGTGCCAAATTTTATACTTTCTTGGAATACCTTACAGAAGCAAAAAAGGACATATTCCTGCTCTTAAGAAGTTGATTAACCGGGGCTGGAGAGATGGCTCAGTGGTTAAGAGCACTGTCTGCTCTTCCAGAAGTCCTGAGTTCAAGTTCCTGCAACTACACCATGGCTCACAACCACCTGTAATGTGATCTAATGCCCTCTTCTGGCATGCAGGTATACATGCAAATAGAGCACTCATATACACAAAATAAATAAATAAAATTAAAAAAAAAAAAAGAAGTTGACTAACTACTGAAGAATTTCCAAGTTCTTAGGGTCATCTCACATTTGTTATCCAAAATGATAATCACCAGGTCCAAAATGCTCCTCTCAAACCACACAGCAGTAAAATTATACAGAAAAACACTGACTCAATAGCCCACAAGGAAGAAGATAGGGTATCTTTTATCAGATAAATCATAACTACTCATTTCTGGCAGTGGGCTTCACCACTGAGTCCAAAGCAGAAATGAAAAAGAGCCAACTAAATGACGTCAGTGGGTACCTGGAGCTCTTCTAAAGGAGGGGCCAGCTACTAAGTGGTGCCCAGGAATGAGCACTAGCTGAAGAGTGCTCTTATTTTTTTTTTTTTTCAGGAAGAATTCATATGATCCACGAGCTACATGATAACAGAAAATAAGGAAGGGGGCTGGAGAGATAGCTCAGGGGTTAAGAGCACTGACTACTCTTTCAGAGGTCATGAGTTCAATTCCCAGCAACCACATGGTGGCTCATAACCATCTATAATGTTATCTGATGCATACTGTATACATAATAAATAAATCTTTAAAAAATAAAAAATAAAAAAGCAGCCCATCTTTGATCAGGGAAAAATGTAAGTGCTCAGGTAAAAGCTGAATAAACACAGCATATGAACACCAACTCTAGCTATCTGAATAGGTTTTCACCTGTGTCATTTTGTTATTGTATTGCCTGATAGATTTTTGACTCCTTACTTTAAAAAAAATTCTTCCTAAGTGTGGTGGCACACACCTTTAATCCAGCACTCAGGAGGCAGAGGCAGGTTGATCTCTGAGTTCAAGGGCAGCCTGGTCTACAAACCAAGTCCAGGAAAACCAGGACTACAAGAGAAATCCTGTCTCAAAAAAAAAAAAAAAAAGTTGTTCAAAAACACTAGAAAACAGAAGAATAAAGAGAGCATATTATATAAACATTCAGTTACATATTTTATTTTAGGTTATTTCCTATTATGTAATTTTTTCATGTCATACCATTGATACTGTGGTAAACATGCAGATATTTACCTTGTTTTTACCATTTCACTTTGGATGTCTCCCCACATATTCATTTTCGTATGGAAGGAAACACTGGATAGTATCTGTTCTAGTTACTTTTCTGTTGCTATGATAAAAACACCATGACCAAAAGCAACTTGGGGAGGAAAGGCTTCATTCTGTGGCTAGTGTGGCCTAGAATTCACAGCAGTCCTTCTGTTAAGATTCCATTAGAGAGGGCTGGAGAGATGGTTCAGTGGTTAAGAGCACTGCCTGCTCTTCCAAAGAACCCGGGTTCAATTCCCAGCACCCACATGGCAGCTCACAACTGTCTGTAACTCCAAGATCTGACACCCTCACACCAATGCACATAAATTAAATAAAAATATTAAAAAAAAAAAAAAAAAGATTCCATTAGAGAGCCAGTCATGGCTGGGAGGTGGTGGCGCACGCCTTTAATCCCAGTACGAGGGAGGCAGAGGCAGGCGGATCCCTGGGAGTTCGAGGCTAGCCTGGTCTACAAAAGCGAGTCCAAGGCAGCCAAGGTTACACAGAGAAACCCTGTCTCAAAAAAAAAAAAAACCAAAAAAAAATTAAAATAAAGAGCCAGACATGGGTGGCACATGTCTTTAATCCCAGCACTCAGGAGGCAGAGGCAGGTAGAGCTCTGTGAGTTCAAAGCCAGCATAGTCTATATATCAAGTTCTAGGACATGGCTATAGTAGAGACCTTGTCTCAAAACACACACACAAAACAGAAAACAAAAACATTACATTACATTACAGGCATGAGTGACCATGCTCAGCTCTTGATATATACATATATATATGTACATATACTTCATACACACACACACACACACACACACACACACACACACACACACATTAAAGCCAAGGTCTCACTATGTAGCTGAGATAAACTCATTTTTTTAAAGATTTATTCATTTTATTTATTGCATATGAGTGCTTTATCTGCAGAAGAGGGTATCAGATTACATTATAGATGGTTGTGAGCCACCATGTGGTTGCTGGGAATTGAACTCAGGACCCCTAGAAGAGCAGGTGGCACTCTTAAGCACTGAGCCATCTGTCCAGCCCAATAAACTCATTTTTATTTATGTATGTCAGTATGCACACATACATACAGGTACCCTCAGAGACCGGAAGTTGTTAGTCACCTGACATAGGTGCTGGGAACCAAACTCAGGTTTTTGGAAAAGCAACAAATGCACTTAAGCACTGAGCCATCTTTCCAGTTCCCTCCAACTCCCTCACCATAAACAACTTTTTTTTTAACTTTATGTATATGAGAGTTTTGTTTGTTTGTATATATATATGTGCATTACTTGTATGTCTGGCACACAAAAAGGTCAAAATAGGGAAGGATTACAAATTTTCCTTGGTCCTCAGGAAGAGCAGACTGTGGTCTTGACCACTGAGGCATCTCTCCAGTCCAAAATTCTTTTGGTTTTTTTTTTTTTTTTTTTTTTTTTTTTGGTTTGTTTGTTTGTTTAGTTTTTTCAAGACAGGGTTTCTCTGTATTACCTTGCCTGTCCTGGACTCGCTTTGTAGACCAGGCTGGCCTCGAACTCATAGTGATCCACCTGCCTCTGCCTCCTGAGAGCTGGGATTATAGGCATGCATCACCATGCCCAGTTTAGCCCAAAATTTTTTGTTTGTTTGTTTTCCAAGACAGGGTTTCTCTGTGTAGCCTTGACTATCCTGGACTCGCTCTGAGACCAGGCTGGCCTCAAACTCACAGTGATCCACCTGCCTCTGCCTCACAAGTGCCGGGATTAAATGTGTGTGCCACCACTGCCCGGCCAGTCCAAAATTCTTAAAAGAGGAATTAATTCAAGGGATATGAACTTTTTTAGATCTCCTGATATTTATGACAAAATATTTTATGTTCAAATTCTCTAGCACTATTTGAGGGCAACCATAACTCTCTTTCTTCCTTTGCAGTATGGAATTGAAGTGCCATTTACATACTAGTCAGGTGTTCTACCCCCAGCCTATACCCCAAAACCCTAGATATTTTCACTTTAATCTTCATCGGGATAGATTAAAAATAATTTCTTATCTAAATCTGGAATTCCCCCACAATTCTACTCTTAACCAAGTATAAGCAAAAAATACAGAAAGACTCCAAATCACTTTTTGAGTCTTTGAACTCCTCCTCTTGTACTCTGAATCTTTCAAACAACCAGCTTCTTATCATGGTTCTGGGAAAAAAAGACAACAGCTTTGGTCCTCCAAGAATCACCTATGGTCAGAAGAATTGTGGCGGATCAGAAGAAAACAAACTCAATAAAAAACAAGCTGGGTTGGAATCTTGCTGTGCCATGTTCTTGCTATTTGACTTTAGCCAAGTAATTTTGCTTCTCTGGGTCTCAATTTCCTTATGAATACAATTAGCATAAACTACCTATTTCAGAATTATCATAAAATTTAGACGAGAAAATATGCAATGTTTCTAGAAGTCTGGTATGTGGTTGGTATACTTCCAAAGCAGTGATTTTCCTAATGTAATGGTACTAAATTAATTATGTAATTCAAAGTATCTTGCATAAAAACAGTGCCCAGAACTAGTCAACAAAGCATGATTTTATATAAAAAATATTTAGGTCAGCTTTCTATCTACTGCAGTCTCCACCACTGTAATCATGCAATCAACAGCTACCACTGCAAGACAACAAAACCCACAGTCATTGCTACTAAAATTGCTAGGTACAGTAATTACTTGATTCTCAAGATCATTATAGTGACGGAAATCTTTGTAGCTGTCGGAGCACAGGCTAAATAGTCAACCATGACAGTGGTCTCTACAGCAGAAGGCTTTGGTCATTGTCCAGAATCAGGGAGCCCTCAGAAGTAAGTCTTTCTCAAATTGCTGCTTTCTCACACTCCACACTGTGAAAGGTACCATACCAACAAAAGATCCGGAAGGGTAAAGATAGAAAGCGTATTTTTAAATTTGGCTTGACATTTAGCCTTCTTGGCACTGATGCCTGACAAGAGGCTCTGAGGAGGTAAAAGAGTCTTGAGAAGGAAAGCGTACTCTGTGAAGTCTATCAGCGTGGTTCTTTTCTATTAAAAACAACAAGCAGCGCAGAGCCAGTGAAATGGCTCTACCAAGCAGGCTCGACCACCTGAGTCTGAGCCTCAGAATCCACAGAACGGTGGAAGAAGAGAACTGGCTCCACGAAGCTGTCTCTGACCTCCTCGCACATGCCATCACTGCACGTGCTTTTACTATGTGATCTCCCCCTCAAGTCAGGTTAGGAGCTGGATCTAAGGGAAGTCCAGTGAGGAAGGTAACCATGGGGTCACGGCCAGTCTAGGCGACACAGTGAGATTCCCACTTAAAAAGATAAAAAGCCTTTAGGTAACGCATCATCACATGACAATGTCCAGCTCCAGGACCTCAATCTATCCAACTCTGAAAGATTTTATTTGTTTGCTTTGTCCTTTTGGTCAATCTGCCTTTATAAAGTGGCAAAATGAATACCAATTCTCCCTTATGGGAAAATAATCCAATTCATATCTTGGTTCCAAAACAAACCCAAGCAGGGCGTCGTGTCGAGGGCCTTTAATCCCAGCAGAGGCAGGCAGATCTCTGTGAATTCCGGGCCAGCCAAGGCTACACACACACACACACACAAAAAAAAAAAAAAACAAAAAACCCCTATCTCAAAAAATAAAAAACCAAAAACAAACCCAGCAAGTAAACACCCACCAAGATGATTACCACTCCTGTCAGCCTTCCAGTATGTCTTTAAAACAAACCCAGGAATTCTGTATGCCGATTGTTTGGGAGAGGTGCAGGGAGGAGGAGGTTAAATTTCAAAACTGATACCTGTTGACATCCACAGAGCGCTGAAGCAGAAGAGAGTATAAAGCAGGTAGAGGCTTCTCGGTAGCCTCACTGATGTCTGCCAGCAATATCCTGGCAAAATCCAGGAAGCAGGACTTGGCTTGACTCCCAGTCTCTTCCCCATGGCCTTCCAGAGGGACGGAACCAGTACACTAGAAAGACAGAACAAGAAGAAATTATATGCCAAGTAATTAATAATTGATTCCTGGAAATGTGGAATGCTAGAAAATATGACAGATCAGGAGAAAGAGAAATTTCAAGTGTGTCTTCCAGTGTGCATGCCTGCCAGCTAATGCTCAGCCTGAGCGTTGGCATAGCCTGTAATTATCAGCATGACAACAGAGCAAGAGACATAAAGTGAATCTACTGTTAAAGTGAAACATGTTATATTTCGTTATGGTCTAACCTAACAGGAAACCATCTATGTAGCAGGATGGGAAAGAGCACCAACCTGAGAAAGTAGCTTTGGTTTTCCACTTCTGCTTCTACCGACTGCTTTGTGATTTTGACCTAAGTACTTTGTTATCTATGGAGAGGCTGGACTTCCTCTAGCTAATCGTAATTGTACGGCCCAGTCTTGCTATGGTTTTTCAAGGTGATCCTCTATAGGCACAGCAAGCACTGTCCAGTTTGCTACCATTCCCACAATATCTTACAAATCTACCCAATTTACACTTTTACATTATCTGTTTGATGCAAGTCATTTGCAATCCCTGTCTTAAATTCTTGTATACTTCTCCCCATATGCTTAACTTGGGCACTAAATTAGCTATTCTGTCATCTAGTAGCTATAGAACGTACAGGGAATGGGAGAGGAGAATGACACTGATTTTCCAGAAGTTTCTTCCCTTTTTTTTTCCCCCGAGACAGGGTTTCTCTGCGTAGCCTTGGCTGTCCTGGACTCCCTTTAGTAGACCAGGGTGGCCTCGAACTCAGAGTTCCGCCTGCCTCTGCCTCCCAAGTGCTGGGATTAAAGCCATGTGCCACCATGCCTGGCTAGTTTCTTCCCTCTTGTATAAGGCTTGACAACATATGAGTTGACAGAGTTCTGAAAAAAATTTTTTCAAAAATCTGTTGCTTATATCTGAAGTCCTAGCTATTTGGAAGGCTAAGGCAGAATTACTTAAATCCAGTCCTTCAAGGTAAACCTAGATAATATGAGACACTTGTCTCAAAAAGAAAAATAAAATAAAAAACCTTGTGCCAGTGGTGGTGTTGTACAACTTTAATCCCAGTAGTTGGGAGGCACAGTCAGGCGAATCTCTGTGAGTTCAAGGCCTGCCTGGCCTATAGAAAGTTCCAGGACAGCCAAGGCTACAGAGAAACCCACTCAAAATAAAAAATTAAAAATCTTCTGTCCTAAATATGAACTTGTCATCCACATCTAGCAAATAACACAGGTAGACAACCGTAACCCTCAGCCTCCAGCCAGCATACAAGAAGACCAGCACTGCCTGGAGTGGATTTCAATGCCAATGCCAGGAAATGAAGAGACACTAACACACCACTCCAAACTGAGGCAATGCCTTTCACTGAGCCACAGGCACCTGAAGGACTTCAACTTTCTCATTTCTCTTCTGCCCATTCCTATTTCTACTTTTCCTATGGTTGTACATTAGGACTGAACAGGGGACAGGAAAAAAGATGTGTGGGCCACAAACACATTCAAAGGATTATGAAACGTAGCCTAAGAAACTATACCCAGAAACTTCTCTAGCCTCCCAGGGTGGAATACAGAGTATGTGTGTGCTTGTGAGTGTGTGTGTGTGTGTATCTTACCCAACACATTTCTGCCTACCACAAAAGGATTTAAAACTAAAGGTGACTCAACACCTGTCATCAATATCCTGGTAAGTGGGTGGGAAAGGCAAAAAAGAAATGAAAAGGCTTTGGAAACAGGAGTAATAAACACCATTGGACTAGCAAACCGATAAGAAGTGCACGAGAGAAGCAGAACTAATTTCATTTGCACTCCCAGCCATTTACTCGGCTGAAACCTACAATTGCCTATGGGCACAAATCACTGCTAGTGTCCAGTTTAAGGCTTGCTGACCAGATGAAGGAACAACAAAATACTGCTAAGATCCAAAGTGTTTGTTATCAAATCAAAGGGTAACAACCCAGGGAGAGAACACACACCCCCACAACACTTGATAAATGAAAATCTAGAAAAGCTCCCAGTAGTTCTGGCATTTAGGGCGTTACAAGTACACCCGAAATAAAAAGCACTCTGTGGCAGCAGCTGTTCAGACAGAGCAGGGGGTAATGTTTACTTAATACTTCAGGTTGATGGGGAATGTATCACAGTTCAGTCTGTCAGCTACATACGTGGAACTCCATTTATGTACACAGCGATAAGATATGTTTTAATAACGACGGAGCACGTCTATTCAGCGGGTGTGAGTAATCAAGAATAAAGCTTAAAGGGGGGGGGGAGTCTTAGATATTTGAGAAAGTTACAGAACAGACTGCCATGAATAGCTTTGCTTATATTTGCACACACTGTTTTACAAATAGCTGGAAAAATGAACAGATTGTTCTAGGAGGTCGTCTTTCCAATTTGTTCCTAGTTTCCAGTCTGGTAATCACAAGAAAGCACAAGGAGTGTCAGCTAATGCGCTTCGACAGCATCTATTGTCGGTTGGGCACAACCACCATGAGGGGAGAGCAGGCAAAGCATTCCTGGAACCCCGCCTGAGGTTTTCTATTGTCCTTGACTTCGCTTTGGTGCTCACAGCAGCCACTGTGGGACCCTCTAAGGGCCATAATGGTCAAAACTCTCAAGGAGGCGGGTTTCGCCAACGTGCCCAACCCCGCCCCCTTTATTCTGTATCAACTTTTTTTTTTCTTTTAATCTCGATGAAGAGATCATCAAACACCAGACCCAGCAACAAAGAGAGGAGGCTGCAGAGGTTGAGGGTGTCAGAAGAACCGCAGAACCTGGGGCCTGCCTGGTCTGCTAGTCTGACAGGGACTGGAGGGAGCTGCCTGACCAGGCCTGAGCTCCAAAGCGGGGGGGGGGGGGGGGGGGTTCAGCTTGAGACTCTGACACCTGCAAGGCTAGAAGCAGCTAACTTGCCCTGGCCGCGCCAAGAGCGACAACTCCGGGTCCCAACGCCGGGCCAGCGTACCCCCGAGCTATCGCCCGTCCCGCCTCTGCCCCTCCCCTGAGCTCTAAGGTCCTCGGCCTGGCAGCCAGCCGCCCCGGCCACCTACCGGGGCTCAGGGCCACATAGAGGGGTGCCGGCTCTCGGCGGCTTCCGCCTCCTCCCAGTCCATGGGCTGAGGGGGGCCCCAACCTTCTCTCCCCTCACGCGGAGGAGGAAGAGGAGGAGGAGGAGGAGGAAGAGAAAGAAGGAAGTGCTGGCTCCCCACCCGAACAGCTGCTCCCTCTTGCCTCAGCCTCCCTGGACAGCGACCGCGGCCGGAAACGCCGTCTCCTCCCACCTCCCGGGGCTCAACCCGGAAACACACTCTTCATGCTGATCCCAGCCCTCCCGCCCCCACCCTCCGGAAGCGCAATTCCAGCCGCGAGCCCAGGGTAGGAGGAGGGGCAGTGCTAAGGGGAGAGCTACGCACAAGCGAGGACGTCCGGGCCCTCAGGCTTTTGCCTCGAGCCCTGGCGGGGAGGCCTGCACTTTCCCTCCTTAGCACGAGCACCGAGGCCCCAGACTCCGGCAATGCCCACAAGCAAGATGGCCGCACCAGAGGCAACCCCCTACTGCTTAGCGCCCTGCCGTGCCATTGGCTAGGGCGCGGAGTGAGGCCAGCGCTGATTGGTCGAGAGTGATGCGGGGGTGGGGGTGGAGCTGTTGCAGCCTGGAGCCAAGAGTGGGCAACGCGGCGTGAGCAGCGGCCCCAGGCTCCCGGAGCAACGCGCCCGGAGAAAGACTTCGCCGCTCGGGGCCGCAGCCTGGTGAGCTCAGCCCCCTTCAAGCCCTCCCCTGCCTCTCAGCCGGAGCCTCTCCGAGCGGGCGCTGATCGATGCCGAGACTCCCCTGGGACCCTATCGCGACTCCATCGTGCCATACCGCGACATCACCGTACCCTGTCGAGACTCCATTTTGTCACAGCCCCTTTCAGTATCTATCTCTCTATATATATATTTAAAATATGCCCTATCATATTTGGGGGCTGTCCCCCTTCATGTCGTGATTTCGCTGTGATCTCTCCGTGACATCACCGCGCCATCGTGAAGTGTGATCTCATCGCTGCCCTGTCGTTCGACTTCATCAATGTCGTGTTGTGACCTGGCTGCGGCGGGACAGGTGGTGACCGCCAGGATCCTTTCTCCCCTTCTCATCTCTCCATCACAGCAGCCCCGCTTCGATTATCCGGCTTTTGGATTCTGTTATCCTGAGAGCTACCCGACCCCTCTTTTCCTTCTCCAGCCAGTGCCGGCACCCACAGGCTGGTAGCGGGACGGTCAGGGAGAGAGTACAGGGAGCACAAGGGGTTAATGCCGCTCCTGCAGCTGCTGCAGCCCCTGCACCTGCAGCCTCTGCAAGCCTCTGCCCGAGGGAGGGAAAGGAGAGACCGCAAAGAGGCTGCGGGGGCGATTGAGAGCCCTGGCTGGAGGGGTGGGTCCTCAGGGGAGTCTTCAGAACCTTCTCTGGAGAGCTGGCCTTCTCACTTCTGCTGAAGCCAGTCTACTTTCTCTGAAGAAGGGAGGGGGGAAAGGAGCCCTCGAATGTCCTTTTCTCCCGTGTAAGCGTGAGTCCGGATAATCGAACTTCACCCTGTGTGTGTTTTCATTCCTCCCTGTCTGTCCCTCACCACTCACTCCCCATGTGCCTCCTGGAGAGGTGCCAGGACCTGCTGAGCAGTGGGACCAGCTCCTTCCCACTTCTAGACTGGTGAGGAGAGCTGTCCAGCTGAGCAGCTGCATGCGTGGTCCTCTTTTCCCACTTTTCTGGAGGTGACCTTGGACCAGGGTCCCTTCTTCATCCTAAATAATTTGCAGGTCCAGCCTCTTAAAGGGGCTCCCCCCCTGAGGGAGGTCAGTCATGAGGAAGCCACCCTTCCAAATCCACCCTCCCCTCCCTCTGTGCTAATCCCTCCCTACATCCTCCACTTCCACCCCCGCCCCCGCCCCTCCTCTGCAGAGGGATGCTCAGTCCCTCTTGTGTTCACAGTTGGGCAAGGCGAGCATCATGGCCTCGGATTGTGAGCCAGCTCTGAACCAGGCAGAGAGCCGAAACCCGACCCTGGAGCGCTACCTGGGAGCCCTCCGTGAGGCCAAGAATGACAGCGAGCAGTTTGCAGCCCTGCTGCTAGTAAGGACCTGGCTTATAATTGGAAGGTGGGAGGGCTGGACAGGAGGAACCCCCCTCCCAAGAATGGGGTCAGCAAAGTCCCCAGGGATATCTAAGTGGTAGTGGCAAGCCAGAGGCACTGAAAAGGCCCGAGACCTCTACCTTTGTACTCTGCTCCCTTGGGAATGAGGGGGAAGGGGAGAAGAGAGGTGAATAAGGCTGTGGCACTGGGACCATGGAGGAGGCTGCCTGGATTTGCTTTCTGGGGCGTCCCAGAGCAGATGGGAGCTGACTCATAGGGCAACAGCAGCAGGTTGTAACTAGTGCAGAGAACTTGAGGGCTGGGGTGGCTTTTCTTGGACCTGAAGGAGTAGCAGGATTGGAAGTAACTAGCGAGAGGTTCTAGGAGATGACCAGAGTGACAGTAGGTACGGTAGAAGTGAAAGGGTCTTCTTCTGTTCGAGGAACCCAGGCTGGGGACAGCAGAGCAGGAACTGCAGTGCTTGGGGTGGGAGGGGGGGATGAGTTGGTGTGTGGGGGGGGAAGGGAGGAGGGAGTGCAGCAGTTGCTTGTTTGCCATGGCAACAGGGAGAAGGCTCTGGAGTCAAGGGCTCACACTGCAGCAGAGGAGGTGTTTAGGTGAAATGTAAGGGGAAATGTTTTGACACACGGAGCAGCGAGACACAGGAGCCATTTCCCGTGAGAAGGTGGCGGAAATGGATCAGAGCCTTCTCTGGAGACAGATAGTTAGGGAAGGACCCTGACTCCTTAGAGGATTTTAAACACTGAGTTCTAAAGCCCCTTGTGTCCCAGGTCGTGAGCATGTGGACTAATGGGTTAGCTACCAGGAGGCAGTTCTCAAGTGGCTAGGTGGTCATTTGCCCAAATGAATAGTTAAGAGGTACTGGACCTCCTTCTCGTGAGATGGTCACAGATGACATGGATCTCAGAGGTCACACCCGGCTGTCTCCAAGGAGAGAGGAGGAGCTGGACGAAATGACCCCAGAATGGATCCTGTTGCATAACCCATCCTGCTAGCCCTCAAGTGCCCAGGGAACAGGCAGGCTAGGGACAGTGTTTGCTACATCTGCCTTCTTCCTGCTGATAGTGCCTTGCCTGCCCTCCTCCCCCACCATAGGTGACCAAGGCAGTCAAAGCAGGGGACATTGATGCCAAAACCAGGCGACGGATCTTTGATGCCGTTGGCTTCACCTTTCCCAACCGACTCCTGACTACTAAGGAGGCACCTGATGGCTGCCCCGACCATGTTCTCCGGGCCTTGGGCGTGGCCCTCCTGGCCTGTTTCTGCAGTGACCCTGAACTGGCCAGCCATCCCCAAGTCCTGAACAAGATCCCCATCCTTAGCACATTCCTTACGGCCCGGGGGGACCCTGATGATGCTGCCCGTCGTTCCATGATTGATGACACCTACCAGTGCCTGACAGCTGTCGCAGGCACACCCCGAGGGCCCCGGCACCTCATTGCTGGTGGCACAGTGTCTGCCCTGTGCCAGGCATACCTGGGGCATGGCTATGGCTTTGACCAGGCCCTGGCACTCCTGGTGGGGCTGCTAGCTGCTGCAGAGACACAGTGCTGGAAGGAGGCGGAGCCCGACCTGCTGGCTGTGCTGCGAGGCCTCAGTGAGGATTTCCAAAGAGCTGAGGATGCCAGCAAGTTTGAGCTCTGCCAGCTGCTGCCCCTTTTTCTGCCCCCAACAACTGTGCCCCCTGAATGCCACCGTGATCTGCAGGCCGGGCTGGCACGCATCCTAGGAAGCAAGTTGAGCTCCTGGCAGCGCAACCCTGCACTGAAGCTGGCAGCCCGCCTGGCTCATGCCTGTGGCTCCGACTGGATCCCAGTGGGCAGCTCTGGGAGCAAGTTTCTGGCTCTGCTGGTGAATCTGGCATGCGTGGAGGTGCGGCTGGCCCTGGAGGAGACAGGCACAGAGGTGAAAGAAGACGTGGTAACTGCCTGCTATGCCCTTATGGAGTTGGGAATCCAGGAGTGCACCCGCTGTGAGCAATCCCTCCTTAAGGAGCCACAGAAGGTGCAGCTTGTGAGCATCATGAAAGAGGCCATCGGAGCTGTCATTCACTACCTGCTGCAGGTAAGGATCCAGCGGCCTACGGAGGAGCCAGGAGTAGCAGCATGTACATGCTGGCTGGTGCTGCAGCGAGCACTCTATGAGTAGTGTGTGGCCGAGCCTCCTTCCCTCTCCCTCCCTGCCGTGGGCCTCCACACAAGCACCATACCACACACCATATGTGCACTCTGATCACAGCACACACACACAACACAGTAACCTCCCACTCACATATACTCCCCAGTACACACACTCTACACATCACACGCAAAATCGAAGCTGTCTGTTCAGCTCACTCAACAGCATTTTCTCCCATGTAAACAATGTCTACATGTTTACGCGTCTTAACATGTCAACTTGTAGGATGCAGGAGAAAGGCGCGGGGGCAGGGAGTGGCCTGGTTCCTGCCTCGAGAGTTGCAGCTAAATTTCTTTTCCCCTACTATCTCCTTTCCTGTCCGTATTTGCGAGGCTACCTCTTGTGCTCCATTAGGATTCAGGCCTGATTGATTGGTCTCTTCAGTGGCCTGCCTGCTTCAGCTAGTGGACTCACCAGCCTTATGTCCAGTAAATCATGCCAAGCTCTGATTTAACCCAAATAGGGGTGACTCCTCATTACTTAATGGCAAGTCTTTTCCTCCCCTGTCCTCTCAGTTCAGAGCCTCTCTAAAGAAATGTCCCCTGCCCCCCCCCCCCCCCCCCGCTGCCTTAGAGGTAGAGAATTAGGGGTATGTGCCTTGAGCCTCTAAGCATTAGACATGCTGTCTGAGACCCACGTTGTCCGCACTGAGGTCTTGCAAGTTGACTGGCCCCTGTGGGCTGAGTCCCTCCCCACAGTGCTAGGTTTTGGGTAGAAGTGGGCTTGGTGCCCCTCTTTTTGGTTTCAAGTTACGATTATTAATCTATTTCTTAGACAGGCTGGAGGGGCGGTGCATGCATGCCACAGCACACATGTGGAGCTTGGAAGACAAATGAGTTCTCTCCTTTCATCATGTGATTGCTAGGAATCCAACTGAGGTTGTAAAGTCCCTTTACCCACTGAGCCATCTCACTGGCCCTCGGTGCCACCTTTAGTGGGAATGCAGCCCAGGGTTCCCCGCTAGCTGTGTCACTGGCAGGCTGCTTCCGCTCCATTTCACTGGGGTCTTGTGACAACAGGTGGGGCCGGAGAAGCAGAAAGAGCCCTTTGTGTTTGCCTCGGTGCGGATCCTGGGTGCCTGGCTGGCAGAGGAGACCTCATCCCTGCGTAAGGAGGTGTGCCAGCTGCTGCCCTTCCTTGTCCGCTACGCCAAGACACTCTATGAGGAGGCTGAGGAGGCCAATGACATTTCGCAGCAAGTGGCTAACTTGGCCATCTCCCCCACTACGCCGGGGCCTTCCTGGCCAGGAGACGCTCTCCGGTGAGTTGATAATTATGGCTTGTCCAGCCAGACCATTCCAGAGAAGAAGGTTTCCCGGAGTGGGGCACATGCCTGGAATGCCAGCATTTAGGAGGCTGAGGCAAGAATAAGAGCACCAGTCCCTGAAAGCCTATGGAGACATGGCAAGACCCTGTCCCCAGAGAGAGGGGACAAAATACAAAAGCAAAGAAAAAGAAAAGGGTCACATAGGGACACCCTCTTCCCTCTAAAGTACGCGCCCTGATAATTCATGAGTGCATGAGTGTTCCCTTAGGATTATTTATTTGTTTGTTTTGGGGGTTTCTTCCCCACAGAACTTCTGCTGCTTGTCATGCCCCCCCTTTTCTTTTTTTTTTTTGAAGCAGGGTCTCACCGTGTAGCCCTGACTGTCTTGGAACTCTTTATGTAGACCAAGCTGGCTTCAACCTCACAGTGATCCGCCTGCCTTTTCCCCCCAAGTGCTGGGATTAACATATGCACCACCATGCCCAGCTGATTCCCCAGATTTTTATTAAAAACAGAATTTAGGTTTACTGAGCATCTGATACAAAGCCAGGTGTTTTGCTATATACTTTCCCAGAACAATTTCATTTGGTCCACATAGCAAATCTGACAGAAATCTCATCCATATTTAAAAAATAAAAACGGCCAAGCTTGGTGGCTCACACACCTTTACTATCAGCAATTGAGAAGTAAGGCAGGATTGCTGTGAGTTCAAAGTCACCCTGGGCTGCCGAGTAAGACCCTGCCTCAAGAAATTTAAAAAAAAAAGATGGAAATGAGTCTCAGAGGTTGAGAAGTACATAGCCCATAATTGTACCATGTGGCCCAGTCCATGAACTCCGGTCATGTGACTCTGATGTCTGAGCTTTCTCAGCAGTACTGTAAAAGTGAGTTTTCCTCCCCTGACCTCTACATTTCCTTAGTTTGGGTGCCCTGGAAAAAGGCATCTTCCACCCTCATCCTCATCTGTCTCCCCGTCTACAGGCTCCTCCTGCCCGGGTGGTGTCATCTGACTGTTGAAGATGGGCCCCGCGAGATCCTGATCAAGGAAGGCGCCCCCTCGCTTCTGTGCAAGTACTTCTTGCAGCAGTGGGAACTCACATCTCCTGGCCATGACACCTCAGTGCTGCCAGACAGCGTGGAGATCGGCCTGCAGACCTGTTGTCACATCTTCCTCAACTTGGTGGTCACTGCTCCAGGGCTGATCAAGTGAGGGGCTTGGGAGAGGGTGAGAGGGGACCCAGGGGAGCAGAGGAGCCTTCCCTGTCGCTCCAGTTACAGCTTAGTTTCAGCTTAGTTTTGCTGTATCTGAAGGTTTCTCTGGTCGTTAGTGTTAAGCGGGTTTCAGAGCAGGCAGAGCCAGTGCCACTGAGGACTTGTTGTATCCAGAGCCCCGGGTACCCCAGGGTATGTCTGTCTGCTCCAGCCATCACTCAACTCAGCTCCTTGGCAACCGAGCATCCCAGATGGTAGGGCTAAAAGTCAGAAGTTAGCACTTCACCCTGCTGCATGAAGTCCTGCCAAGCCCTGGCCTGGTGAAGCTAGACGCCTCAGATGCCAGGCTTCCCAAGGGCTGTGGGAGAGTCTACGAACCTCTGCCTGCCCCATCCTCCCCTCCTTTTCTCCCCAGGCGCGATGCCTGCTTCACGTCTCTTATGAACACCCTGATGACGTCACTGCCCTCACTAGTGCAGCAGCAAGGGAGACTGCTTCTAGCTGCCAATGTGGCCACCCTGGGCCTCCTCATGGCCCGGCTGCTTAGCACCTCTCCAGGTAAGCCTTGGGCACAGAACACCTGAGTGGACTTGCTGCGCACGAACCTAAGCTTTCAGAAAAGGGTTTAGCAGAATTTTCCCATTGAGAGGCAATCTACAGTAATTCTCCATTTCCACCCCCACCCTTCTTCCCAAAGTGATAAGACTCTCTTCCTTTTAAAGACTTATAAGGCAAGGCCTGGTGGGTGTTCGGTACAGACCTGTTCAGAGGCACAGGCATGGGTACCTGGGATCCCTGGCAGCCTGGGAACTATGAATCCTGAGTCTTTAGGGTGGAGCTGCCCCTATCCAGGCCCTGAGTCACAAACCCAGTTTGCTGCATTGAGGTTTTTACCACGTAGCACCTCATCCCACTCAGAGACACACATCAGCACTACCCTCTGAGCACGGCTTCTCCATGCTCTACCTCCCTCTGGCTGTGTGCAGGGGACAGGGCGTCCCCTCCAGCCCCTGACAGCCCTCAGTGTCTCCCACTTTGACCGTGGGTGTCTGCTTGGGTCCCTCTGTCCCCGCCTGTTCCCTGTGCCCCATCTGTCAGATTGGAGAAACTGAGCAGATGCCTAGGAACAGGGTGTAATGTGCCCATACCCTCAGCTGCCTGTTTTCTGTGTGGGGATCCTAGCAGGGCACCCTGCCGTGGAAGGGGAACATATCTCTAAACTAGGAACCCCTTGCATTTAGCGCCCAAGGAGAGTCACCAAAGCTATTGACCCAATGCTGGCTCCCCTACAAATGCTACCTCATTAGTTGAACAGCTTCCTGGGCATCTGAAGAGGGGGCTCATGAACCCCTGAATGGCAGGTGTGCCAGAGCTGGGTCACTGCTCACCGTCCTCTTTGGCGCCCTCTTCTGGCCAGAAATCAAATTAGTTCATCCTCTCCCTGGGCCACCAGCTGCTGGTCTCTGCTGTGGAATCCCTGAGGAAGGTCCTTTCTTACATCTTGAGATGAGGCTTACTCCTACCTCTTATGCGTTTAGAGGTCTTGATGATGGAGTGTGCCTAGATTATTTAATTCTCCAACAAATTGCTAAGATCAGCATGCTACTGGCTCCATCTTAAATGAAGAAACTGAAAGAAAACCAGAAGAGTTTCAACACCCAGTATCACACTATATGTGTCAAAGGTAGGCTTCAGACCCAGGCAGTCTGAGTCCAGGTGATGCCTCTCTTCTCTGAGTACGTCCACACAGGAGGGATGGGAGGCACTGGTCCAGTGCTTACTTTACACCACTGCATTCTCCATTCCTTTCAGCTCTCCAGGGAACCCCAGCCTCCCGAGGTTTCTTCGCAGCTGCCATCCTCTTCCTGTCACAGTCCCATGTGGCACGGGCCACCCCTGGCTCTGATCAGGCGGTGTTAGCCTTGTCCCCTGACTATGAGGGCATCTGGGCTGACTTGCAAGAGCTCTGGTTCCTGGGCATGCAGGCCTTCACAGGTTGTGTGCCGCTGTTGCCCTGGCTGGCACCTGCCGCCCTGCGCTCCCGCTGGCCACAGGAGCTGCTACAGCTGCTAGGTAGTGTAAGCCCCAACTCCGTCAAGCCTGAGATGGTGGCTGCCTACCAGGGTGTGCTGGTAGAATTGGCAAGGGCTAACCGGCTGTGCCGGGAGGCCATGAGGCTGCAGGCCGGTGAAGAAACAGCCAGCCATTACCGCATGGCTGCCTTGGAGCAGTGCCTGTCAGAGCCCTGAGGGCCATCCAGTGGGGACAGACTCGGGGGCGGGCAGCGAGGGAAGGAGGGAGGAGGCATCTTCCCTGAAGCCCCCAAACTGGACCCCTTCTTCAGACTTCCCCTACAAACACCCCAGCTTTCTGGCTTTTCTGAGGGCTAGGGCATGATGCCCACCTCTCAAGTATAAGAAACTGCGTCCTGCCCCCAGCCCCCTTGGGGCAGGGATCGGCTTGGAACAGAGGTTGGCCCCGCCAGGCCGGGGAAGGTGGTTGGAGCAGCCCCCAGGAAGAGGGCAACTAAATACCATTATACCCAGTGTCTGGCTCCCTGACGGGAGGGAGGTCCCAGGGTAGGAGCGGGCTGGCAGGCGCTGACTGCCTCAGCCCATGTGCCCTGCCGGCCAGGGCGTGGTCTCCCCAAGGCTGTGGTGCCCCTTTTGGCTCCCCTAGGTCCGCGCCCTTTAAATTGGCCGTTTGGCTTTTGCCTTTGGTCCTCTTGGACAGAGCGCAGGCTCAGGCCATTGGCTCACAGCTCTTCCTTTCAACCTTAGTGACCCAGGGTCTGAGTCAGGGGGTGGGGAACCTCTTTCCACCTGCGCTTCTTGAGGCGACCCAAGAGCCCTTGGTCCCAGGTCTCTTGAGCTTTTTGTGTCACGCTGCAGCAGAGTGAGGATGGGGTTGGGGTTATTTATTTGCTTGTCCTTATCCCTGCTTGGACATCTGAGCTTCAGATCCCTGTGCCCCTGGTACCATCTGGCCTGGCTGGAGCCAGGAACAGGAGGTCACACCGTCCTAGAATCCGCATGTTTCCCAGTGATTGCACTCCACTGCCACCGTGGTGCCTGGCTTCAACTCCCCTACCCCAGTCCCTGCTAAGACTCTTCTCTGCAGGGAGACGCGACTGGCGGCTCCAGCAGGAACTGCTGTTTTGAACCCGTGGAGACCCGCATACACCTGACCCCTTGCTTCTCCCCTGCTGCCCCCCCCCCAGTGCGTTCTGTGATCGCCAAGTTCAAAGCTGTGCACATGTGGACACTCAATAAATGTTTATTGGTGATGAAAAGCCTCCTTTGTGGTCTGCCTTGCACATACTCTGTGCCTTTCAGACTCTTGACCTGCTCAGCACTGTCTGCTGAGCATGTATTCCTCTAAACGCTTAACAGATGCTCTCATCTATCGCCCCCCAGGAGCTGGGAAGAAAGCACCATAGTTCGGTTTTACACGAAGGGAAGTTTTAGACACGCCCTCCCCTAGTAAGACAGGTTCATAAGCCCAAATGTTGATGTGGCTGGGCCTGGTGGGACTCTTAGAAAAGAGTACTGTCGGGCTGGCGAGATGGCTCAGGCGTTAAAGGCTGGGCTCACAACCAAAAATAGGAAAGAGTACTGTCTCTTTTCAGCAACTCGCTTCCAGGGTCATTGACACACCCTCTGAATATGGGTGCATGTGCCATAGCACTCATGAAAGTTGGGGGGCAGCTTTGGAGGTAGTTCTCACCATGGTGGGTTCTGGCCAAGCTTACGTGGCAAGGACCTTTACCCACTGCGCATCTCACAGGCCATGTTCCAACTAATAAGGAAATCGGAAATCCTAAGTTTTATATGGGATCCAACTCAAACATTGAAAACTTTCTTTTCAATTAAGTCACTATTGGCCTAACAAAACACAAAAGCCAAGGCAGGCGGATCGCTGTGAGTTTGAGGCCAGCCTGGTCTACAAAGCGAGTCCAGGACAGCCAAGGCTACACAAGAGAAACCCTGTGTTGAAAAACCAAAAAATAAAAATAAAAAACCAAACAACGGAAACCAAATGTGGCTTTCAGGCTGCCAACTGTTGACCTGAGCTCCAAGGCAAATGAGAACAGAAAGGGCCAATAGAGGCTGGAGCCAAAGCTGTCAGGTTGCAGCCGGAATATGACCCCTCACCCCTGTGTGTGCAGTCTGGGCCCTCAAGCTGTGAGCATTCACTGGGTGCACCCTATTGCTTACCTGTGGTTGGCTGTGCAAACCACATTTGCACTTACTCACTGGAGAACTGGAGTCTCCAGTAAACACGAGAAGACAGTCTAACCCGAGCAAGCAGCTTAATACCCAGAAGAGAAACAAGGTAACGAAAGGTGTTAGCAATGGCTTGGATGGAGGCCAAAACAAAATGGGCCTGGAACCTCAAGCTCCCTAGACTTGAGCGAGACCAGAAAACTAAACCCCGTCTCTGGGACCTGAGAGTTAGGAGGGAGCTTCCCAGGCAGGCCAGCAGAAGAGTGCAGGTGTAAAGGCAGGCCTTTTCCTGCCGCAGCAAGGCGGAAGGCAGTGAGTACGGGGTTGGACCAGATCATAGTGTGTAATGCCCAGTGATGATGATGATGATGATTACTACTACTATATTATTTTATTATTATTACTTTATGATTTTTTTTGAGATAGAGTTTCTCTATCTAGCCTTGGCTGTCCTGGAGTTTGCTCTGAATACCAGGCTGCCCTCAAAACTCAGAGCTCCAGATCCACCCACCTCGGACTCCTGACTGCTGGGATTAACGGTGGCCACCACCACCACTGCATGGCTTGATACCCAGCATTTTATTTTTTAAAAAGATTTATTTATTTATTATTACATATACAGTGCTCTGCCTGCACGTACACCTGCAGGCCAGAAAAGAGCACCAGATCACATTATAGATGATTGTGAGTCACCATGTGGTTGCTGGGAATTGAACTCAGGACCTTCGGATGAACAGTCAGTGCTCTTAACCTCTGAGGCATCTCTCCAGTCTGATACCCAGTCCTTTCCCCATCCCCTGACCCGCAGTCTTTTAAACGTGAGACCATGCCAAGGGACCAGACTGCTTATTTTAGAGGAGATTAAATGGTAATAAATCAAAACTAAGCCGGTGGTGATGAGACTGAGGATGGCCTAGGTGGGAGTTAGGAAATAGGACTTAAAGATAAATTATAAGTGAAGAGGAACAGAGAACGGGAAGCCAAGGATGCCCCAGGGGACCTCTGTGTGATTAGTGGGACCACTTTTGTCACGGGAAACATTGGAAGAGAATCAGGCATGTAAAGGAATCTGTTTGGTAAATGGTTTGTGTTGCTTATGGAACGTCCAAGGAATAGTTCCCTCTCCTAGCCTAGAGCATGGACAGGCAGGCGTATGAGAGGATAATAGATTTGCAGCTGTCAGTGTAGGGGTTCTTTACAATCATGGGAATGACAGTCCAGGGAAGGGCCACAGAGCATGTGATCACTGTCCATGGTCTTTGTCGTTGATTTGGTCCTGCATGGCAAATCCAGTAAATCAGACTGTGTTCTGTGCTCTCATGAGGCATGGTGAGAGGGTTCCTGCTCCAGAGTAGGCAGCAGGCTAAGCTGAAACTTGCAAGGCTGTGCTTGCTCTTGTGTGCTTCAGCTGAGACCAGCTTTGAAGTGCTGAGCTGTAGTGGTAAGCTCCAACCACCAGATGGAGCCTCAGCATCTTTTGCCAGATTTCCCTCACCAAGGGAACACTTGCAGACAGACCCGTTAGGAGGAGGAATATGGCTCCGTCAACAACGGAGGCCAAAGTTTTCTTTAAGAGAGAGAGAGAGAGAGAGAGAGAGAGAGAGAGAGAGAGAGAGAGAGAGAGAGAGAGAGGCTGGAGAGATGGCTCTCCAGTGGTTAAGAGCACTGACTGTTCTTCTAGAGGACCAGGGTTCAATTCCCAGCACCCACATGGCAGCTCACAACTGTCTGTAACTCCAAGATCTGACACCCTCACATAGACATACATGCAAGCAAAACACCAATGCACATAAAATGAAAATAAATAGACATTTTTTAAAAAGAAAGAAGAGCTGGGTGGTGGTGGCACACGCCTTTAATATCAGCACTTAGTAGACAGAGGTAGGCAGATCTATAATGAGTTCGAAGCCAGCCTGGACTACAGAGCAGGTCCCAAGACAGGTAAAGCTATACAGAAAAACCCTGTCTTGAAAAACCATGGTAAAGAGCAAGAGAGAGGGGGTGGGGGGTGGAGAGAGAGAGAGAGAGAGAGAGAGAGAGAGAGAGAGAGAGAGAGAGGAACATGAAGAGAAATGAGCCAAGCATGTCAAGTGAGAGTTCATGTATATTTGAACATGCGTACCTGTGTGCCAATGAATATCCTGTTTGCACATCTTATGAATGCATCTGTGCCTGTTGCGCCCCCACCCCATTTCCTAGGGGTACCTCTGTGCATACTCCAGAACTCCATCCGAGTAGATTTGTCTCAAGGAACAGGCCATAAGAAATTATCACCTGTAGCTGCGCGTGGTGGCGCATGCCTATAATCCAAGCACTCAGGAGGCAGAGGCAGGCAGATCTCTATGAGTTTGAGGCTAGCCTGGTCTACAAAGCAAGTTCCAGGCTGGCCAGGGCTGTTACACAGAGAAACCCTGTCTTGAAGAACCTAAATAAATAAAAGGAAAAAGAAAGTGCTACCTGTATGCTTTACAAAGTGAAGAACTCTCATCCCTGAAGTCTCCTTCAGGGCCCAGTCTGAAGCCCCGGTGTTCCAAGCTCTACTGATCTCCAAAGAAGCAGATTGGGGAGCACACGCCCCTCCCCGGAAGGAATAAGGAGAATCACTCATCTGTCAGATGAGCTCCTCGGATCATAACCGGGTCTTGTTGTAGCTACCCAGGTATAGCTTCCCTGGGTCATGTTGAAAGAGTCCCTTAATAGACTTGGGAAATTGTAAACATCTTTTCATTCGCTTATTTATTTAGTAGGCATTCGTTGGCTCCTTGACACACACCAAGAAGAGTGATAGATATTCTTTCCACGTTTCTGTTTTGTTTTTCGAGACAGGGCTTGTCTTTTAGTCCTGGCTGTCTTGAACTCACTTTGAAGACCAGGCTGGCCTCGAACTCACAGAGATCCACCTGCCTCTGCCCCCACCCCCGAGTGCTGGGATTAAAGATAGCTCCTTTCCCACTTCTTTAGACGTCTTCTTCCTTCCTTCCTTTCTTTTTTTGAAAATTTATTTCTTGTTTTATGTGTGTGGCTGTTCTGCCCGCGTGTTTGTCTGTACATCACATGGGTGCAGTGCCTGTGGAAGCCAGAAGAGGGCGTCAGATCACCTGGAATTGGAGTTACAGATGGTTGTTACTGCCCAGTGGAAATGGAACCTGGCTCCTCTAGAAATGCAGCCAGTACTCTTAGCCTCTGAGCCGGCTCTCAGGCCCCTCCTTTAGACTTCTTGCGAAGTGACTCACAGAGCAGGAAAGGAAAAGTTACCAGGAGTCCTAGAACGGCAGCTAGTCAAGTTTCGTTCCTGGAGTGGGCCATGGTCATGGATCCCAGAAGCATTTTCCATAGGGAAGGAACATACATGGTCCAGGTAAAAGGTGCTGAACAGAGGAGCCAGAAATTGATCACAAGAGTAAGAAACCTCTGTTAGAGGTTTGCTGCCAGGGTCTACCCAGTGCAACCTCGATCACTTTAGGGCTTATTAAAACAGATTGCTGGACTCTACTGCAGAATTGCTGGTTCGGTGGGTCTGAGATGGAGCCAAGGATTCACATTTCTACCGAGTTTCCAAATGTCATTGGTGAAGCTGGACCAGGTACCACACTTTGAGACATGTCTATGAAGGCAAGAGTAAGGAAGCCAGAGGCTCTGAAAAGGGGGGCTCGATGTGCTTTCTGAGACGCCTGCTCAGTCTCTTCCATGGTGGGTGTTTATGGGTTATAAGCAGAAACGTTCAGGTGTTGGTGTGGTGTTTCGTGCCGGCAAGAAAGTTCATGAGTCCTGGGCTAGCCTGAGCTACACCCTGAACTACATCGGCACCCTGTTCCATAAGCAGCAGCAGCAGCAGCAGCAACACCCCAAGAAAGTTGGCAAGGTTGGAGGTTGAAGTGTGTGGTATCATTTGTGGTGCTGCAGCAGTCAGGAGGAGAAGCAGGTGGAGGTTGGGATGGTAGAAGAGATGTGAGTTCAGCTTTAACATGGAGACTCCGACGATAGCTGTAGGAGACAGCCTGAGGCAGTGGTTCTCAACCGTCCTAGGACTGTGATCATTTAATACAGTTCCTCATGTTGTGGTGACCCCCAATTATAAGGTGGCTCCTTTATAACTGTAATTTTGCTACTGTTATGAGTCGTGATGTATGTAAATATCTGTGTTTTCCGATGGTCTTAGGCAACCCCTGTGGGAGGGTCATTTGATAGCCCCCACCACCATAAAGGGGTAGAGACCCACAGGTTGAGAACAGGTGCCCCTGAGGGATCATCCCATTGGCACCTGTATATATGGTTTTGGATTTCTAATCAGATTGACAGCCTGAGGAGGACACATTTGGGGGTAACAGGGGAACAAATGGGAAGAGGATGAACTTGCTTCAGAAGAATGTGGGGGGCAGCAGGGGGGGCAGCTGAAGAGATGGCTCAGTGGTTAAGAGTACTGACTGTTCTTCCAAAGGACCTGGGTTCAATTCCCAGCACCCACATGTCTGTAACTCCAAGATCTGACACCCTCACACAGACATACATGCAGGCAAAACACCAATGGACATAGAATAAAAATAAAAAGAATGTAGTCACAGGACCGGAGAGATGGCTCAGCAGTGGGGAGCATTAGCTGTTCTTCTAGAGGACCTGGGTTCAATTCCCAGCTCCTATATAATATGGCAGCTCACAACTTTATGTAACTCTAATTCCAGGGGCCCCGACACCTTCATCATACAGACATATATGCAGGTAAAACACTAAAGCACATAAAATAAAAAAATAAAATAAAAACAAAAGAAAAAAATAAAAGAATGGCAATGATGAAAGGTGATGAAAAGAAAAAGGGAAATAGAGTAAGAGGAGGTGGTGGCCAGGAAGAGTAAAGGAACTCAGGGAAGACGGAGACAGGCAGAGAGAGCCCATCCCAAGCCTGTTCAGAAGAGCAGAGGGGGTTCCCCCAAACTGGGTCCATCATCCTCATCACAGTTTCTGGACTTTCCCCCACAGGAGCCCACCAACTTGGCGCTATGCACTGACATTTATCTTGGAGATTAATTTCAGCTGCCCCATGACTGAGGTTGAGGGTAGAGGACGAAGGAAGTCGCCACAGACTTGAATAACAGAAACTCAGCCTCACACCAGATCTTGGATATGTCCTGAAGAGAGAGGAAAGGCGGCACACAGCTGCCGCAGCTGCCTTCCTAACTTCTGATACTGACCTCCAGGAAGCTCCTAGGGATGAACCCTTGGTTGCTAGCTAGCCTTACCCTTTCCTCACAGCTCCACACCCTTCCCCACTGCCAGACTGAAAGAAGCCAACCTGAGTTCCATACCAGCCATGCGCATTGTGGGAAACCCACCTAGACCACAAGTCAGGGAGGTTAATGGTCTCATCTCTCTCAGCGGTGTTACTTTTACCTCCTCACCCGTCTGTTCCCTTCACTAGAAAGAAAGATAAGAAAACAGCGGCTTCTCTCCACCCTCCCTTACCTTTTGATGAAGCGGCGGAAATAGAGCTGCGAGAGGAAGCCAGACTTACCCGGGATTTACACAGCCACTCAGGAGCGAGGCTCAATTGGATACCACTCCCGAGTTCAAGACCACAAGCAGTAACGACCCTGAGCTCCAGAGAGCCTGGAGGCGAGCCACCTGAGCATCGCCACGAATCGAGCTTGTTTTAACTGTAGGCCAGAAAGTCAGCTAGCCTCTCTGTGCCTTGCTCCTTACCTGAAAGTGAGGGCGACAAGGCATTTGGTGCTTTAGGTAACTCAATATTCACGCTGTGTGGCAAGTATGACCGACTGTGGTTATTTTTACCACCCCTCCCCATTTTCAACATTAACAAAACAAAACAAAACAAAACAAAAAAAACAACTTCCTCCTGCTCTTTCAATTCTTATTATCTTTAACACTTCTCCCACTTGCCTTTTTCAGGACAGAAGTGTTAAACGTGGGGAGAAATGAAGAGGGATTGCTGATAGGACATGCTTGACCTACAGGCAGCACCTGCCATGTTAACACACTAACTGGTAGACTGTGCACCAGTATAACAGTGTAACCCCACCCCTTCTGCCCTGTGTCCGCCACACACCTCCAACCATTTCTGTGTCACAGATTGGTCACAGCCAGCCCAGGCTTCTGTGGCTTATGAAACACTAGGTCATGTCTCCAACATCCAAGGATCCTGGCTTGGGCCTTGAGGGTCACCACCAGCTCAGGAAGTCTGAGAGAAGGGAACATCTTCAGAGCAGTTTTGATCCAAAGCCATGAAGGAGAGACTGCAACATAACCTCCCCCCCCTCATGTATGCACGCCGACACAAGTGTACACATGAGCTGATGGACTTGATTTTGCCACATTTACCACTGGGTGATCGGAGAAAAGACTGATACCACTCAACAGGGGAGGAAACTGATGCCAGAAATGCTTTGCTCAAAGTTAAAGACAATGCGTTTGTGCATTCATTTAAAAAGATTTGGAAGGGGGTGGTGTGATGGTTTATCAGATTAAGGCACTGGCCACCAAGCCTCAGGACCTGAGTTCGAGCCTTCAGACTCACAGGGTGGAGGAAAAAGAACCAACTTCTGGAAGTTGTACTCTGACCTCCACACACTCACCATGGCCCACGTGTGACTACACACATACATATTCAACAAATAAATAAATGTAATAAGCAAATGTAGCTAGAAAATGCACAGACCCGAGCGAACGTAGACCCCTGCATTGATTCCAGCCTTGAATCCCATTTGATCGCAGCTGCAAGCTTGGAGCCGAGAAGGAGCTCCCATCAGCTGGGCTAGAATTCATTCACTCCTCACCCCACCGGTTCCCACCAGAGCCACGCCTCCCTTTAGGCAGACGCAGGGGAAAAGGATGAGATAGGCCATAGCTTGTCTCTTTAATGCGCGCCCCTAGAGGCCCGGCGCGGCCCCGCTACTATAACTAGAGTGCATGGAGCGGGCTGAGCTCAGAGGGAGAAGGGCGGGCGTTCGGCGCCCGTTGACCGACTTTTTCCAAGTGCCATTAGTTCCCGTCCGTTCCACCTCCATGGACCCATGCGTAGGTTCCCGCCGCTGAGGACCCCCACCTCTGCTGGGCTCCCGGCTGAGTTACACCCAGCGGCTAGACGGTGATCCCCGCGGGCTGTGAGGGCCACCGGCTCCAGTAGTTGCATTGCCGTCGGACGAGGGCTGTGTCGCCGCCACGCCTCACGCCCCACACTACCCGCCCCATGTTGGTACACACTTACTCCGCCATGGTGAGTAGTCTCGGGTGCCGGGCACACCGGGGAGAGGGCATCGAGGAGCCTGGGTGCTGGACTTTTCAAACCTCCTGCCCCTGCGCCAACGAAATCGCCAAGGAAGGGGGACTTGGAGCCTCTGCCAGCCGAGAAAGTGGCGGCAGGGACCCGTGGTCTCCAGCCTAGGGGCTCCTGAGCTCGCGGAGCATTCGCTGGTAGACAACAGCAGGACCCCCACGAACTGAGGGCACCTCGCGGGCTGCTGTCTTCAGCCGCTCCCGGGTCACCTAACGCATGCCTCCCCTTCTGCAGGAGCGCCCTGACGGGCTGGGCGCTGCGGCTGGAGGGACCCGCCTGTCGTCTCTGCCCCAGGCGGCCTATGGGCCCGCGCCTCCCCTGTGCCACACGCCCGCCGCCTCTGCCGCCGCCGACTTTCAGCCTCCCTACTTCCCGCCGCCCTACCCGCAGCCGCCGCTGCCCTACGGCCAGGCCCCCGACGCCGCCACTGCTTTCCCGCACCTGGCCGCCGACCCCTACGGCGGCTTAGCTCCCCTGGCGCAGCCGCAACCCCCGCAGGCCGCCTGGGCCGCACCCCGCGCCGCGGCCCGCGCTCACGACGAGCCGCCCGGCTTGCTGGCGCCACCCGCCCGCGCTCTGGGTCTCGATCCGCGCCGAGACTATGCTGCCGCGGTACCCCGACTCCTGCACAGCTTGGCCGACGGCGCGCACGGCCTGGCTGATGCGCCCCTTGGTCTTCCGGGTCTGGCGGCGCCGCCCGGCCTGGAGGAACTGCAGGTAAGACAAGAGGGGACCGAGGTGGGACGGGATGGGCAGCGATTTAATAACCTGGCTGGAAGCAAAATGAGACCAAAGCCCGAGTCCGACTCTTCTCCCAGCCCGCAACTTTCCATTTGTACCTCTGACAGAATCCGTAGTAGGTTAGATGCTGTCTGGCCAAAAGGTGGCCTCGAACTGAGTATTTGCGCCGTGCCTGAATGGCAGCAGCTCTCGTGGAATCATTTCTTTCTTTCTCTCCCCAGTATGTGGCTGAGCCATGGTGGGTATCCACATCGAGTCTTAGTCCGCCGGGGCAGCCTGGTTTGAGATTAGGAGAGGTTCAGTAGTTGTCTATCTAAGGCAAGGTGATCACCCAGGCAGGGCTGCGGCTTGGGCGCAGATGGTGGGGGAGCCCGGGCGATTCCTGGTCACGCCCGTCTGCCCCATAGCCGCCTCAGGCAGCCCGTGGTGTGTGTAGGGCGGAGCAGTCATGGACTGGGGCAACCGGGCAAGGGGGAAGCAACAGCCCACTAGGTCTATATGGGCCCTCGCTGCCATCCTCTTCTATTTGCAGGCGATAGATGACCCGGGAATGAGCCTCCTGGACCAATCTGTGATCAAGAAAGGTAAGAAATGGTGTGCAACTTCCAGGGCAGAGCCAGGCGTGACGGTGCAGGCCCTGGGTGCTCCAACCCATTTTCTTTCTCCCTGGCTGTTGTTCCCTGTGTGCCGCCAAGCTTGGTGGCCACGGAACATCATTCCTCACCCTTTCGCAGTGGCGCTAGCTGGATAATTTTGCTCGGGAGTTTGCAAGGGGGGGGGGCCCCCCCCCCCCCCCCCCCCGCACTATCTAGGCTATGACTGCCTGGCCTCTCCTTTTGGGAGAGAGGGAGGGTGTCGGTCTTTTGGATCTGGAGTCCATTTGCAGAACAAGTTAAACCACTTCCCGGTTTCCTAAGAAATGGGAATGGGAGTGCTGTTCCCATAGGTTTTGTTCAGTGATTTCCACTTTATTGAGCTTTGACCTTTTGGTGCCTGGAGAATGCTTTCTGCTCCTTTCTTCTCAGAAGAACCTGGGTGGCGAGGTCGGGGGTGGGGTGGGGGTGGGGGATGGGGAGGTTGCATCTTTCCCACCTCCCAGGGCAGGGGATTATTTTTTTCACATGAAGCCTCCTAAAGTATTTAGGATTAGAGAGTGTGCCTAGTGTGTGATGGGTTGTGTGCTCCCGGTCAGGCTGCTGCCTCCAGGGCTGCCTGTGGCTCTGAGCTCAGGGTCCTGGGCAAGCTGTATGTTTCTCTTGTAGGCAGCAGTATTTCTTGGTGTTTATTGTGGTGACTGTATTTGTGATTTGTATCGGTGTATGTTGGGATATATTTTCTATGTTTGGGGTTCTCTGTATACCTAACATGTGTCCTGGAATTTGTCATTTGGTATTTGAGGCGTTGTAAGAACGTGAGGTCCTCTCCTTGGTGGCTTTTGTTTGTTTGTTTCTGCCTCCATATCTTGTCTTTTTTTTTTTTTTTTTTAATTAACAAAAGGGGTGAGACACCCTTTGACTAGACTTTTGGGTCTGAAGACCAAGTTCTGACCGTGGGACAGAAAGGTGAGAAAGGCAAATTAGGCAGAAACAGCGAGACCCAGGCTTTGCACAGCTCCTTAGATTTGGGGTGGGTGCCCAAAGGAATTCAGAGATACACGGGAGCCTGTAGTGCCCGAGGGCAGGCGCACCTCCCGCAGGATTTGGCTGGAGCTGTTTTTCAAACAAGTGAATTCAAGCCCAGGCTGTTTGCCCTGCATAGGTTCTCAGGGGAGGCTTGTGGTGGGAGTGGAGACTGTGAAGGGGCTGGACTTTCAGGAACTAGAGCTAGGTATGGAGTTCTGGGGATGAAAAAACACACCTCCCAGAACTTGGTGAGGGGTGCCTTCGGGAATCTGGAACTGCTACCAGAAGCCGGGAGTGTCGGGAAGATGCTGGGGACCCACTGTCCTCCTCACCAGTGTTTTGCTATCAGCACTTTGTTGGTTTCTTGGACAGCTCTTGTTTTGACCTGGTAGAAGGCAAAGTTGAATCTGGAGTCTACAATAACCCGCCACTGGGCTCTTTGCAAACCCTCAGCTCCTGGCTCCTGCGCAGGGAACCCAGGTTCACTGACTTCCTAGAGAGACCCAAAGTCTGCATTTTAGGAAGGAGCTCAGGTGTCCCCAGGTGGAAGAATCTACTATTGGTCTGAGTTACTTGTAGGTAGATTCTTGGGGCTTGCCTAGGCTGCCCAGGTCTGAAAGTTCACACCTGGGAGACAGCAGTGCTTTGCCGGTCTGTGCCCAGGAGGAGTGGAGCACCCAGAGAAACTAAATCAAACTGAGGGGACCTGAGTCACAGCCTGAGGCACCTCAGCATCTGTGAGAAGAGAGGGAACAGAGCCCGGGGGCAACCTGTGGAAAGAAGAGCCTGGTTCCAGGGCGAGCTTGGCAGTCTGCTGCCCAGCGGGGCCTCTGAAAGAGAAAAGGTGGTCAGTGCCCAGGGACAGCGGGCTCCTTCGGGCCACCCCAAGAGTGCTACCACCAGATCTTATTCCCTGGGAGAGCCTCGCAACACACGGCTTTTTTGTTTGTGTTTGTTTTGGGTTTTGCCGGGATTTCCACGATGGATGCCTAACTGGCTTCGCCACTTGGGCGGCCATCAGCGGCGGGTTAGCACCGGTGTTGGACCTCAGGCTCTTCCGACAGCGGCGGGAGGTTTCTGAAGACTCTGGGCAACGTTCTTTGTGGCGCGCAATCGCCCACTGCCCAAACCCTGCCTTTTGCAAAAGTTAGTCTTGGAGCCCTGAAGCGTCCTGGTGTAAAGGGACCTTGCACCGCTAGGACTTGGGGTCCAGCACACGAACCCCTTGCAGCCCCGGGCACCTGCAGAAGCCGCCCTCCTCCTGGGGATGTGAGGAAACTTGAGGTGTGCATCTTATCAGTGCTCCTGGGCACTGGAGCCTACACTGTCTCACAACCCAGATCTGAGAGGTACATCTCCACGCACTACAGGCTCTTGTTCTGGAGGGGAGGAAGTAGCGGCGTCTCTGCCAAGCCCCCTCTCCCCCCCACCCCCACGCCTTCTAGGTCGGCCCTTATGGGTTGAGGGTGGCCAGTTACCCTGAAGAAACCGGAGGGCAAATGAGTAGCGCACCATTTTCTGCGCCCCGCTGTCACCTCTAGTTTTACAACTTATCGCAGACGGGCAGAAGGGGGGGGGGGGGACTCAGGGATGATGTCGCTGCTCCTGTCAGTTCAGGACATCATAGGAGCTCACAGGAGAAACGGCCCCGTTCCCGAGGTTGAGGGTTCCTAAAAGACGGACCTTTGTAAGGTGCTTGGTGTGTGTGAAACACAGCCTGTGGCGGGGGACGGGCAAGGAGGACATTATGGAGATTAAAAATGGGGTGGTGTGGAGATTAGAAATACACGACCGGGGTTTAGATGAGAGGTGAGCTGAGGGGAGTGGTGTGAGTATGAGACTGAGGTACAGCCCTCGTTTCTTTCAGGAGATGTGGCTGGTGGCCTGACTGGGCTCACCCGCAGGCGGTCAGGGTTTTAAAGGCTCTTCGGAAATAAAGAAGGAAGTAAACAGACCCTCTCCCCTTTGCTCCCTTTAGCTCTGGGGAAGGTTCAGAAGGGAGTCTAGGGCTAGGCCAGTCTATCCGGAACTTGAGAGAAAGGTGGAAGGCACTTGGCTCTGTAACAGTAATCAAGACAAGTAGAATATTTATTTATTTATTTATTATTTATTGCAATTTCAGACATGTATATGATAGATTTTGGGCATGTCACCTCCGCTATTGTCCTCTCTTATCCCTCTCTCGCTCCTGCTGAAACCCTTTTCCCTTTTCTTTTGTGTCTTTCCTTTCTTTTCCACTAAGTTCAATGATGATTGTCTGCCTGAGCATAGGTGTATTGTGTTATTGTCTTGTCATTGGCTGTATGGCTGCCCCCCCGCAACCACTGACCACTCACCATATAAGAAGTGTCTTTTTAAAAATATTTATTTATTTATTTATTTATTTTGAGGCAGGGTTTCTCTGTGTAGCTTTGGCTGTCCTGGGCTCACTTTGTAGACCAGGCTGGCCTTGAAATCACATAGATCTGCCTATCTCTGCCTCCCAAGTGCTGGGATTAAGGGCGTGAGCCACCACTGCCCCGGCGAACTATGCAATTTTTATGTAAAGTCAGAACCTAGCCCAGCATTTGCACAGCTTTTCTACATTTGCCTGCTAGGACTTTTACCCCATAAAGCAACTGAAAGAACCATTGCCCATATAGAAATAATTTTAAATTTACCCACGGACAATAGGAGCCATGGAGTACTCGAGGATTTAAGATGTGTTCCATCACTGCCCAGCTCAATTTAATTTTATCTGTCTATGTATCTATGTATCTATCTACCTGTCTGTCTACCTACCTTACTCTATCTATTGTCTGTGAGGTCAAAGGACAATTTATGGGAATTGCTTCTCTTTCCTTCTACCTGTGAGTTAAAGGGATCAAATCTAGGTCACCAGGTGCAGTGATGAGCACCTTCCTCACTGAGCCACTCACAACCCAGTTTGATGTTTTTTTTTTATTAAATAAATGTATAGAATTGTATAATCGCTACCACACTCCATCTGTCACCTTCAAAGTTCCCTCATTCCTATCTGTAGTTAGTCTTCATTTTTGCCTCAATGCTTCTGCAATGCCAGATGAGCTTTTGTCCCTTACGTTTGCATAGTCAGGACCTGCCCTATAGCCCCTATAGAAAGAAGACTACACAGACTTCTGCATCCAGGTTCTCTTTTTTGTTTGTTTGCTTGTTTTTTGTTTTGTTTTTCCGAGACAGTGTTTCCCAATTTACCCTTGGCTGTTCTGGACTCCCTTTTGTAGACCAGGCTGGCCTCGAATTCACAGAGATCCCCCTGCCTCTGCTTCCCAAGTGCTGGGATTGAAGGTGTGCGCCACCACCATGCCCTGGCTGCATCTAGGTTCTTTTAGCAAATGTTTTTATGGTTTGTCTTTACTGTAACATGTGTCAGTTGTTTGGTTTGGCTTCTTGTTTGAGGGTTTGTTTTTGTTTGTTTGGTTTGGTTTTTGTTTTTATTTGGTTTTGGTTTTGGTTTTTCGAGACAGGGTTTCTCTGCGTAGCTTTGGCTGGCCTGGAGTCACTTTTGTAGACCAGGCTGGCTTCGGACTTACAGAGATCCGCCTGCCTCTGCCTCCGGAGTGTTGGGATTAAAGGCGTCCTCATCACCACCCAGCATTTGTTTGGATTTTTATTGCTGAGTAGTATACACTATTGCTCTGAATGGCCTTCATTTGAACTTTCTTCTTGAGGGATGGAAAGATGGCCCAGTGGTTAAGACCTCTTGGCAGAGGTCTGGAGTTTGATTTTTCCACAACCATCTATAATTCCAGTTCCAGGGGATCCAAAGTCCCCTTCAGACTCCCTCTAGTACCAGGCCTGCATGTGGTTCTCATACTTGCGTGTAAGCAAAACATTTGGGCACAAAAGAAGTTAAAACAAGCCAGGCAGTGGTGGCACATGCCTTTAATCCCAGCACTTAGGAGGCAGAGGCAGGCGGATCTATGTGATCACTGCGAGTGAGTCCAGGACAGCCAGGGCTACACAAAGAAACCGCGTCTTGGAAAAATAAAACTTCCAATAAGTGGAGTTCATCTAAGGAAGGATGGAAGGGGGATGGGATGGAGAAGAGGAAGGAAGGGAAGGAAGGCTCGGCCACTTCCTGAAGTTGAACTATTTAACATCATTCCTACTGGGCATGTGTGGGTGCCCCCGCTTCTCCACACCCCCACACTTCATGATGCCTTTGTGTTAGAACCATCTAGTATCTCCACACTGCTTTAATTTGTGTTTTCCCAATGATTAACGGTGTTGAGCCTTTTTTTCTTTTCATGTGTTTACTGACTAGTTATCTTATTCTTGGTGTTTGTTTGTTATTTGTTTGTTTGTTTTTGTTTTTTCCAGACAGGGTTTCTCTGTGTAGCCCTGTCTGTCCTGAAACTTGCTCTGTAAATCAGGGTAGCTTCGAAATCATGAGAACTGCCTGTCTCTGCCTCCTAAGGGCTGGGGATTAAAGGCATGCGACACCATAGCCCGACTAGTTATTTCATCCTTTATGTAAGCATCTTTAATATATATTTTCTTCCAATCTATGGTTCATCCCTTTCTTTTCCCTTCTTCCTCCTTTTTTTTTTTTTTTTTTTTTTTAATTTTGGAGATTGAGTATAAGGCCTTGTGTACTCAGACAAAGCTCTGTGACTAAGCTGCATGCCCAACCCTGAGCCTTTGGTTTCTGTAAGATTGTGTGTGTGTGTGTGTGTGTGTGTGTGTGTGTGTGTGTGTGTGTGTGTACACAAATGCAGGTGACCCTGAAGGCCAGAAGCCTTGGATTCCCTTAAGCTGGAGTTATAGGTAGCTGTGAGCCAACCAATATGGTGCTAGGAATCACGTCCTGGCTTTCTGGAAGGGCAGTGTGTCCTCTTAACTGATGTACTGTCGTCTCTCCAGCCCTGAAGCCCTACGGTTTGTGGCTGTTGTTGTTGTTTGAGACAGGGTTTTTCTGTGTAGTCCTGGCTGTCCTGGTACTCACTCTGCAGACTGGGCTGGCCTTGAACTCACAGAGGTCCACCTGTCCCTATCTTCCCAGTTCTGGCTTAAAAGGTGTATAACACCACCCAACATTGTTTTACATTTTTTAATGTGTGTGAATGTTTCGCCTGCGTAAAGATCTGTGCACCACGTGCATGCAGTGCCAGCAGAGGCCGGAAGAAAGCATTGGGTCCCTAGGAACTAGAGTTGAGAATGGGTGCTGGGAGTTGAACCCTGGTCCTCTAGAAGAGCAGCCAATACTCTTCACATTGAGCCATCTCTCTAGCCCCAAGCCCTAGGTTTTCTAACAGGATTTCTGCTATGTTGCTCAGGCTGGCCTTAAACTTGCTATCAAACTGCCTCTTGTTCCCAAGGGTCGAGATAACAATTGTGTGCCCACCACACCTGGCCATCTTTTTTTTTCTTAATTTGAGGCATAAAAATTTTTATTTTTTTCAATGATGTCAAGGTTATATTTGTTTTTCTCTTATATGGTGCATTTGGGTATTATAACTAGGAATTCTTTGCCTACCTCAAGGTCTTGAAATTTTTTATTCTGTATTTTCTTCGGGAAAGAATTGTAACTTTACTATGCTTTCTGGAAGAGTGTTGCAATCCTAACACTCAGGCAGTGTCTACTACGTGGATGGGACGGGGGCAGAGATTTGGATGAGTGTGTCTTGTCTGACAGGTTGAGTCACTAGGAGCCCTTGTATTGCTGACTTGTGTGTGTCTTAGGAATATGTGAACAGCTTCTGCAGGCATGACTGAGGAACGCCAGGGTTAGACCACTTTACCTTCAGGAGTCAGTGTGCTAGAGTCCGTCCTGTACGTATGGGAGGCAAATAGCAAGTCATGTGCCACTTTGCCCTAGTTGCTGTACTTGTGCTAAGAGCTTGTTGACTTTTAGTTTGTTTTTGTTTCATCTGAGGCATGGTCTCACTAGATAGACCTGACTGGCCTTGAACTCACAGAGATCAGCTTGCTTCTATGTCCTTAGTGTTGGGATTAAAGGCATGAGCCACTACGTCCAGCAGGGCACACTGTTCTCGCTCACAGTTAGTTTTATAACTTGTGCTAAGTGCTACACAAAGCCTTGGTCTTTCTCCCATCTCACAGAGCCTGGCCTTAGGGGATACCGGGCTTTAATAATAGCTGTGTGAAAGAGAAAATCTTTCAGCCTTCCGGCTTGCCTGACACCTCCCTCTGGCTAGGAGTCATGGAGGGAGGATAAATATCAGATGACAACATTTGGGAGTCAGTTCTTACATTCTACCTTGTTGACACTTTCTGGTTTCTTCTTTCTTTCTCCTCCTCCTCCTCCTCCTTCTTCTTCTTCTTCTTTTTTTTTTTTTTTTAGCTTTTTATTTATTTATTTATTTTAATTTTATTTTATTAATTTATTCATATTACATCTCAATGGTTATCCTCTCCTTTGTATCCTCCCATTCCTCCCTCCTTCCCATTTTCCCCTTACTCCCCTCCCCTATGACTGTGACTGAGGGGGACTTCCTCCCCCTGTATATGCTCATAGGGTATCATTTTTTTTGTTTTTTTGAGACAGCGTTTCTCTGTGTAGCCTTGACTGTCCTGGACTTGCTTTGTAGACCAGGCTGGCCTTGAACTCACAGTGATCCACCTGCCTCTGCCTCCCGAGTGCTGGGATTAAAGGCATGTACCATCACCACCCCGGCTGGTTTCTTCTTTCTTTCTCTGTCCCACACCACCACCACCACCACCACCACCACCACCACCGCCTGCCCCAAGACGGGTCTCACTTTGTAATTCCTGCTGTCCTGAAACTCACTAGGTATGCCAAGCTGGCCTTGAACTCTGCCTCCCAAGGCGTGCTTTCTGCTGCTTCACAGAAAACTCCAAGTTAGCTGGCCACGGGCTTCCAGCTGATTCTTCTCGTCTCTGCCGTGTAGTTCTCCACAGGAGAGCTGAGAGTCCAGAACTGGCCACTGCAGCCAGTTCTTCACACCGCTTCTGGGACCCAAACTCAGGCCATCAGGCTTGTGCTCAAAACACTTGTTTCCACTGAGACATCTTGCCAGTCTACAGTTTTTAATTTTTAAAGTCAGGGCTGGAGAGATGGCTCAGAGGTTAAGAGCACTGTCTGCTCTTCCAGAGGTCCTGAGTTCAATTCCCAGCACCCACATGGTGGCTCACAACCATCTATAACATGATCTGGTGCCCTCTTCTGCCATGTAGGTGTACATGCAGATAGAGTACTCATATACATTAAATAAATAAATAAATCTTTAAAGAATAAAATAAAATAAAATCAAGCTTGATGTATAAAATATATAATGGAATAGCGAATAGCGTCCACTTCTATGACAAACATATATGTGGTCATGAGACCACTAAAAACAATCAAGCTACGGAATAGCTAGATTACCCCCAGGTCCTCTCAGAACAAAGGGTACAGGTGGAGTGATATGGGCACAGGTCCCCCCCCCACATCTGGAGACATGGGGAGTGGGGGGGGGAGGGGGAGGGGGAGGGGGAGGGGGGAGGCGGCAGCAGGATGAGGAGTCCCGCTTGCACGCCCTTGTCCCTCACTCTGGAGGATGGTTGAGATCACGTGAGCGCAGAAGCAGAGCGGCTCTGCTTTTATTTACAACTCTTGAGATCTTGTTCATTGTGGATTTTGCTTTTCTTTTTTTTTTTTATCACAGATTATCATATTCGTTTTTATTTAAAGAATATCAGGATTGCAGCTGTAGTGGCACATGCTTTTAATCCCAGCACTCAGAGGCAGGTGGATCTCTATAATTTGGAGACTAGCCTGGTCTACATATCAAGTTCCAGGCCGGGTGTGGTGGCGTATGCCTTTAATCCCAGCACTTGGGAGGCAGAGGCAGGTGGATCTCTGTGAATTCAAGGCCAGCCTGGTCTACAAAGCAAGTCCAGGATAGCCAAGGCTATCGCAGAGAGACCCTGTCTCGAAAAACCAAAATAAATAAATAAATACATATCAAGTTCCAGACCATCCAGGGCAATATGGTGAGTGAGATCCTGTCTTAATAAACAAACAAACAAACTAATAAACAATCAGGAGTCCATGAGACAACTCAGCAGCTGTCTCAGCAGTACTATTAAAGCTGCTGACTTGAGTTGAATCCCTAGGGAGGAGAGAACCAGCTCCTGAAAGCTGTTCTTCAACCTCCACACACATGCTGTGACACACACACACACACACATATATGTACACACACATGTGCACAGATGTAAAACACCAGCCAGACCCTGTGGCATAGGAGACAGAGGAACTTAGTAAGACCTTTTCTAAACAAACAAATAAGTAAATGGAGAAGTGGAAATATAGGCCAGTGGCAAAGTGTGTGCTTAGCATTTGTGAGGGTCTGCCTTGATCTTCAAAACTTTGAGGGAAAAAAGGCACTTGAGTGGTGGCCATCAGCTTCCCAGTTCCGAGAGCCCCTTTCTCATGCGCTTTTCCCACATTCACTGACAGCCACCTGTGCCAAGGCCCTGACCCCACAGGCTCCTAGCTGATAGGCATCCAGAGCAGTAGGGATGGAGACAGGTATGCAAGGGGCTGGCATGGAGTAAGGGCCAGGAAACTCTGCCCTCGAGATGGTGTGAAAACTGAGGCTGAGTAAGGTGGGATCTGAATGGAGAGGAAAGTTGGGCCTGTGTTCTGAGCATGGTCAGCTGTCTGCAGGCTCTGAGCAGGTGCTTACTCCAGGAGAGGGGCTCTCCTGATTGCACATCTTTTGTTACTTGTCATATTACTTGTGGGGGTAACTTAGGTACTCAATCTTTTGAAGTCTAGGGCTGTGCTATCCACTATGGTGGTCCACTGGCTGCAAAATGTATACAGCTGTGGGCGTTTGAAAGGCGAGTGGCCTGATGGAGGTGAGCTGTATGTATAAACTCATATTACAGTTTGAAGACTAAGTGCAAAGAAAGAATGTAACATATCTCATTAATTATTTCCAAAACGCTGAATACACACTGAAATCACTATAGTTCTGATTAGGATAAATAAAAAGTGTTAAGCCCTTACATACTATTTTCCATATTGAAATTGATCTCATATTTCTTTTTTCTATTTATTTATTTTGAGGCAGGGTCTCACTCTGTATTCCTGGCTGGCCCAGAACTCACATAGTTGCCTCTGCCTCCTGAATGCTGGGATTAAAGGTGTGTGCAACCTCACCTGGCTCTCACTTTCTTTTTAAAGATTTCTTTTTATTTATGTATATGAATGTTTACCTGCCTATGTGTGCATGTAGCACCTGCGTGCAATGCCTTAAGGAGGCCAGAAGAGGACATTGGATCCCATGGCATTGGAGTTACAGGTGGCTGTAAACCATGTGAGTGCTGGAAAATTAACCCAGATCCTCTGCAAAAGCAGCCCATGCTCTCTTATGCACTGAGCCATCTCTCTAGCGCCACTTTACTTTTTTTTTTTTTTGTTTGATTGCTTGTTTAAGACAGGGTTTCTCTGTGTAGACCCTGGCTGTCCTGGAACTCACTCTGTAGACCAGGCTGACCTCAAACTCAGAGATCTGCCTGCCTCTGCCTCCCGAGTGCTGGGATTAAAAGTGTGCACCACCACTGCCCTGCTCACTACTTTTTAACACTAAAGCCTAAATTATGCTCCTCTGGGCCAGTTTTTAGTCTGGAGCCTAAAAGACAAATGAGGACTAGGCAGGATCCAAAAGGGGAGGCAGGAGCCAAGACACTAAGGAGGGTGAAGGAGGCAAAGATAGGTCAGTGGCCAGAGTCTATGACCCATGCTCAGTAGAGCATCATCCTGACCTCTGAGCTTTCACTTTCTTCCTTCTAACCTGGGGATATGGAGAACAGTGCTGCTCCACAGAGGAGCTTGCAGGGGATAACAGGCACTCACTGATAGCATCATCCTGTCTGGTTATGCACTAGAATTTGATTCTCAGGGAGCTGACCAGGCACTGGAGGGTTGCAGGATGTGGAGGGGGATCCATGTTTCAGAAAGATCCCTCTAGACTCGGGCAGGGGACCAGAGCGAAGGCTGCACAGAAATTCAGGCAAAGTAAGTGTCCGTATGCGTGAGAGATACGTCCGCTTCTCGGGCAGGTTAAAAATGAAAGTCATAGGACATGGTCCTGTGTGAGATGCAGCCAGCAAGAGAAGGCCAGGAACATTACAGATATCTGACTGAGTGGCAAGGCGGGAATAGGCTAGGACTGTGCCAGCCCTGAGCCTTGGGATCAGGTTCTCTTTAATCTCTGTAATCTTGAGACCTAGCAGTTCTTGATAGGGGGCGTGAGTGCCGGGAACATACTTTCTGAACCGTGAGAAGGCTAAGAGAACTGCCTGCCTTGGAGACCCAGGTTTGCTACTCCTTAGTTCAATCTACCAGCTAGATGGCCTCAGGCACACTATTGCACCTTGCTGACCTTCAGTCTCCCCACCTGTAGCATGAGAACAAGGGTAGCGCCCTTTCCTTGAATGAGAGTACCAAGAGATCTCCAAAGAAGTACACACCTGGCCCCTTCCTTCCTCTGCCATTAAGAAGGAGGATGGAGATACTGCATCAAGAACTTCCTTTAGAAAATCCTCGATTCCCCTCCTTGCCCCTCACAGAGACTAATTAGGAGAGTGTCATATATATATATATATATTTTAATTTAATTTTAATTTATGTGTGTTGGTGTGAGGGTGTCAGATCTTGGAGTTACAGACAGTTGTGAGCTGCCATGTGGGTGCTGGGAATTGGACTCATGTCCTTTGGAAGAGCAGGCAGGGCTCTTAACCACTGAGCCATCTCTCCAGCCCTAGGAGAGTGTCATAGGGGGGGCTTGGAGATCCTTAGTCCCTGCCTTCTGGCAGGAAGGGGAAAGGCTGGAGGCTTAATAGGATCTTAACCTCCTGTTTCCAACATGTGCAACTCCAAAACCCCCCAGGATGGGAAGGTGAGATTTATAGCAGAGAAAGGGACTTGGAAATCTGGGTGATCCCAGACCCTGTCACAGTGACCCAGGAATCCCACCTCATCTTAGACTCCATTTCCTGGTGTCTAACTCCTTTTCTGATGGTGCCAACCCCTGGCTGATGTTAAGCTTTAAGAAGAACCAGCAGGGCTCAGGAAGGGGCTACTGGGGAAAGAACCGGACAGCTCTGGGGTTCAGTGTCATCACCATCAGTGTACCTGGGCCAGTCAATTCCACCTCACTGTGCCTCAGTTTCTCCCTTTGTAAAGCAGGGATAATAGAACCTTCCCTCTGGAAAGCATTGGAATCGTTCAACAACATACGCAGCTGGTGAGTCAACCTGCCCGTACCACAGCTGACTGCCTGCTGTCCTGTGGTCCCTGGCTCAGTGTCGCCTCCCCCCCCCTCTTCTCTTCCCTTGCTTCTGCTCCACAGTCCCCATTCCCTCCAAAGCCGGCAGCCTCTCCACCCTCTCACTGGCCAAAGACAGCCTGGTTGGCGGCGTCAGCAACCCCAGCGAGGTCTTCTGCTCCGTGCCTGGCCGGCTGTCGTTGCTCAGCTCAACATCCAAGTACAAGGTGACCGTGGGGGAGGTGCAACGGCGCCTCTCGCCTCCCGAGTGCCTCAACGCCTCCCTCCTGGGGGGTGTCCTCCGAAGGTAGGAAGGCCAGATCACAACCTTACACAGCACCCCAGGCAAAATCCTTCGTCTCTTCAGACCCTCTCACAGCATCAGAGAAAGGGTCAGCTTCACCCCAGGCCCCATCATCATCCTTCATCTCAGTTTCTGATAGAGCAGTGAACACAGGGGCTCAGGACTGTACATGGTCTGGGGGGCAGGTCCACGGGGCAAAGAAAGAAGTGTGGGTACAAAGAAAAAGACTAACTGACTCTAAGCAGGGCAAACAGGCTTCTGGTGTGAGCAGCCTGGTGGGCCATGTTTTTATGTTCCTGCAGCTGGGAAGGGATCTACTTCAGGGCGGAGGCATAATGACCTAAGGACTGCATGTGTATGTGTGTTAGGGGATGGCCAGGAGTGTCTTTCCACAGCGTGAGGTTCTTTCTGTGTTAGTTGGGGATGTGTGGCCTACAGTGGGTCCTCTGCATATATATGGGCAATTGCATGTGCACCTGAGGCTAGTTGGTTTTTTTGTTTGTTTTTCTTTTCTTCTCTCATATATTTTTTCCTTTTTTCTATGTAGATAGTTGTTTACATGTGTGTGCCTTTGTGCGGGAGGGTGGGAGGGGGGCACAATATATTGGTGCAGTTAAAGGGAGTATCTCTCTGTAGCCTGGGCTGTCCTGGACTCACTTTGTAGACCAGGCTGGCCTCGAACTCACAGAGATCCGCTTGCCTCTGCCTCCCCAAGTGCTGGGATTACAGGCGTGCACCACTGCACCCGGTTCATGGGGTATCTTCTTCCTGGTCTCTGAACATCCTGTAGAGACCTGTGTTGAATCCATAGGGTTCTGTACACATCTCCGGGGCCCTGATTTGCTGTGCACACGTCTCTGTGTGTTTCTTGGTGTCCATGTCTGTGTGTCTCTAATGTTATACATGTGTCTCCATATTCTTGGAGGTGGGTATATGTGTATATGTGACTCCTCGTGTTTGTCATCCCCGTGTGTCTCTGTACAATTTTATGTGTCCCCAGCAAATGTGGGGAAGAAAGACCCTCAGCTGCTCCGCTGTGCCATCTACCCTGGGCCGCCCCTGCTATGGAGAGGACTGGGGAGGAGGAGGGACTCCTATTGTGCAGTTTTGCTCCTTAACCCAATCTTGATTGCATAAGAGTGAGATCAGGAAAAGGTTGGGAATTTCTCAGAAACTCCCCCCCTCCATCCCAACAAGGCTATACCTGAGCCTTAACAGGGGCAAGGAACAAGGAAAGTCTTTTGAAGTCACTTAGCCTGTAGGCTTCTCTTGTCTTCATAACTGTGTGTATGTCTCTGTTTGTGTGTGTTAAGGGCCAAGTCCAAGAATGGGGGCCGGTGTCTGCGGGAACGGTTGGAGAAGATTGGGCTCAACCTGCCAGCTGGCCGTCGGAAGGCGGCCAACGTGACTCTGCTGACCTCACTGGTGGAAGGTAAGGCCTGTGAGGGGACATGTCATCTGGTGAGGCTTCCTACTGTGGGAGGGTATCGGTTAGTTATGTCTCTGAGCATTGCTCTATCTGAGCATGTACTCTGTGTGTCATATATGTATAAGTATGTACACATGACACACATGTGGACAGTCGGCACATCTGAGGATTTAACCACCCCCACAGTTCAAAATAGTTGAAAAAGTTGCACCTGTGACGAACAAACACATTGCTGATATTTTTGGTCATTATTACTAACAGTGCAGGTAGCTATTTATGTAGCAACAATGTAGCATTAGGTATTTTAAGTCACCAAGAGACAATCAGTAATATACAGGGGGATGCATATATATATATATATATATATATATCAAACATATCATTTTATGTAAGAGATTTTGGTACCCACATATTTTGGTATTTGTGGGAAATTCTGAAACTAATCCCTTTTGTTTGTGTGTGTGTATATATATGCACATGTAATAGAGCTACTTGGAGGTGTGTGGGGGGGGAACGGCAGTATTTGGAGGTGGTCATGGGGGCGGTGCATCCCTCTTCCCTGGAGGTCGGTGACTCTGGACTTTAGCTCTGGGATACACATAGGTCCCAGCTCCACTTTTGAGCTGATGGCGATGGAAATGAAGCTGAAACTGAGAAGAGAAACCAGAGAGGGCATCTCCTGAGAGGGTGCTCCTTGGCCAGGGGATAAGGAGTTCAAGGCTAGGCTCTGGTCTCAGAGGTACACCTAGAAACCTCTCCTCTTTTCCCCAGGAGAAGCTGTGCACCTGGCTCGGGACTTTGGTTATGTTTGTGAGACCGAGTTTCCAGCCAAGGCAGCTGCTGAGTACCTATGCCGACAGCACGCTGACCCTGGGGAACTGCACAGCCGCAAGAGCATGCTGCTGGCTGCCAAGTGAGTAAATGCACGGCAAACATGGACGCAATGCAGATACACACATGAGACCTGGGTACGTTACACACTACTTTTGGTCACACAGATGGTCATACAGCACATATGGCACCATACATAGCAACTAGATTCCTTAAGTTCACATGGGAACAGTTGTACATGCCATGCAGACACATATGGGATTAAAGGCGTGTGTTGGCCACCACTGCCCGGCACATATGGGTATCTTTAAGCACCATGTTCATCTCCTTTAGGCTTTCATGAATACCCACACAAACCCCCATGGGTACACACAAACACCATGTGTGAACATATCTATTATATACATACATTAAAAGTGTCATATATAGCCAGGTGTGGTTGTGCACACCTGCAATCCTAGTACTTGGGTGACAGAGGCAGGTGGATCTCTGTGAGTTTGAGGCCAGCCTGGTCTACAAAGCGAGTCCAGGACAGCCAAGGCTACACACAGAAACTCTGTTTTGAAAAAAAAAAAAAAGTGTCATCTATAGGCTTATAACATGTGACTGCTACAATCACATGGCATGACCAGCCCAGGCTCTGGCATGGATGGGTTCAAGGCTCCGAACAAGGGTTATCCTGCTTCTGTGACCTTTCTCCTCAAGACCTCAGGCCATACCTGACCCCAGTGCAGGTCCCACTGTCACCTCCTTCACCACCAACTGCATGCTGCCGTTTCACGTCTTCTTATCTTACCCTGAGCCTTTACTAGAACCCTTCTGTTCTCTGTCAGCCTACAAACTGTCAACGGCTCCCAAGGCTACTGCATTATCACCAAGTCAGGCTCTCCAAGGGTGCCTCAGCAAACCAGCATCCCACTAAAATGTACTATTAGTCCATTTGGGTAGCTACAATAAAATGCCCTAAGCTGGGTTAGCAGATCATTTCCCGTGGTTCTGGAGGCTGTTCAAGATCGAGGCAGCTTCTGTGTCTGCTGAGGGGCTGCTTTCTAACATCCAGACAGCATGTTGCTGCTGCTGTGTTCTCCACATGGTAAAAGGGGCAGGGAGTCTCTCTGGCTTTCTTCATAGAGGGACTGACAGCAGGCGTAGCTGCGGTTCTCAACCTATGGGTCTCGATCCAAACGTTAGAGGCCACATATCAGATATCCTGAGTATGAGGTATTTATGTCATAATTCATAACAGCAGCACAACTACAGTGATGAAGTAGCAATGGAATACTGTTATGGTTGGGGGAGGTTTCACCACAACACGAGGAACTGTTGATATGAAATGGCCACATTAGGAGAGCAGACAACTACTGACCTGTAGGACTCTATCCCTGTGACCTTGTCACCTCTCAAAGACTCTTATCTTCCTGTCTCAGAAAAGATTTTTAATATTTACACTTTGGAAGGCTACAGATATTCGTTTAGATGGTAGCAGTCCCACCGAGGGGAAAACAACAACAACAGGCTGAGAGATGGGAGGAATCGGATGGAAGAGATCAAGAGCTCAGGACCATCGTCTGTGGGCTGAGGTCCAAATGCCTTTGGGGATCTTGTTGTCTGGATCACTTAAACTTCCTGTCCAGCTGGCCTCTGTGGGTTTGACCTTCAGATCACAAGTCCACCCTCCCTGTGGGGCTTTCTTCCTTTAGGCAGCAAAGAAACCAGGCTCACGGGCCTATTCTGTAGAGTCCTGGAAGGCCTCTTCCTGTGGTTAGAGCCTGTCTGAATGGAACTCACTTCATTCATGAATACGAATAGCCAGCGTCTTAGACAAAGATGAGAGATGATGACTGTTCTTACCTGAGTCACGTGTGAGTCACAGATGAATGGGAACAGCCATAGGCTGGACCAGGATTCGTCTCATCTCAGTCGCTCTGGCAGGCCACCTAATCTGTCTGAAGCCATATAATGAGGGTAGTAGCGGTATAGATTTGTTGGATGATGTAAGGGGACAGAGACCATGTACATATATTGATCTAGGCATCAATATTTGCTACTGTAATTATGAAAGGCAGATTCTGGGCTGTTCTCATACTTTCACAGACAAGATTCTGCAAAGCGTTGTGTCTGGGGTGGAAGAAGGGATCACAGAAAGCTTAAGGGGATAGGTAGTTGAGGTGCATTCATCTAAGGGAGCGACATTAGGGTATTGGCACGTGTTGTTTCCAGGTGTGCAGCACTGAGCTGCTAAGTTAACTTCTGTGAAAGTCAGATTCCACTTTTGCAGGATGGCATCATTGTTTCTTGTAGGCTGTTAGGAAGGCCAAATCGTATAGCTAATGTAAAGAATCAAGTAAATTTCTGGGTGAAATGACCCACACTTTTAATCCCAGCATTTGGAAGGCAGAGGCAGGTAGATAGATCTCTGTGAGTTTGAGACCAGCCTGATCTAAGAGAGAGATTTTGGGCAGCTAGGGCTGCCTAGAGAGATCCTGTCTCAAAAAGCCAGCAAGTAGGTCCTCCTCTGGGGTTAGAGCCGTGTTCTTCAGCTTCTGTTCTTCTTCCCCACCAGGCAGATCTGCAAGGAGTTTGCAGACCTGATGGCTCAGGACCGGTCTCCACTGGGCAACAGCCGCCCAGCACTCATCCTGGAACCTGGGGTGCAGAGCTGTCTGACACACTTTAGCCTCATCACTCACGGCTTCGGCGGGCCTGCCATCTGTGCTGCCCTTACTGCCTTCCAGAACTACCTGCTAGAGTCACTCAAAGGACTGGACAAGATGTTTCTAAGCAGTGCGGGCAGTGGCAGTGGGCATGGAGAAACCAAGGCACCAGAGAAGGATGCCAAGCACCGGAAGTAACTGTCTCTTGTTTCCTAGCTAAGTGTCTCCCAAAGCCTGAGATGGGGGTCCTTCCTTGCTCCTGGGGGTGGCCCTGAAAAGACTAAAAGGTGGGATTCCATTCAAACCAGAGAGAACATTTATCCACAAGCCCGGAGTGGGATCTGTTTGGGTAAAGCAGGGAGATCTTTCTGTGGTTTCTGGTAAGGGCTCAGACAGGAAACTGCCATGGAAGTCTGGCTCATGGGGCACAGCCTGGGCAGCAGTGGGTGCCCCAAGGAGATGCTATTAACAGATCAGAGGTGCCGGGTGTGGTGGCGCACGCCTTTAATCCCAGCACTTGGGAGGCAGAGGCAGGCGGATCGATGTGAGTTTGAGGCCAGCCTGGTCTACAAAGCCAGTCCAGGACAGCCATGGCTACACAGAGAGACCCTGTCTCGAAAAAACAAAAAACAACAACAGAAAACAAAAAACAAAAACAATAACAACAGAAAACAAAAACAACAACAACAACAACCAAAAAATAACAACAGAAAACAAAAAAACAACAACCAAAAAACAACAACAAATCAGAGGTGTTACTAAGGACTTAGTGACCTTCGCTCCAGCGTCTCCCACCCCCAGAACATGGTGCTAGCAGATGGTCCCAATGGGCTCCTTGGATCCTTCTGGCTCTTGGAGAACAGTGAGCAGGAAAAGACCCTGAGGAACAAGATGGTAGAACACAAACCACAGAACTTGAACCAGGCTGCACACCACAGTCCTGTTGCTGTCTGTCCTATTTATTTATATACAATGCAATAAAATTTGAAAATTAAAAAAATATCCAGGACAAGTTATTTATCCTGAGTTGGGGATCCATTTCAACTGACTTCTGCTCATCTATCAAAATGTCCACCTGAGCGATGATGGCGGGTGTTTTTGTTCACAAAGGGCTGTGAGTAAGTTGAGAAGGAAAGAAAGGTATGTTAGACAGCATAGGGTCTACGTGCCTCATCACATCATTTCAGCTATTTGTGTGCGTGCGCGTCGTCAGTGCTGCGTGATATTATTTATTGTGACTTGCTGGGCCTACCCATTGGTCTATGTAGTGTGTTACCATGGCTATAGGCAGACAGTCTGTGCTGGTGTGAATACAGAAGACTGTTTATGTTTGTGTATGTGTCTGAACTGGGCAAATGCTAACTCAGCTCTCGTTTTCAGGATTTCACTGCCCAGACAGACATCCTTCCTGCTTGTCTTTCCCTCTTTTTCATCACCTGCTCCACCCTACCTAAAGCACACAGATTCTAGGATTCACCTTACAAAAGACAACTCCTCTTTCTTTTGCAGGAAAACTTTTGTTGTTGTTGGTTTGCTTTTTAAGTGAGGGTTTCTCTGTGTAGCCCTAGCTGTCCTGGGACTCTCTCTGTAGATCAGGCTGGCCTCGAACTCACAGAGATCTGCCTGCCTCTGCCTCCCGAGTGCTGGGATTAAAGGTGTCCCCCACCTACTGCCCAGCCAGCTAAGCCTTTGAAAGCCTGCTACACCCGTTCCTTCATTCCTGCACTCCCAACTCTCAGCTCACTCACCCCCCCTGCCATTCCCTTTAAATATGCTCAGCATGGCCATCAATGATCATGTCAAAGCCAAAGCAGGCTTTTTTTGGATTTGAGATAACTAACCAAAAAATTGCTCTTAAAAAAACTTGTTTTGGGGCTGGAGAGATGGCTCAGTGGTTAAGAGCACTGCCTGCTCTTCCAAAGGTCCTGAGTTCAAGTCCCAGCAACCACATGGTGGCTCACAACCAGCTATATAATGTGATCTGATGTCCTCTTCTGCAGATAGAGCACTCATAAGCAATAAATAAATAAATAAATAAATAAATAATAAAAAAAAACTTGTTTTTAAGCCGTCACTTTAGTAACTAATCAGTTCAATTAAAATAATTCAACAAGTTGGGCATGGAAGTACACTCCTGTAATCCCAGCACTTGGGGAAGCAGAGGCAGGCAGATTTCTGTGAGTTCAAGGCCAGCCTGCTGGTCTACAAAGTGAGTCCAAGACAGCCAGGGCTACACAGAGAAGCTGTGTGTGTGTGTGTGTGTGTGTGTGTGTGTGTGTGTGTGTGTGTGTGTGATGGGCAGGTTTTCACATAGTTCAGGCTGGCCTTTAAACTATAGTGAGGGCGAGTACTGGGACTGCAGGTGCACCACACCTGCTCCACTTGGTCTTTCCTGAAAACACTGTAGTTCCTAACTATTCCTGGTTTCATCAGACCTGCCCAGGTCCCATTCTGTCTTCTTTGCCTGATCCTTTTCCACTTGACCTCTAATCCCATGGCACCAATGCCTTCCTAGAAGGTTCCAACTCCATTGGAGGCGTTCCATGTCACAGATATGTTGCTGACCTCCACTGTCAGTCCAGATGTTCCTAGGACGTGCCACTGCCACCACTCCTCCCGAGGCCTGCTATGGCAGCCTCCCAACCAGTCTGTCTTCACTAGTGCACCTCCCTCTTAAGGCTGCAGTATGCAACAAGCTGAGCTTAGCTTGGCCTCTCCAACCTCATCAACGGTTCTCTTCCTCACTCTACAGCAGCCATACTAATTTCTTTCTATTCTTCAGCAGGGCCACTGCTCATGTTGTTCCCTTTGACCGGGATGTTCTTCCCCCAGTACTTGTACTGTTAGACAAAGATGCTGGGGTCTCTGTTAAGAGTCCAAGGATCCGCCTTATTTTCTCAAGACATTGTTTCAAGACAGGATGTCATGTTTCCCAAGCAGACCTCCAAATCACTATGTAGCCGAGAATGCCTGATCCTCTTGAATCTATATTCCAGAGCTGGGAATACTACCATCCCTGGTTTATGCAGTACCAGAGACAACCCCAGGGCCTTCTATATGCTAGACAAGCACCGCACCAACTAAGCTCTCACGGTGTCTTAAGCCATACAAAAGAATGTAAGAATGCAGACGTATACTCGCCTTTCACCAAAACCTCTGGGCTGGCAAGACATTTGAGTATTAAAATTATCAGACCGCCGGGCATGGTGGCACACACACTTGTTTGTTCTTAAGACAGGGTTTCTCTGTGTAGTCCTGGACTTGCTTTGTAGTCCAGGCTCTCCTCGAACTCACAGAGATCTCCCTACCTCTTTCTTTTTAGAGAATGTTGGGATTAAATGTGTGTGCCACCAGCCCTAGCCCTAGCACTTAGGGAGGCAGAGGCAGGCAGATCTCTGTGAGTTCGAGGAGAGCCTGGACTACATATAGTGAGTTACAGAACAACTAGAACTGTGTAGAGATCCTGTCTCAATAAATAATAAACAGAATCACAGACTGTGATGTTGAGAGTAAATGAGGTACATATAGTACCTACACACAATATTGGTCTATCATATAATAATAAATCAGTACAAAGTTGGTAAACAGAAGAAACCCAGTTTTCTTTTAAGATTTTTAAAGATTTATTTATTATGTATACAGTGCTCTGCCTGCATCTACTCCTGCAGGCCAGAACAGGGTATCAGGTCACATTATAGATGGCTGTGAGCCACCATGTGGTTGCTGGGAACTGAACTCAGGACCTCTAGAAGAGCAGTCAGTGCTCTTAATCTCTGAGCCATGTCTCCAGCCCACAAAACCCATTTCTTTTCTTTTTTTTTTCTCTCGAGACAGTGTTTCTCTGTGTAGCCTGTCCTGTCCTGGACTCGCTTTATAGGCCAGCCTGGCCTCAAACTCAGAGATCCGCCTGCCTCTGCCTCCTGAGTGCTGGGATGAAAGGTGTGCACCACCATGCCCAACGAAGAAACCCATTTTCTTTTTTCTTTTATTTTATGTGTACTGGTGTTTTGTCTGCATGTATGTCTGTGTGAGGGTGTCAGATCTTGGAGTTATAGATAGTTGTGAGCTGCCATGTGGGGTGCTGGGAATTGAACCTGGTCCTTTGGAAGAGCAGCAGTCAGTACTCTCAAACACTGAGCCATCTCTCCAGCCTCAAGAAACCCATTTTCAAGAACTTTTCGTAAGGAAAAATGTAGACAAGTCATCAGTCCTATTTTAGGAGAAAATTATAGCTGAGTAACTTGCCTAATGCCTGTGCCGTCCCAAAATTTCAGTTTGCTCATAGCTATTTGACCGAACCTCATTTCACTGCACCTCTCAGGCCTGGCACAGGAAGGCTGACAGGCTTGCCCTGGCAGGGGGAGCAGGTCCTCCCACCCTCCAGCCCGCTGGCTCTGCTGTGCAGCAAATGGTTAGGATCACAGCACTGCAGAGGAAGCAGTACAGCGCAGATGTGTAAGTGCTGTAAGCAGCAGCCCGTGAAGCCTGGGCATTTGCTTCTCCTTCTTCACCTCGTATGTGGCTAAACAGCACTTAAGCTTCTGACTAGCTGGGGTTAGCCTGAGGGGAAAGATGACTAAAAACAGGCTTACACAATGGTTATACTGCATCCTCTTATGCAACGCAAGCTCAGAATTAAGCAGGGAATTTTTGGACCAGGCAAGGACCAGGCAGGATTCTCAGTGTGAGCTTATGCTTGAAGGCCTTCCTGCTTCCTGTGAAAGAATCAGTGAGGAGAAACATCTCAGGCTCTAACTAAACGGACCCTGAGCTTTATGAGACGCAAAGGAGCGAAGGGGACCCAAGGAACTCAGACAGCACAAAAACCCATCCATGTGTGGTATTACCGTTTTGTTTTTGAGACAGGGTCTCTATCACACACACACACATTTTGAAAAAGTCAAATGTTTAGGTTTCTAGGTAGTGCTAAGATGAAAAGCTAGACTGGTTTAGAGCGGGAAGGTAGTAAAGCCAGTTTTAGACATTCTGATGTGCTTGCTTTCCCTGAAGCTGAGGTTGAAGTATCTTGGAATAAGTTGATTTGTTGTCCAAAAGAAGAGACGGTAGGGGTGATGGCAGACGCTGTTTATGGGCTGGCGTGGGGCTGCCCTGGGACATGTACACTGAAAAGCTCTCACTCCTTGGTGAGTCCTGTTTGTGGTCCACTTTTAGCCAGGTCTTGCACTACACAGTTACATGTATCAGTGCATAGAATACACAAGACTACTTACTATCAGCTAGGTCCTCTGTGAACCACTTTCTGGAATACCTATGCTTACACAGGGCCCCCACCCAGGGAGTGATGAGAAGCACCTCTGCAGCTCTTCAGGCAGATAGCAATCTAAGGACCTGGCAGAAGGTCTAAACCTCTTCACAGGACGTCAGAGGTGAAGTCGCCAGTGATGTGACTCATCTCTTTATGCCCGATTCTCATCACATTAAGCACTTAGCCTCAGCGCACAGAGCAGCCTCTAAAACACCACAACTGCCTTCCCACTCAGTGTTGTGAATGATAGACAACAGTCTCAGAAACAGGATACGCTTCTCCCACGTGAGCCAAAAAGCTATTCTTATTTAGTAGTAGTATTATAAGTTATTTATTTTTGTACTTCGAGACAGGGTTTCTCTGTGTAGCCGACTGTCCTGGAACTAGCTCTGTAGACCAGGCTAGCCTCAAATTCAGAGATCTGCCTGCCTCTGCCTCCTGAGTGCTGGGATTAAAGATGTATGCTCCACCACTGCTCAGCTTCTATATGTGCTATTATTACAGTTTAAGGCCAGCCTAGTCTAAAATATGCAGAGATCTTGCCTCTGCCTCCAGGGTATATACCACCATACTCCTCAGCCCGTGGTCTTTTTTTTTTTTTTTTTTGTCCTCTTTGTAACATTTATTTACTTAGTGTGTGGGTATAGGGCCCCTAAGAAGCTAAATAGAGGTTTGGGAGCTACTTTCAGGAGTTGGTTCTCCTCTCCCACCGCGTGGGTCCCAGGGATTGAACTCAGGGTAATGGCAACTGCCTTCATCTACTGAGCCATCTTGCTGGCTCCTGTACATTGGCTGAGGCAGGAGGATCATGACTTTAAGGACAACCAGGTCTACACAGCAATTTCCAGACCAACCAGGGTAATATATATGTATACAGTGAATCCTTAGCTTAGAAGGAAAAAACAACAACAACAAAAAACCCAACTAAACTAAATCAACTGGGCAGGGTGGCACATACCTTTAGCCCCAGCACTCATGGAGCAGAGGCAGAGGCAGGTGGATCTCTGTGAGTTCAAGGCCAGCCTGGGTTACATAGTGAGTTCCAGAACAGCCAGGGCTACACACTGAGATTCTGTCTAAAAACAAGAACACCACGAAGAGTTCACTGGGTGAAGGCAGGAAAGCCTGACTAACTAAGTTTGATTATCTACACACACAAAAGCAAAAGAACCAACTCCACAAAAATGTTGTCTGACCAAGACACATATATAAACACATTAATTTTTTAAAATAAAAAACCTTACCTCCTTTAAGGAAAAAAAAAAAAAATCAGGAGACTTTAAAAAACAAAAACAAAAAACCCTCTTAACTTATGAACAGCTTTTTTGTGTATGATGCTGCAGAGCAAACCCAGCCGAGCTACCCCGTGTATACTTATATATCTTTACTTAATTATTTTTGTAAATAACTTATTTTTAATTTTATGTGCACTGGCGCTTTACCTGCATGTATGTCTGTAGAGTGTCAGGTCCCCTGGAACTGGAGTTACAGATAGTTGAGAACAGCCATGTGGGTACTGGAATTGAACATGAGACTTCTGAAGAGTAGCCAGTGTGCTGAGCCGTCTCTCCAGTCCCCGTTTTTGTTTGTCTTTTGAGACAGGGTTTCTCTGTTCAGCCTTGGCTGTCCTGGACTCACAGTGTAGACCAGGGAGCCCTAAAACTCACAGCAATCCTCCTGCCTCTGCCTCTGGAGTGCTGGGATTAAAAGTGTGCTCCACCACGCCTGGCATCATCCCTGTTTTTAAAGATACAATTAGGGGCTAGAGAGATGGCTCAGAGGTTAAGAGCACTGACTGCTCTTCCAAAGGTCATGAGTTCAATTCCCAGCAACCACATGGTGGCTCACAACCATCTCTTCTGGCCTGCAGGCAGAAGGCTGTATATACATAATAAATAAATAAATCTTTAAAAAATAAATAAATAAAAACAAAAACAAAAAACCCAAACCAAAAACAACAACAACAAAAAAAAAAGGGGACGAAAGATGGACCTCGACTCGCAGTTGTGAACACTAGCTACTCTTCTGAAGGATCTGGGTTTGATCGCCAGGACCCACATGACAGCTCAAACCCATCTGTAAACTCCAGTCAGAGGGGATCCAATACCCTCTTCTGGCAACAGGCTCAAACACGGCGCACAGACATACATGCAGTCATATGCCCATCCACTAAAAATAAGTAAAATAAAAAGCATGCAGGCAAGCAATGTGGGGCTGATGGCAAAACCCCACAACTCTAGTGGTTAGTGAGGCTGAGGCTGGAAGATTACAAGTTCTGGGCCAGCCTGGGGAAATTAGCAAGACCCTGTCACAAAACAAAAAGTAAAAAGAGGGTTAAGGGTGGGAGTTCAGTGGCCAAGCACTAGCTTACCAGTACAAGGCTCTGGGTTTCAGCCCTAATACCCACCCCCCATTGCCAACTCTGAGTTGTACAAGTAAGTACAAGTAGTGAAGCAGCGGGCCTGTATCCAGTTCTTGGAAAGTGAACAATGAGAAAGGGGGGGCCAGGTATGGTGGCACACGCCTTTAATCCCAGAGCTGGGGAGGCAGAGGCAAGTGGATTGTTTTGAGTTCAACACCAGACTGGTCTACAAAAAATAAGTCCAGGACAGCCAAGGCTACAGAGAAACCCTATCTCAAAAAACCAAAATAATAATAATAACAATAACAACAACAACAATGATAAAGGATTGAAGGCATGGGCTATATGAGATCCCATCTAAAACAAAGAAACATCTAAGAAATTAATAGCTGAAATATCCTCTGAGAAAGTGATCAAATGATAATAAGAGGAAAACTTTCTTGCTGTCTTTGCACTGTTGACACTAAGTACATTAATTAATCAACTGAAAAAGATTTAAGGAATGCGGACACAGTTAAGTTGGTAAAATGCTTGCCTCATGAGCCAGGCATGGTGGCGCACGCCTTTAATCCCAGCACTCGGGAGACAGAGGCAGGTGGATCGCTGTGAGTTTGAGGCCAGCCTGGTCTACAAAGTGAGTCTAGGACAGCCAGGGCTACAGGGAGAAACCCTGTCCCAAAAAGCCAAAAAATAAAAACATGCTTGCCTCATAAGCATAGTACTCAAGTTTAATCCCAGAATACATGTTTTTAACAAACCAAACATGAGCATGTTGACTCAAGGCAGACTATGGTCCTGAGCACAATACTCAAAGTTGTCGTCTGGACTCCACATTGCATACACATATTATATATTTCAAAACAGAATAAAAGGCTGCTTCTTTTTTTCTTTTTCTTTCCTTTTTTTTTTTAGACAGGATCTCTCTACATAGCCCTGGTTGTCCTGGAACTCACTATGTAGACCAGGCTGGTCTCAAACTCATGGAGAGTCACCTGCCTTTGACTTCTAAGTGCTGGGATTAATGGTATGTGCCACCATGTCTAGCCAACAAAAAATGATTTAAGTTAAAGGCAAAAAGATCCACTGCTTTGGAGAGAACAAGACATTAACAAGCAAGAGATTGAAAGAGCTATATGAAAAAAGCTGCACAGTGAACAGAATGTGGGGCTGTGAGCTGGCAAAGCCTTTTAGATCATTAACAGAGGGGGAGACAGGAGGGAGCATCTGGCAAGATGATAACTGCTCCAGGTCCTTTCTAAGGTAAACTGAGACCAAAACCAGAAAGCTCAATTTAGCTATATTCAGTTTATTTTGAATTAACCATCTATCAAGAGTGCACATCAAAAGAGTAGAAAAAAACAAAAAGTTCCCGGTACGTGGGAGGAGGGAGGGACGTGACGTTAGAGGGCCCGCTTAGAGAAGGAAATGTTCTCCAGGCTATGGATGCCATCTTTGTCAATGACCCGAACGCTGAAGGTAGGCAGGTTCAAGATGAAGCGCTTCTGCAGCTGCAGAGACAGGAAGGCATCAGTGAGAAAACATTTACTGAATACAAGACCGAGGCAGGGTCTGTTCTAAGCTAAAAAGGTCAAGTGTAAAACCTCTCCTTTTTTGAAACTGAACTGATATTCTACTAGGGGCAACTGGTACTCTGCCACTGAAGAGTGTCTGGACAGTAGCTGGAGGCTGACTGGAAGGCAGTGACCACAACCTGGGAAACGCAGCTGTGAGCCTGCCTCTGTGCACAATCAACCCAGTGTTTATCCCCACTGTCTGCTACAAATCAGCCTACAGAACACACTTGCCGCTTTCATTTCCCTGCATTAGAAGGACAAGATAAGGGCGTGTGCGCATGTGTGCAGCTGCAGGGATGCTGGGAATGATGTCCACACAACAGTCCTACACTGAGCCATGCCCACGTCTCTTCCAGTCCAGGTGAAGGCTGCCCTGGAGGAGCAGTCTATGCACGTGGAAGCAGACAGCAGCACTAAGCTGACTACTGACTGAGAAGCGCAGCTTGGAAATCTTCACTTCTGTGGCTGCCCTTGCTGAACACCTCCCTAAGAGCCACCAGAGAAGACATCTCTCCACCTGTCCCCTTGGGAGTGCCTGGAAGTGACTTTCCCCTCCAGTGTCTGACCCCTCCCCACCTCCTTCCATGTTGCCCATCTCCTTTGCAGCTGAGAACTGGGCAATAACAGCCCATTCCATTTCTGGCTAATGGCTCATTCTAAAATCAAAGTCAAAGTTTAAGAAAAACTGACAATAATCAAACAATGGTTTCCTTAAAAAAAAAAAAAAAAAAAAAAAAGACAAGGCCTCATGTTGCAGTCTTGGGTGACCTGATACTTGCTCTTTACACCAGGCTTGCCACCAACTCACAGAAATTTGCCCACCACCTCTGTTTTCTCGAGGACTGGGATTAAAGGCATATATCTTTATGCCTCGCTCTACTTCTTTTAAGATCCAAGGGAAAGAAAATCTCAAGAGCACCTGATATTATGGTGCCTTCTTTCCGGCTACCCCTCAGAATATTTGTGGGTAAAATCTCTCAGCTGCATGGCTAAGAAATATATGAGCTGGTTCTTGGTATCTCCTGTGGAAAGATTTTTTAAAAGGAAGAGGGAATGGGGCGCTCTGCTCTACAGATGACAGGGTTATACGAGAGGCAAACTGACCAACAGTGCTGCCAGTGCTCTCACCCTCTGCTCCCATTAGACAGTTAATTCATTGAGTTTGGGTCCTTGGCCTCCTAAAACGGAAGATTTCTTTCCACTTTTTACCCAACACTTCCCAGGCACTTTCCATGGTCATCTACATGCACTGCTAAGGGAAGCTTTTATGGATGGTACAACAGAGTGGTTATGAGGTCTTGGGTATTGTCTCTTACAGTAGGGCCTGATTATTACTTGTGTTAAAATCACTTGGTGGCCAATTAAAACACGACTCAGTCTCTACCTGCCTACAGCAGATTCAAAACTGGGTGTCGGGCCTACCAGGGATAAGGAAAGTTCCCCTAAGCTGGTTCTTACACAGAGAATTTTGAGCATCACTAGTCTGGATGAACCAGAAAGGCACTGTAATTAATTTAATTTAGTTGTAATTAAACTGGGAAACTGACAGTGATGAGGAGGTGACAGAGTGGAGAAAAATAAGCCCATCACCCACTGGTGGCAACATCACATCTGGGCAGTGGGTATTTATTATACCTTCTGGCAAGGCGCAGAAAACAGCAACCAAGAACAGGGATGGTACTTCAAACTGAGACAAAGCTTTCTTTCAGGGTCCCCTGGGAGCTACTCACCTCCTCCAGACATTTCTTAAGGAGCTCCACTGCCCTCTCACGTGAGATAGCTGAAAGAGAACAGAGGTCAAGCACTGAAGGCTGTCACATGTGCAGCTTAACAGCTTGTGATTAAATTTCAGACTTCCTCAGGTTCTGAGTGCCACACAAGTGCAAAAGGCAATGCTCAGCTCAGACTTCCAGCCTGCAACAAACTTACTCCATATGCAGAGGAGGGTCCCCCAGACCCAGTTTTCCCACAGCTGCGAGCCATTACAAATTGATTTGCTACAGAGACGGGTAAGCATGACGGAATTCTGTCTCCCTGGCCTGGCCCCGCCTCTGAAGAAGTCCAGCAGCCTGCCTCCCTTTCATAGCTCACCCTCACCAGTCCCCTTTAGTCCAGCTTAAATCAATTCCATCTGCCCTTGCCAGCTGCAAATCAGGGAGAGGGAGGACAAGGCCAGCGTTTCCTCCTTACTCTCCCAGCTGGGTCTCAGGTTAACAATGGGAAGACAAATAAGAGGATGGGACGGAGACTCTTCTAAACAGGGTCCAAAGGGATTGTTGGTAAGCATGGCAAACTGGGTTGACATATTATGCACTGGGCTTCAAGGGTGGCTGGTGGCTATTTTGGTGGGGATATCAGCTGCATTACTGACAGATGCCAAATCAAGAGACAGTCACCAGGAGGCCAGGCTAATTCTTTTCAGGATGTGGCCTGGAGCTCTAGCATGGCTAAGGTTGAGCGAGAGGGCAGCACCAAAAAGAAAAGAATATGCCAATTGTTATGATGCTGACAAGAAAGATTGGGGTGTAAGGAGAGAAGTGGTTAACTGTGCTGCAACGATAGCCAGTGAAAGCTAGAATTTCACGTCCTCTGTCCACAGTGGCTATAGCTGAGCCTGAGATTGGGGTCAGAAGATAGAGCGCAGTACAAGAGCACTGCTCATCAAGTAAAGAAACGAGTTTATTTGCTGGAGGGAGTGGTCTTCAAAAGCTTTGATGTTTACAAGATCAAAACATGTCCATAAACTGGCTTATTCCCTCACTTTCTATAGCTGGGCTGTCAATATTACCTAGGTAGAGTAAAATGAATGTAAGTGAAGTTATAGGACTGAGTAAAAAGGTTTTACTCATGATGACATTTACTCTAGACCCCTTTAAAACAAAGTGAATCCCAGCCCCAGAGAGAGGAGTATCTTATTCTGATTGGCAGGAAGACTTTTTATCAATAAGGCTTTGAAGACTCTATTGACCCACAGAAGAGAGAACAGCTTCCAGAGAGGTGCTATCCTCTGTCTAGGAAGCAGCAAACCAACTCCGAGGTTTGACAAGCCTGAGAAGCAGCTAAGAGTTGGCTCTGCTACTGCTCTCTTCCCAGAGTGCCAGTTCTTACTTGGTGTGTAGTATCGGTCAAGGATACTGAGAGTCAGGAAGGCACCATAGCCATGAGCTGCAAAAGGAGCCTTGGCCAAGGCTGCCAGGTAGTCCATGTAGTAAAGTGCTGGCCCTTCGTGCTCATCATAGCCAGCCAGGAGGAGGTTCACATGATATGGGGTCTGCAAAGGAAAGACACAGCAAAGTGCTGGTTAGAGAATAGAACACCAATAATGCAAACAGAAGTATTCTGGCTCTTGACAAAGTATTAGCAACAACTGGCTAAATCATAGTGGAAATAAAAATGCAAACCTACCTGGAGGACTTCTAATATGGTCAGAAGTAAAAGAAAAGCTTTTTTGTTTCAGTTTAAAGCCAAGCCTATGGAAAAGAACCTGATATGGGCAGTCAAGATGGCTCAGCAGGTAAGGGGACTTACAGCCAAGCCTGATAGTCTGAGTTTGATCCTAAAACCTGACTCTCCCAAAACACACACACACACACACACACAGAGAGAGAGAGAGAGAGAGAGAGAGAGAGAGAGAGAGAGAGAGAGA
>OU015754.1:59962582-60008202 GCA_907169655.1 Acomys percivali | reverse complement strand
GCCAGCCTGGTCTACAGGGGGACAGCCAGGGCTACACAGAGAAACCTTGTCTGGAAAAAAAACCAAAAGAGGAGTTTCCTAGTGTCTCCTTCCTAGGATTCTTTACCCTGCCCTAAGGTTAACAGATGTGCACAGCTGAAAGCCATCATATTAGACAGTTACAGTATTATTTTATTTACTTCACGGTCAGTCTACCCTAGGTCCCCAGAAGAAAGTGGAGACCCACATTTGGACACTAAGTCAACACGTATTAGGTATTTCCATGCCGTGTCTTACAGGTGCGCCTAGCCAAGCATTGAGCATCACTTCCTAGCCTATGCACCCGTCCTTATTTCCTATGCACACTGTCATATGGAAGAACTTGCCTAACTACTGAGAAGTGCAAACACCAACGACTAGATCAAAAATCCTGTCTTTTACCAAGCAACCTCTATTCTGTAAAACACGGAAGATAAAGTTAGAAGGTCTGCCAGTGGAGACCTGTGAGTTAGATGACTAGAAACTTCCTACAGCAAAGGCTGAGATTAAACAGTACAGATATTTTAACTAACATAAATACTCAGCTATCCATCTAGTAAGTGAGCCCAAGTATTTAGTTACGGTACTCCCTAACAGTAGCACGAGAATCAGTGGTTTGCAAACACTAACATGCTTAGATTTAGAGTTAAGTTGTGTATGATATACAAATAAAAAAACTTTAGAGCTGGGCATGGTGGCACATGCCTTTAATCCCAGCACTTGGGAGGCAGAGGCAGGCCGACTACTGGGAGTTCAAGGCCAGCCTGGTCTACAAAGCGAGTTCAGGACAGTCAGGGCTACAGAGAGACCCTGTTTCAAAAACAAAAAACAAAAAAACTTCAAATAAATCATATGGGGACTTCTTAAAATTTTTTATTTATTATTATGTATACAGTGCTCTGCTTGCATATATACCCACAGGGCAGAAGAGGGCATCAGATCACATTATAGATGGCTGTGGGCCACCATGTGGTTGCTGGGAATTGAACTCTGGACCTCAGGAAGAGCAGTCAGTGCCCTTAACTGCTGAGCCATCTCTCCTGCCCCTCATATAGGGTCTTAAAAATAACTTTTAGCCTCTAGAATAAGAGATTACAGCTGGGCATGGTGGCACATGTCTTTAATCCCAGCACTTGGGAGGCAGAGGCAGGTGGTTCTCTGTAAGTTTGAGGCCAGCCTGGTCTATAAAGCGAATCCAGAACAGTCAGGACTATAAGAGAAAGCCTGTTTCGAAAAACCAAAAAAGATTTTACAAAATTCTGCCTTTCTCCTTTTGGGAGGCAGGTGGAGACAGGGTCAGGTTCTATAGCCCTAGCCAGCCTGGAACTCACCAGGTGGATTAGGCTGGTCTTGATTTAGTTGTGAGCATTGTCTTATCTCCTCACTGTGGGGACTATAGACATGCCCAGTTAAAAATTTTTGCCTCCTGGCCAGGAAGTGGTGGCACGCACCTTTGGCTCCAATGTTTGAAGGCAGAGGCAGGTGGATCTCTAAGTTTGAGACCAGACTGGTCTACAGAGTGAGTTCCAGGACAGCCAGGGCTACATAGAGAAATCTTGTCTTTAAAAAAAAAAAAAAAAAAAAAAAGGCATCTTATTACAAGTGTGTGTTGTGGGGGATTAGACAAATATATTCTCCTCTTTAAAAGTACACGATAAAGCCGGGCGGTGGTGGCGTACGCCTTTAATCCCTGCACTCGGGAGGCAAGGGGCAGGCGGACCGCTGTAAATTCAAGGCCAGCCTGGTCTACAAAGTTAGTTCAGGACAGCCAAGGCTACACAGAGAAACCTTGTCTCAACCCCCCCCCCCAAAAAGTACACGATAAGCTTTAGCGCCCCAGGCCATTTTACTATTTCCTGGGGTTTAAATACATATGAGGTGCCCAGTGCAATGCCTGATACACAGGAATATCAAAACCTAACTACTCTAACCTGCTCATTTTTAAGATTTGACTGTATTAACAGATTTGAGTAGGTAATAAAAAGATCAAGAAGATGCTACCACAGAGAATATAATTATCTACCTTATGGTTGCCATAGGGATAGCATTTAGCTGGGTACTAGCCACTAAGTCTCTTATGTGCGTCTTCCTGGGACTGGGATGGACTAATGTACCTCTGTACCCCTGAGAACTACTGAAATAAGCTCAGTTCCACGTGTGGCTCTTGTACATTTGGGAGTGGGGAGTGTACACCACACACAGAAACCTGACTTCTCTTAGATAGAACACTGCCTTCCTTCTAACTTTTGTGCTTACACTTCCTTGTCTGTTTCCTCTATCATGAAAAAGCACTGTAGTGATTAAGAAGTGCGTGAAATTCCATAAATTTTACAGCTGAAGAGAACAGTTGTGACAAATACACTGAAACAACAAAATCAGCGACTATCAGAGTCTGGGCGGTGACAAGCAGCGGTGTGACATCTGGCGGAAGCCAAAGTCACAGCAAGGGGGAGAGAGGTGGGCGTGAGGAAGCATCCTGCCGAGCGTGGACACAGAAAAGGAGAGGAATTGACAGTCTTCTTTTGGAGCCAGGCCAGCCTTTGCCACCTCTAATTGAATGGGTGACATTACTATGACTGAGGGGTCTTGAAGAATGGTGCAGTTTCTTTGGGGCCATATTGCACCCTGGAATGCTAAGCACTGTGGGAAGCTTCTTCTGTGCTTGGCAGGTCAGTATGTGGAAGTAGATACTAAACCATCATGGGACAAACAAGATGAGCATTTTAATCAATGGACTTCTAAATATATTAAACAGACAATACATATTGAAAAGAATACTTTTTTGGGTGGTGGTGATAATTAAACCCAGGGTCCTGTGCGTGCTGAATGCAGTTTAGCATTCCTCTAACCCCATGCCTGATTATTTCTTTTAGTCTATTACTAAGATTCCACCTTTTTTGTTTGTTTGTTTGTTTTGGATTTTTCGAGACAGGGTCTCTCTGTGTTAGCCTTGGCTGTCCTGGATTCGCTTTGTAGACCAGGCTGGCCTCGAACTCAGTTATCCGCCTGCCTCTGCCTCCTAGATGCTGAGAGTGAGATTAAAGGTGTGCACCACCACGCCCGGCTTAAGAGTCCACTTTTTATCCTATGAGATACCTCATAAAAATGCAGTTTGTATGTTCAGAGACCTATGAGCTCACTAAGCTTACCCAGAATTTCATTTACACATGGGGCCTAATATTCAAAGAGAAAAGTGGTTCACACGGGTCCTGAGCATCAGTCAAGACCAGAATTCAGTTCTGTATGCAGTCAGTCCTGTATGCTTTTCAGGAAACCACTCTGCCTCCACAAAATGGAAATTAGATTAAATGTATGATTCAATATATAGCTGTGAGTTTCCTTCCTCCCCTCCTTCCTTTCTTTTTAGTTTTTTGAGACAGGTCTTTCTATGTAGCCCTGGCTGTCCTGGAACTTGCTCTGTAGACCAGGCTGGCCTCGAACACAAGAAGTTCCACCTGCCTCTGCCTCCCTAGTGCTGGGACTAAAGGCATGCGGCAGCAACTCAATAGCTGCGAGTTTCATACTCAAATATTCCCCAATTGTTTATACCAGCACCCACTGTTCTGTATTTCGCTTACCACATCAACTGTGAGCACTAATGTATTTAGGTCCTAAGAGCAGGGCTAATGTCACAGTTGTGCTTCTCCTATAAGGTCTAAAGCTACCAAGTATCTCTAGGAGCTACTCAATAAATACTGTGACACCAATACCTTAATTGCTTTGTCAATATCCATTTTTCCTTCATTACTAAGTAAACTGGATCAATTACTGTTTTCCTACACTAGTGCTCTGAACCCTAAATTAGGAGCACTGATCTAGTTCTTCAATAACCAACAGAATCTACTACCCTTGGGTGGTTTCAGAGTATAATTTTAAAATTCTAATTCTACCACTTTAATAACAGATTAAAAATACTTGTTGGTGCATGAGTGCCACAGTACATATGTGGACACCTGTGGGAGTCTAGCTCTCTCTTACTACCATTTGGGTTCCAGAAACCACACTCAGACATGGTGGCAAGTGTCTTTATCTGCTGTGCTACCCTGCTGGCCCTAATTACATATTTTCAAATTTAAAATAAAATTCACCTCAAACATTTTAAAATTCAACAACTTCCAACTATTACAATTAAATACTTTTACTTGATCTAAGATATTATGGCCACTATTCCTAAGCAATACAGAATAATTTCTGTAAGACAGGAGTCTTAGTAACCCATGTTTGCCTGGAACTCTCCAAGCAATTTACCTGTCCCAGCCCTGCCGTGCTGAGATTACAGGAATGAGTGACCAAATCTAGACAAGATCGTTTGTAGATTCAATCTCTTCTACAAAAATCTTTAATCAGAGCCTGTAAAAGTTCCCTGGAGTACAGCCTGGCGTGGTGGCTCACACCTTTAATCCCAGCAATTGGGAGGCAGAGGCAGGCGGATCGCTGTGAGTTCAAGGCCAGCCTGGTCTACAGAGAGAGTCCAGGACAGCCAGGGATACGTAGAGAGACCCTGCTTCGAAACCACCCCGCCTCCCAAAAAAAAAAAAAAAAAAAAAGTTCCCTGGAATTATAAGACAGGATAACTATGAAACAGTCAGATACTTAACCAGTTTCATCTGATCCCAGGTGGGTGGCACATGCCTGTAATACCAGCACTTGGGAGATGAAGCAGGGGCATTAAAAGTTCAAGGTCACTCTCATAAGCATTAAATTTAAGGCCAGCTAGCTTCATATGAACTCCTCTAAAAAGGAAAAAACAAAACAAACAAACAAAACAACAACAACCCCAGCCTGGTCTACAAAGGGAGTCCAGGACAGCCAAGGCTACACAGAGAAACCCTGTCTCAAAAAACCAAAAAAAAAAAAGCCGGGCGTGGTGGCGCACGCCTTTAATCCCAGCACTCGGGAGGCAGAGGCAGGCGGATCGCTGTGAGTTTGAGGCCAGCCTGGTCTACAAAGTGAGTCCAGGACAGCCAAGGATACACAGAGAGACTCTGTCTTGAAAAACCAAAAAAAAATAAAAAATAAAAAATAAAAAAACCACAACAACAATCAGTTCATAACCACAGAGGAGACTCTGAAAATTTAGCATTTTAGGACAGTAACTGACATTTGTATGTTTGATGAACTAGGATGGAACGGAAAGGGAGAACGTTTGAAGGGGACTGTAGTAGCCTAGATGGAGGATAAAGAGAGAGGGCTAAGCTGTGGCAGAAGCAGGGGTGAGGTAGATATGTGGTGAGACTGAGTAACTAGAGGGACAGAAAATACAATGTAGGGTTATGACTTTCAATGGAGGGGGGGAAGTTGTGCTGGAAAAAGAAAATGGGGTACAGTCAAAGGCAGTGAGGACAGTTTACTAACACCAACACATAATGCTCTCATATATCGAGGACAGTAAACAATCACAACAGGACACACGGCAGAACTATATGTAGGTTACTGTAACAGCACAAACAAGTTGAGGGTCACATTCATGTGAGAGAATGGGGTAAAGGGTGCAGAGAAAATTCCCTGATAAATGCTCAACTGAGCTTAATCAGCAGTAAAGAGTCAAGCATGGGAAATGCAGGTGTACTCTGGAGAGAATACTAGCAAAGACACAGACACAAGGAGAACTCAAGAAGGTCAGCCTGGCTATGAGAGTTGGAATTTGAAGGCAGTTTCCTTTATAATCCTTAATCCTATTGATAAAAACAAAACAAAACAAAACAAAACAAAAAACCCCTACAAGTTAAACGAACTAGAATCAGAATCTTGCAGTACATTTTACAACTAAACTTATCCACTGTAAGACTAAAAACTGCCTATAACCATGGACTCAGGCAGCCTGTACAGGAGACAGCAATTCCCAGCCTTGACTGTGCTTTGACTTTGTTCTAACATTAAAACCAGCAGGCTGGGGATATGGCTCAGACTCAATCTCCAGCACCATGTAAAAAGGTCAGGCATAGCAGTGCGCAACTGTAATCCTGGTGCCAGGGAGGCAGAGACGACAGGAGCACCTTAGGACTTGATGGCCAGCCAGGTCACTTGAATCTTCTAAATTCCAAGTGAGTAAGATCTCATCTTTAAAAACAAACAAACAAGATAAACAGCATTAAGGAAGACATTCAAGGCCGACTGGTGGCCCATGTCTTTAATCCCAGCAGAGGCAAAGGGATTTCTGTGACTTTGAGGCCAACTTCAAACCTCAGGTCTACAGAGTGAATTCCAGGACAGGACTACACACAGAAATCCTGTCTTGAAAAACCCAACCCAACCCCACCCCATCCCCCAAAAAAGGAAAAAGAAAAGATGGCTGGAAAGATGGCTCAGTGGTTAAGGGTGCATATTATGTTAGGTGTCGGGGAGCATGACCTTTAGTTCCAGCACTCAGGAAGCAGATGCAGGTGGATATATGGGAGCTGGAGGCAAGCCTGATCTAACAGTGAGTTCCTGGCCAACCAGAGCTACAAAGGGACCCTTTCTCAAAAATAAATAAAATAAATAAATAAAGATAAGAGTTAGAGAAAGAGAAGACATGAGGTCAGTCCCCAGGACCTGTAAGTGTTTATAACTTGTAACTCCAGCTGCAGGGGATCCAGTATCTCTGGCCTACAAGGGCACGTGCACTCCCCTGCACCTGCCCCATCATACGCAGAATTAAAAATAAATAAATATTGGCTCAAGAGATGGCCCAGTGGTTAAGAACACCTGTTGCTCTTGCAGAGGGTCTACGTTTGATTCTCAGCACCCATATGGTGGCTCACAATCATGCATAACTTCAATTTCAGGGGATCCAATGCCCTCTTCTGACTTCTTCAGGAACCAAGCACACATGTGGTACACAGATACACAGGCAGGCAAAACACTCATACACACTAAATAAAATAAGTCTAAACAACATTTAAAATAAAATAAATCTGCGGCTGGAGAGATGACTGAGTGGTTAGAACACTTGTTCTTGCAGAAGAACCAAGTTCAATTCCCAGCATCCACACAGCAGCTCACAGCAGCTCTAATTCCAGTTACATGGGATCTGACACCCTCCTCTGACCTCCATAGAGACTAGGTATGCTTGTGGCACAAATGCATAATATATACAAGTCAAGCACTTACACACATAAGACAAATTTTAAAAAAAAATCTTAAAAACTCAAACCAGCTAGGTGATGGTGGTGGTACAAACCTTTGATCTCAGAACTGAGTTCCTGGATAGCCAGGGCTACAGAAAAACCCTGTCTTGAAAGAAGAAACAACAACAAAACACCCCCTCAAACCAAAGAGATAAAAACCACTAAACATCTGCTGTGGATATAGCTTAGTGATTCAAAACTTCACTAGCATGCATGAGGCCCCAGGTTTAACCTCTAGTAACTCAATCAGTGTCTATAAATGTTCATGCTACACAGAGAACAAAGGAAGCAATATGCCTTAAATGGAATAACCACTGGACTTTCAAAAATCCCATATGAGAAATGTCCAACCATATTTTTTTTCTCACTGCCTTAGGCATTTTTTGAATGTACATTGCTCCACTTTGAGTCTCAAATGCCCAACCCACTTGTCTAATAGTTATGAGGAATCATGGTGCTTGCCTGTGTTAAAGTTCCTACAAGTAAACTGTTAAGTACTAAATCAATCTGAATTGTAGGATGCAAAAGAAAGAAGGATTGGGGGAGAAAGAGAGCCGGATGTGGTGGTTCATGCCTTTAATTCCAGCACTTTGGAGGCAGAGGCTAGCCTGGTCTACAAAGCGAGTTCCAGGACAGCCAGTGCTACTTACAAAGAAACCCTGTCTCCAGGGAGGAAAAAAAAAAAACCAAAAAACCCCAAAACAAACAATAAAGAAAGATTAAATGGCATGTGATCACAATGTTTCTTTTTAACAAAACTGGATTTTAAAGTCCACCTCACAAAAATGCCAAAATGCTATCAATTTTATTTCCCTAAAGCCATTGCTAAGCTCTATTAAAAGCTGTAACCCTATTGTAATTAGAAGTTGAGAAATTTAATGAGTTGAAATGCAACATGGCACAGATGCCTTATTATACCAACTAGTTAACACAGTATTTGTTTTCTACATTAATTTTACTTGCTAATCAAAAATACTGCTTTCTCCCAAATAACATCAAAATAAAATTGCTGACCCTGCAATGGCAAAACCAACACCACGTTTGCAACAAGGCCGCTTGGATCCTTTCTCATGGGCCGGTAGTTTCTAGGACAAATGTAGGGTTCTATGAACATTCAAGTGAGCTCCTAAAACTCAAATGCAGGGAGCCATGTCTTGCTACAGACACACACAACACAAGGTACATATTAATTGTCTACACTGAGCATATTTATGAATATCTAGGAATGCTGAATACATAACAGATCTGTCTCTGAGTTAACAGATAAGACACTCCTGGAAGAGAATACTTAGAATATATATGACTGTCGATGTTCTTAGATGTCAACAGTATATATGAGAATATAATGAATTCCTGAAGAAGCAAGAATACTTAGGAGCCCGTCTGTGAGAACAGTGCTCTCCCTACTAACACCTCACATCCAATGTAAGCTATTCTTAAAGCCACGTAGGTATGTGCACTAATAAGTCTCTCTATTCTTCCGATTCTTTCCTAAACACACCAAAGAACAGCCAATAAACTAAACAACAGGTTTTCTTTTCTTTCTTTTTAGAGACAGGTTTTCTCTATGTAGACTTGGCTGTCCTAAACTCTATTTATAGACCAGGCTGACCTCCAACTCAGAGCGATCCACCTGCCTCTGCCTCTGCCTCCTTGAGTGCTGGGATTAAAGGCATATGCCACCACACCTGGCTTAACCAAGAAACAGCTTTTCAGAAAGGCCCACTACTTTTTTGTTTTGTGTTTTAGGATTTATTTATTCTTTTTTGCTTTGTTTTATTTTTGTTTTTTTCCGAGACACGGTTTCTCTGTGTTGACTTGGCTGTCCTGGACTCATTTTGTAGACCAGGCTGGCCTCAAACTCACAGAGATCCACCTGCCTCTGCCTCCCAAGTGCCGGGACTAAAGGCGTGTGCCGCCGCCACCACCACCATCCGGCTGATTTATTTATTCTTATTTTGTGTGTATATGTTTGTCTCCATGGCATGTTATGCATGTATATCGGATGCATGCCTGTGCCTAAGGAGGCTAGAAGAGGCACTTGGAGCCACTGGAACTGGAGTTACAGGTGGCTGTGAGCTGTGATATAAGTGCTGAAACCTGAGTCCTCTCTAACCACTGAGTCATCTTGCCAGACCCGGCCCACTACAATATGATAACACGGTCCACCTCTTAAGTTGCAATCTCTTGAGATCCCTCTAAAATTCTCAGCCTTACTTACCAAACTATAGATTTCTATATACCAATAGAATGTCGTGTATTTACATTATTTTTAAACATCAGCAATACCCTTATCTGTGTGCTGTGTCCTATTAAGACAGAACTAAGAGTGAGCGGGTTAGAGAACTGCCTGTCGCCCTGAAGAATCTGCAAACGCTAACACGCTCTCACCCACCCTGGTCTGTTGCCAGTGTTCCCTTTGTTGCATCTTTTGTCTTTCAAAGCACAAGTTAAACTCTGTTCCCAAAACACCCTGTGTACACATGTATTCTAGCACTTTCATTCTCCAGTACAATTGACTTTTTACTTCTCCATTTCCCTATCTGAAGGCACATATTGAACTTTGTACCTGTTTCCTCAGCTCCAAAGACAGTGCAGGTTGGAGACCTGCTGAATGAATAACTGGTAGAAATTAAAGACCATCTTACTAAAATAAGCCAGACCCCTATTCAAAGGCTCCAGAAAGGAGTTATGAGGTTCTGTTATTCAGACACTATTTTATTAGGGTTGGGGACTGATCTCAGTGGTGAGCACCTGCCTGGCAAGCACAAGGCCGTAAGTTTGATCCTCAGCTCCCTCACACAAGAACAAAAGCAAACACGCCAGGGAATTAGCACATAGAAATTATAACCACTTTCTTCCTTTTAGTTATACTTACTATACTGTTAACTTACTTTTCATTTTTAACTTAAAATGTTATGCTTCCTTGCCCTTTTTAGCCTTTCTTTTGTCTTTTCACGAATTACCTTTTTTATGAATATCACGTGTAAAAAAAATAAAAATACATGTATTGTTTAACAAATATAGCAAATGCACATGTATTTGTTATGAAAGAAAAAGCTTAGGAAATAAAAAGTCAACTCTTCCTCCACTCTGAAGCCTTTTTCACTGTTCATGTGCATTTTTTTGGGCAGACAATAAAACGGGTTTTAAGACAAGTCCTTAAGTTCATAACACTGTGTACTTCTACAAAGATAAAAAGAGTCGCCGGGTGTGGTGGCACATGCCTTTAATCCCAGCACTCAGGAGGCAGAGGCAGGCAGATAGCTGTGAATTCGAGGCCAGCCTGGTCTACAAAGTGAGTCCAGGGCAGCCAAGACTAACAGGAAGAAACCCTGTCTCGAAAAGCAAAACAAAAGAGTCACCAAGATGCCAGGGGCTTATGTGTGTTTCTGTCTCAATGTTAGCATTTTCCCACAACTGTGCCTACCCAGACTAGGACACTGACTTAATCTTAAAAGGTAAGGGTAAATTGGCATTTCTAATGGTAAACACTTGAAAAATAAAAGCATGTTCTTACTAAACAGGCACAGCATTCTGCCACTCTAGCCTTAATTGAAACCTTAACAGGAAACCACATAAATTTTAAAGACATGTTTCAAAACAATATAAACTTAAACCAATTATATTATTTCATTTTCATTGTGCTTAGGTAAGCTATTTTAGGTGAAAAGTTGGCATTATGGGACTGTACAATTCCAGCCATCCAATAGGCTTATTGCATTCAGCCAGAACAGGGGTTCTCTCTGCTCACAGCAGGCATCCAACAGGGTAGCACATATATGCTCTCTGAGTGAGAAAGCAACACCTTCTCACATACAACCCCCTGGAGAGAGATGGGGAAGGGGAGGGGAAGACTTTACACCTGCAAACTCCTAACTCTATCAGCACTGAGGCTGGGAAAAACACCACATAATTTTTTTTTTTTTAAGAGGGGGAGGTTTTAAAATAAAGCCAGGAGCTTCAAAGAAGAATCTTCTGAAGCCATTTTCTTTTCCTTAGGAGCCAGTGGATGTAATGATTCAACAACCACTCTTTGTCTTCTGAATGGATTTAGGCAAGCCCTAATGACTAAACATGCAAACTACTTTAAAAGGACAGCTGTCAGAATTTTTACTCCGGTAGAAAAACACTATAAGCACAGTGTTGTCATATTAATTAAGGTACCTCAACTTCAAGGCACACCTGTCCCTGGGCTCTGGATAATCAGAATGACCACTAAAAATAGAACAGTAGTATCTCCAATGGGGCAGACACGAGCCACCCCCAATCCTAGGAGACTGCTGTGACCTGCGATATACATATGTTTTGCAGTACAAATGAATACCTGTCTAAATGGAGCCCTGTTCCCAGGTTTTAGTCTGTCCTATTGATGACAGGAGGCAGAGTAACAAACACACATAACTCTTGACCCACAAGGAAAGCCCAGCTAGCTCAGTAGCTGGCTGAGGCAATTGTGGAGGAAGAAAACTACTCCTAACTGGCAGAAAACTGCCACTTGCACAAAAGTCCAGGAATTGATTAACGTCTTCAATTTTGTTTTTCTCCCCAATTTCCCTGCCACCAAGAGTAAGCCAGCTCGGCTCTGTCTGTCAAGATGCCCAGGCTGGGTGGCAGTAGTGTCAAAGGCTGCCACTTGCTCCAAGGCACTGCCATCTGCAACAGCACAACATTTTGTCTCCGGAAAATAAACACATCTGCCTTTGCCAGTGTCCTCCCACTGTGCCACCCATCTGGAGCAGGTGAGCAGGAAGGCAAGCCTGGGCATGGTAGGATGGGGGAGCAGGGAAGATGAGGCCTCAAGGGAGACGGCACATAGAGGAAGAAGCTTCGTCATGCCACATCCTGCTAACCACGTTTGCCAAAAAGCATGTGAAATTACCCTTGTTAGTGATATTTTAATCACATGTAACAAATGGTTGGTTGTGTTTAGGGGATAAGACCTGCAAAGTCAAGGTTTCACCTGGCCCATCTGTTCACCAGGTCACATGACCCCAAGGATACCAATAAGCAGATGATGGTCTCTGTACCAGCCACTTAAGGCATGAAGAGAATAACTCCAGTGCAGAACACAAGTCTCAAGGCAACGGGATTCTTTTAGGCTACAAGCTCATGGAACCTGCCTCCCACTACCCAAAGCAAACACCCTCATATCCAGAGCAGAGATAAGCAGTGACTGCTTCTCAAGTATCTAATTTTCTTTCCTACGTTTCTCTGAATTTTCATTTTTTCCTTTTATTGAAAGAAAATACTCAGGTCTTGACATGAGATCTTTATGTTTATGTTCTTGAACCAGGACTAAACCTAGGGCTTTGCTAAGTGCATGCTCTACTGCTGCGTTACCCCTGCACCCCAGACCTTCAGGTCCTGCTCCTTAATCCAACCAGCTGCTTGCCCTCTCAGGGTTTAACTAGCTCATAGCAGAGTAGGTGCTAAAGCTCCTACTCCAGGTTTTAATTATTAGACTTTAAAGTACAGGAAAGAAGAGTAACAAAGCCACTCCTTCAGATTAAAATTTTACATGTTATAGCTGCATGTGAAAAATAAAAATAAAAACAGGGTTAATACGAATAAAACCAGCTGAGGTTTTAAAGCACACTAGTGTGATTTAACTGGTAAGTGTTCAGTGTCAGCCTATGAAACTAGAGTTGAAAAACAGTGTACCAAGTTAGATATTTTTCACTATTTCTGTTTATTTATTTACTTAGGTTTTTCAAGACAGGGTTCCTCTTGGTTGTCCTGGACTTGCTTTGTAGACTAGGCTGGTCTCAACTCAGAGATCCACCTGCCACTGCCTCCCCTGGTGCTGGCATTACAGGTTTGTGCCACAGTGCCCAGCTATTTCTATTGTTTATTTGCTAAGCAATCACAAACGTGTGTGTGTGTGTGTGTGTGTGTGTGTGTGTGTGTGTGTGTGTGTGTGTAAAAGTTTATGAAACACTTCAGGAAAAGTTCTATGAAAACACCGACCATTCAGTAGTAGTAGGAAAGCCCGGAAGACTTCACACTACAGAGGTCAGCTTTCTGCTGAAGCTTCAACACAAAACTCCATATTCCCCAAGAACACTAGTGGGCTGGTTCATACCTCAGTCTCACACCGGTGACATGGAGATGCTGTATGAAACAGATAATTTAAGGGGATCAGATAACCATATAAATAATGCCACAATGGGGCAGGCAAAATGACTCAATGAGGTTAAAGGGGTTTGCTACCAAGCCTAACCAGTCTTAGTTCAATCCCTGAGTCTCAAATAATGGAAGAGAGACAGACTCCCAAGTTTCCTCTGAGCTCCACAGGTATGTCATACTGTGCATGAGTGCATGCATGCAAACACACACACAAATTCTGGGGCTTGGGGCATAGTAGCTCAATGACAACATATACTTAGCATGTCTAAGGCTCATTCAAACCCCAAAACTAGAAAAGTACAAACTTCTCACTAAAGAAACACCCAAGACACTTTCCTGGACTTTCTTATTTAATAAAATGAATTGAAATCTTTTACTAGGTCCTAAATTTAATCCAAAGTGGCATATGGCATGGAAAGGAAGGGTTAATTAATTGGAATTTAAACAGCTCTTTATGGCTAGTGGTGTTCATACATACCGTATAAATCTAGAACAAAACTTAACATGTAACAGATGCTCAATGTTAGTTTATTTCCACATTCTCCATCAATACCAGTAAATTCCTATTGCCCCTACTTTGGTAACCAACACTAATCAGTTCAATTAAAATAATTCAACAAACCGGATGTGGTGATGCACACCTGTAATCCCAGCACTCAGGGAGGCAGAGGCAGGCAGATCTCTTGTGAATCCAAGTCCAGGACAGCCAAGGCTACACACAGAAACCCTGTCTCGAAAACCCAAACCAAACAAAAATCAACAAATAAATCCCCTGTAAAGGTAATTTATAGCCATTAAATTTCTTCTTTAACCAAATAATAAAAGCAGCATAAAAACAAAAACCATTTATTAATCATTACATGTTTTATATAATGTACAAAGAGTTTTGCATGATTACCTCCTTAATCCTCATAATAATTCTATGAAGTATTATTCTGCAAATAGGAAAATTGAGCTTAGAATCTATTAAAAAACATACAGCTAGCAGAGCCGGGCGTGGTGACGCACCCCTATAATCCCAGCACTCGGGAGGCAGGCCAGCCTGGTCTACAAAGCGAGTCCAGGACAGCCAAGGGTAACACAAAGAGACCCTGTCTTCAAAAAGAAAAAAAGAAAAAAAAAAAAAAAGAAAGAAAAAGAAAAAAGAAAAGAAAGAAAAACATACAGCTAGCAATAGTCCAATGACTATTCAACCACAATCCCAAATTGCCTGCATTTTTTTTTTTTTTTTTTTTTTTTGGTTTTTCGAGACAGGGTCTCTCTGTGTAGCCTTGGCTGTCCTAGACTCCCTTTGTAGACCAGGCTGGCCTCGAACTCATAGCGATCCGCCTGCCTCTGCCTCCCGAGTGCTGGGATTAAAGGCGTGCGCCACCACCGCCCGGCCCAAATTGCCTGCATTTTAATGGTCTAGTTTATATAAGATTCATTATGCACTCTGTAGTAACTGTCCTCCCTCCTGACTCCCCCAGTAAGCATGAGTGCACAAATACACACAGTGTGACTGAAAGTCACACAATGTAAGCTATAGACACATACATGAAATCTCATATACACAAAATCTCGCTAATCCAAAAAAATTTATCACATGCCAACCAATGTGACCATGTAAATATACCAAATGTAGTGACTTTATATTAGGAATATATAAAAAACTATCATCATTTCTCTCTCTAGAATAAGATGAAGTACTGAGGCTAGAGGGGGTGGGCTCAGCAGTTAAGAGCATTTGCTGCTCTTTCAGACGACCTGAGTTCTCTTCCTAGCATCCACATCAAGCAACTCATGACCACCTGGAATGCTAACTCCAAGGAATCCAATGTCCTCTTCTTCCCTCCCTAGGCACCCACACATACACATATATATAAAAACAAAATGTTAAGTAACTAAAGTACAAATTCTCGTTTTAGGATCTGCTTTGATAAGGGATTAGAAGAACAAAGAAGCCATGGCAGAGGTAGTCAGTACTTACTAGAGGTCCTTGTCACTGTATACAAGGGTACCATTTGTTCAAACATCAAACATTCCTGCTAGTGGAGAAGATTAGGTGGATTCGCTGCATTTGCATGAAGCAATTTTCCACTCTTATCTCGATTACTTCATGTCTGCAGCATTTAATGGTAAAGCTTGTATTGTGCCAGCGCTTGAATCCTTATTCTTGTTCTGCTGGGTAAAGCAGAGGACGGTCTACACATGGAGCCACAACACGCTCCCTGCATACTACAGACATTTCTCGGTGGTAGGAAACCTACTATTTGATGCACACATCTCCCTCAAGGATTAAATAAAAGATGGCTAACTATTCACCCATATCAAAATAATGTATTTTAATGACCTAGTTTATATAAGATCTGTCTTCACCTTGCAACCCATTATGTCTCTGATTTCTTCTGGAATATAATGATTCCTTCCATGACCATGGTACACAGACATATACACAGGCAAAACCCACACATTAAAAAATTGTTTATAAGCTGGGCATGGTGGCACACACTTTTAATCCCAGCAGTCGGGAGGCAGAGGCAAGGGGATTTCTGTGAGTTCGAAGCCAGCCTGGTTTCCAGAGTGAGTTCCAGGCCAGTCATGGCCACACAAGCAACCATGTCTCAACCCCCCCCCCCCAAACAAACAAACAAAACAACAACAACAGCCAGGCGTGGTAGTGCATGCCTATAATCCCAGCACTTGGGAGGCAGAGGCAGGCGGATCCCTGTGAGTTCAAGACCAGCCTGGTCTACACAGCGAGTCCAGGACAGCCAAGACTACATGGAGAAACCCTGTCTCAAAACACACACACACAAAAAAAAACCCCAACAAAAATTGTTTATAGATCATTCAGACTGTAAAGCACATGGTCAAAGCTAGCACTGGGACAGATTCTATTTAGTAAGATGGTTGCAGTTTAGTATTAGGGACTGAAAATAAAAGTGCTTTAAAGATCTACAGTAGGTCTGGAGAGACGGCTCAATGGTTAAAAGCCCATATTGCTCTCAGCATCCATGTCAGGTGGCTCACAACCTGCTATATATAGCTCTAGCTCTAGGGTGAGCCAATGTCATTGGCCTCTCTAGGCACATCCACTCATATGCACACACTGATAGAGACACACAAGCACATCTTTAAAAATAAATCTTCTAAAATTCTGAATGTAAATCAATATTTTAAGATAGGAAAGATGTTTTCTTTAAGGATGCCAAATATAAATAGCCAAAACACTAAGAATGAAACATTTATATAATTGCTGATTATGTCATGATTCTTCTTGCTATAAGTAGTTTATTGTATATATGTGTAATAATATAAATGTATATGTAAAAAATAAAAAAATATTTTAAAAAATAAACCTTCTAAACAATCAATAGCAAGCCAGTTTATAAAAAAATATAATACCCATACTTGTTTTGATTACAACATGATCACCTTTAAGAAGGGAGATGAAACCCAAATCACCAACATCACTAATTTTCTAAACTGCTACTGAAGAATCAAAGAGTTGACCTTAAGGCAAACAGTCAAATTATGGTACAATTACTGTCACCATGTCTGACCTGCTATGTGCCCTAAACTAGTCCCTCTGCCACTTTACACTTTTCACTGAATCAGCAAGAGAATCAACTACTATCTGTCTCAGTGGAATCATGAGTAGATTAAATTATTACACAAAATGCTTTGGGCAAAAGTCATATGAATGTTAAATATTATGATTTACAAGCATTAATTTTCCTGGCACTCCTGTGGGATTAGGAAGCTATCTGGATATCATAGATGAATAAATAGGCACAGGGGGTAAGGTCACATGGTAAGGCTCTACTTACTTAGTCCCTGAGGAGACAATATACACCCTTGGCAATCATATAACTTTCTTAGCACATCCTACACAATCTCCAAGCATTCAATCTTTAAGTCAATATTGCTCCTTTAAGGTGAGACAGAGAATGCTACAATATAAGACCAGAATAATGAAAACAAGTCTCTATGCTTTGGCCAAAGAGTCACAGAAAGACATACATTACTTACCCCCATTACCATGTAGGGGCCTTCATCTACAGCTCAACAAAAATAAAAGCACTTCAAAAGAAATGTGGGCACTTTCTTACAAAATTCAACATATTCATACTGTACAAACCAGCAAAACACTTAGTATTTACCAAGAGAACTGAAAATTCAGCTAAAGAAATAAAAGATACAAACTGCCTCAAATTGGAAGCAACTAAGATGTCCTGCAGTAGGGAAAGGATAAATAAACTGCAGCGCACTTAAACAAAGGGATATTACTCAGTGCTAAGAAGCCATGACAAGCCATGGAAGAACTTTATTTTGTAATTTTTTTTTTTTTTTTTTTGGTACTTGACTTTTTTTAAAAATTAATTTACTCATATTACATCTCAATGGTTATCCCATCCCTTGTATCCTCCCATTCCTCCCTCCCTCCCATTTTCCCCTTACTCCCCTTCCCTATAACTGTGACTGAGGGGGACCTCCTCCCCCTGTATATGCTCATAGGGTATCAAGTCTCTTCTTGGTAGTATTTTATGACTTTTTTAGACTGTTTTAAGTTACACGTATGTGTGTGCATCTGCATGTGGGTACACGCACATGAGTACAGGAGCCTGAAGAGGCCAAAGGCATAGAGCTGTTTGGATGGCTGTGAACTGACTAACATGGATGCTGGGAACTAAACTCAGGTCCTCTGGAAGAGCAGGAACTGCATGTAACCAGAGCTACTTCTTCAGCCCTACGTGAAGGAATTCTAAATGCATGTCACCAAGAAGCCAATCTAAAAGCCTACCTATGGCATGATTCCAACTCTATGCGAGGACATTCTGGAAAAGGACACAGCAAACAGTACAAAGACTAGTGCTATCAGGAGTTCAGCAGATGAAAAGTGAACAGTGGGACACAGAGGAGTTTCAGGAGAACGAAAATGCTCTGCATGATACAGATGGATTCAGGTCCTTTCACAGTCACCTAAACTCAGAGTGCATGCCTCTGAGTAAACCCTAATGGAAACTATGGACTCAGGCTGTCAATATAAGTTCATTAGTTGTAGAAATATACCACTCTGGTGGATGCTGATTATAAGGGATGCTATATATGTGTGCCTGGGCTGAGATTTTACTGGAAAAATCTTTTATTTTCCTCTGAATTTTGCTTTGAAAAAAATAAAGTCTCAGGAAGGGGAATGCAGTTTATCACAGTCCTTCATGTTAATACATCATAACAAACAATATAAAACATCTTTCTTTTGGGCCAGCGAGATGGTTCAGAAGTAAAGGCTTTTGCCATCGGGCCTCCCAACCTGAACTTGATCCCTGGAGTGGATAAGTGGAGGCAAGAACCAGCTCCTGCAACTTGCTCTCAGACCTCCACACCCACACCACACACAAACCAAGTGTTAAAACAAAGAAACAAAAACACTTTAAAATTTTTTTCTTAAAATAAGGCATATTTTCAAGCCAGGCGTGGTGTCGCACGCCTATAATCCCAGCACTTGGGAGGCAGAGACAGGCGGATTGCTGTGAGTTTGAGGCCAGCCTGGTCTACAAAGTGAGTCTAGGACAGCCAAGGCTATACAGAGAAACCACCCTGTCTCCAAAATAAATAAATAAATACATAAATAAATAAATAAATAAATAAATAAATGAAGGCATATTTTCACCACATAGCCTGGGCTGCCTAGAACTAGCTATACAGGCCAGGCTAGCCTTGAATTCATTAGCCTCTCAGAATTGGACAGTAAAAAGTAACAGTGACCGAACAAAAAACAAACCCAAGTGGACTAAGGAATAAATAGCAAAGGACAACAGCTTAGGAAAACCAAAAAGGGCAAAAATACTGTTCGTGTCTAATGGGGATATAAAAACAGCTCTTTCTGCTGTCACTGAAGGCCACTAGCTGCACTGCTTACCCGACTCCGAAGACAGTCAGCCAGGTTTCGACGTGTGAAATTAGCTGCTGCTGTGGGGGACAATTCATATCCTGGTACAAGACATAAGGAATCATATTTGAAATGAAGCAGAAGGAAATAACAGTATCTACCACAAATCACTTCTCTATACCTTTTCTTCTTAAAGACAGGCCTTAAACTTAAAATCCTTCTGCTTCTGGGATTACAGGTGTGCACTGCCACACCTAACTATAAATATTGCTAAAAGCCGTTTTTTTGTTTTTGTTTTTGTTTTGTTTTGTTTTTTATGTTTTTTGAAACAGGATCTCATGCAAACAGGATCTCTTGAGTCAGACTGGCTCAAATTCATTATATAGTTGAGGATGGCCTGATCCTCCTACCTCTACCTTCCAAACTGTATTTAATAAAGTAACTAATTTAAGGGTCTTTAACGGTTAATTTAAAAAACATTTTCTTTTAGGCATTGACTTTTAGCACCTAAAACACATGTAACAAGCAACTCTTCCTACTCCTATTCACTCAACCCTCTCTCAGAGCAACCAATGAAATAGCACCACACTTCAGAAGCACTGTCACACCCTTCACCCTAAGTATGTGTAATCCTCAGTAGCAGAGTTTGAGGATCCTGAACAGCAGGGTCTTTATCACCTGTGATTTTTCTGCAGTATTAAGCACAGTTTGTAACAGTACTTCAAAAATACTTAAGTGGCTGGGTAAATAATGCTAAATGTATTGCCTAAAAAATATGTACGAATAAATGTTCATTTGTTTTACGTATACAATTATATATAAAAAAAAATTAACCAAAGCTATATTCTAAGTCTTTTGTTGTTATTGTTGTTTTTCAAGACAAGGTTTCTCTGTCTAGCCCTAGCTGTCCTAGAACTTGCTCTATAGACCAGGCTGACCACGAACTCAGAGATCTGCCTGCTTCTGCCTAAAGATGTGTACCACCACACCTGGCTCTAAGGCTTTTCTTTTCTTTTAAAGGTTTACTTATTTTTATTTCACATATGAGTGGTTTGCCTGCATGTACCTGTACCACTTGCATACTTGATGCCCAAGAAAGTCAGAACATGGTACCCAAAGAAGGTGCTGGACTCCCTAGGATGGAGTTAGGGTGGTTAAAAATCATCACGTGGGTACTGGAACCAAACTCAGGTCCTCTGCAAGAGCAGTCAGTGCTCTTAACCACTGAGCCATCTCTCCAGCCCCAAAAGAATGCTTTTAAATTACAGTGTACTTACAAGGACCTTGGCGTTCACAAAGCATTTTCTCTTTTTTAGTGTTGCGATTAAATCCAGGGCTTCCCAAATGCTCAGAAAGTGTTTTGTCACAGAGCTATATCCCTAAGCCAGGTCAAAAAACTTTTTCCCCCTCTTTTTCGTTCCTTGAGTCAGGCAGGGTCTCATACATCCCTCAAACTCCTTGTGTAGATGAATTAGCCTTTAACTTCTGATCCTCCTGCCTCCATATTCCAAGTGCTAGGATTGCAGGCACATACCACCACTCCTGGTCAAAGCACTTCACAAATATAAATATAATCTCATTTTAGAAATAAAGAAAAAGAGCCAGAGATGATAAATGACTTGTCATATATGGAACTGTAAAGCCATGAGGTAGCTTTACATGGAGGGGTAGCTCAACAGTTAAGAGCTGGAGCTACTATTTTAGACAACCCAGGTTCAATTCCCAGCACCCACAATGCTCTGGAATTCCAGTTCCAGAAGATCTGATGCTCTTTTCTGGCCTCTGTGGAGACCATGTGGTGCACAGACATAGGTGCAGGCCAAACAGAGAACTTTAAAAAACTGATTTCCAGCATTCCATAGCCAATATATCAGAGTTACAATGGCTCTGGAATTTTTGTAGGAAATCTTTAGGAACAGAAGAATTAGAATTTAGGGTCTAGATTTTTGTTACATTTTAGTTTTGAAAGACAGGTTTCTCTGTGTACCTCGGCTGTCCTCAAAACTCAATCTGTAGGCCAGGCTAATCTAAAATTCAGAGATCAGACACCTACCTCTAATTTTGTTTTTTAATAGGAAAATTCAAATGAAAAACTGTGGGGGCTGGAGAGACGGCTCAGTGGTTAAGAGTGCCCCTTGCTCTTCCAGAGGTCCTGAGTTCAATTCCTAGCAACCACATGGTGGCTCACAACCATCTATCTATAATGTAATCTGATACCCTCTTCTGCAGATAAAGCACTCATATGCAATAAATAAAATAAATAAATCTTAAAAAAAAAGAAAAAGAAAAACTGTGTGATCCCATCAATCCGACTATGAATAAGACTGTCAGTAAAGAACACCCATCTTCAGTTCAAAATCAAACATAAACCAATGGCTACAGGCTAATTACTGTCCTCTAAAACTTCATGTGCTAAAGCCCCAAGCCCAAAACTTCTCATTGACTGTATCTGGAGATTGTATATAAAAAGACAACTAACTAAAAAATGTGGTTATGAGGGTGATCTCCAATCCAATGTGGCAGGTGTCCTTTTAAGAGGAGATCTAGAGACCATACAGAGGAAAAGTCATATACAAGCTCAGTGAGAAGATGGTCACCCACAAGCCAAGGAGAAAGGCTCAGAATTTAAGTCGGCTAACTCCTTTACCTCAGGCTTGTAGCCTCCAGAGCTATCAGAGTTCTGTTGTTTAAACTGGCCAGTCAGTGGTACCTTGTATATGGCCCTAGAAAACTTAAAAACTAAAAAGCTGCCCTCTAAGTCTTACCCACCATTCCGCATCTTATAAAGCTGCACGTTTTTCTGGATATATTCTGCAAACTGAACAGTGTCTCCAGCCTCTCCAACACATAGAAGTAAGATTTTTTCACTCATCTTAAACATCTTGTCATGATCTGCTCAAAGGAAAAGAAATTCATATTAGAAACTGTCACCACAAAAACTAAAGGCTATTTATATATGCAACTATAAATAGGTCTATTAATTATTATACTAAATAATTTTACTAACCATTGTCATTATAAGACTTTAAGCCAGGGCAGTAGTGGCAAATGCCTTTAATCCCAGCTCAAGGCCAGCCTAGTCTACAGCGTGAATACCAGCATAGCCAGGGCTAACACAGAGAGAAAAACAAAAACAAAGACTTTAATAGTTTCACTAATCAACAGGTTAACTATCTACATATTTCTACATATTTTGTTAATGTGATATTTTTTTTTTTTTTTTTTTTTTTTTTTTTTTGGTTTTTCGAGACAAGGTTTCTCTGTGTAGCCTTGGCTGTCCTGGACTCACTCTGTAGACCAGGCTGGCCTTGAACTTACAGCGATCCGCCTGCCTCTGCCTCCCGAGTGCTGGGATTAAAGGCGTGCGCCACCACCACTCGGCATTAATGAGACTTTCAATTGAAAATAACCTAGGAAAGCAGACTATTAAAGATACAATAGTGGGGGAAAGCAGGGCTGGGAAGACGGCTTAGCAGTTAAGAGCACAGGTGACTCCCAGCACTGACATTAGGGTGTGCAACCATTTGTAACTATAGTTCCAGGGAGCCCAGCACACTCTTCTGACCTCTGAGGGCATTGCACACATGTCGTGTACAGACATGCATGTATCTATATACATAGAAATAAATACTTTTTTATTACACTTTGGAGCTACAGATGTATCTCGGTGATATAGCATATGTTAAGTGTGTGTGAGGCACTGAGTTCAATCTCTATAATTTAATTAATTAAAAAATAAAATTTATGGACTGAAGAGATGGCTCAGAGGTTAAGAGCACTGGCTGCTCTTCCAAAGGTCCCGAGTTCAATTCCCAGCAACCACATGGTGACTTACAACCATCTATAATGAGATCTGGTTCCTTCTTCTGGAATGCAAGCAGAACACTGTAATAATAAAATTTGGCGTGGATCATATGTTTTAATTCCAGCACTCTGAAGGCAGAAACAGGCTGATCTCTGTGAGCTTGCGGCCAGCTAGTTCTACATAGTATGCTCTAGGGCAGCCAGAGCCACAAAGTGAGACTGTATTCAAAAGACAAAAACAAACAAGCAACAAAAACTTTTTTGTCATTGTTTTGTTTTTGTAGCCTTGGCTGTCCTGGACGCTTGTAGACCAGGCTAGCTTCAAACTCACAGAGATCCACTTGCTTCTGCCTTCCTGAGTGCTGGGATTAAGGAGTGTGACACCATATCCAGTTAACAAAAGCAATTTAAGAGCATTTAAAATTCAAGGAATATGCTGGGCATGGTCATACAAAAAAAAAAAAAATTACAAGGAATGTGGGGGGGGGGAGAGCTGGTGATTATCTTGAGGCACAAGAGAAAGTACAAAGTTCTAAAATGTTACTACTAATACAAGTGTAATATACACATACCAAAAAAAAAAAAATGTGAAAAGAATGAATTCTACAGTTAAAATTAAAGAACTATCTCAAGAAAGAAAAGAATCAGCTAAAAATCCAAATTACTTTATAAAGTAAACCAACTGCATTTCCAAAGCAAGAAAGAAAACCAGTTGCCAAAGCAGAAACTTTTAAGGGACGTACTAATAGTGAGCCATCTAAATCCTTAATGAAAACCATAATACTTGAACCTTATCTAGCTGAGCCAGACTCATTCAGATTAAATAGATAAATAAATACTCAGATGTAATTGTTGCCTAGGGAAGAAAACTCAATATTTAGTCTGCAGCTTCAGAGAACAGCTTAAATCTTCCTATCTTACCCCTACTTTCACTTTTCATTCTTCTAATAGTGCTGAATAATCTCCCCCGGGAGACATGTTTTCCTGTATGAAGGCTTTTGAAATGTCAAAATCTCTTAATAGGATTTAAGGAACAAATCCAACTACCAAATACTTTACAAGTGTTGGAGAGTTGTAGACAAATAATGTGGATATTTGGACTGGGGGGGGGTCCCACATAAAATATGCCTATAGATAATGTTGACTGCCTTGAAATCCCAAATAAACAAATTTCCATTTGTTACACATTCAAAGACTGTTAGTTTGCAAAGTTGTTAGAAAAGGAAGATTCATTTACATATATGTATGCAAAGAAAAGGACCAGAAGGGAATATATTCTAAATTCTTGACAGTGGTTAAGAATATGGGTGATTTTTACTCCCTTCATTTTTGCTTATCAGTATTTTCTAAATCTCTATCCTTAACATGTTTCACTTTTGTAGGAAAACATTACTTAATAAGTTTGCATTATTTTTATAAGGAAAAAAGCCGATAGTCTACAAGGCTCAGCAGGCAAAGGCCTTGCCCCCTTGAATTCAATGCCTAAAACCCACAAGATGGAAAGAGAACGGACTCCAAGTTGTTCTCTGACCTCCACACGTGATGTAACAAGTCTGTACGTGTGTGTGTGTGTGCGCGTGCGCACACACATAAACACACTAAATGTTGGGGCAAAAGTAATCTTTTGGGGGAAATGAGTTTACAAACTGATGTCACATTTCAGAAAAAAAGGTTACGATCTAGACAATAAACTGTAAATTAACTCACAAGATCCACAAACACAATCAAATGAGTATCAGCACGTACTGCCATGTGTTCTGGTCAGACACAGCGGCCAATGATTTGCCTGTCTAAACTCCAGTTACCCAACTAGTAAAATGGTGACACTGTCACTTATCCAACTCACAAGTAAGAAAAACCATTACACACAGGGTTAGACAATGTAATCTAAATCACCTATGTTGTGGGAATTCAGAATACTAAGTTTCTGGAGACCTCTGAGTAAAGCCATTCTGTTGCTAGGTAGGTGGTGGTGGCGCACACCTTTATCCCAGCACTCGAGAGGAAGAGGCAGGAGGATCGCTGTGAGTTGGAGGCTATCCTGGTCTACAGAGTAAGTTCTAGGACAGCCAAGGCATAGTCATAGGACTTACTCCTAAAATCTTCAACTTAAAAACTAGCCTAATGCCAGGTATGGTGGTGCACGCCTTCAATCCCAGCACTTGGGGAGGCAGAGGCAGGTAGATTTCTGTGAGTTCGAGGCCAGCCTGGTCTACAAAGGGAGTCCAGGACAGTCAAGGCTACACAGAGAAACCCTGTCTCGGAAAAACAAACAAACAAACAAAAAAATAGCCTACCACTGACTAGTAATACTTCTATTACATTTTTTTAAACAAATCTTGTATTTCTTTTCTAGGTTTTTCTTTGATGTTTGCTTTTTTTTGAGACAGGGTCTCATTATGTAGTCCTCCAACAGCGTGAATTCACTATGCAGTCCAGGCTAGTCTCCAACTAGAGATCATCCTGCCTCTGTCTATGGGATGGGATTTTATCTTATCCCATGTAACAATTAGTATGGATAAGGGCTTAGAGCACAGTCTCCTCTTCAAAGTGATTCACGGATTACTGCGATGAAACAAGACCCACTCGGTGACTGCTCCACCTACACTTTTCATACTAAAACCACCTGTTTGTCAAAGGCCTCACTAGTCAAATGGGCAAATTTACTCTCAAAACAAATGTATTCCTTTGGAGACTGTTTACAAACAGAACTTCTACAAACTAATCATAAAATTTCACCAAGTCTCTTGAGAAATAATTCATATCACAGATTTCCAGTTCAAGTTCTTCAGTAAGAACAGAGCGCATGCAAATCCACAGAGTTCTTTTTATTTTCTCAGACGGGAGCTACAGGCTTTTTCGATCGTAGCATGTGTGCTTTTCACCTCTGATCACACACTTCAGGAAACTCCGGATTTAATCATTTTTTCTTCCTGGAATCCAGGATTAATTGCTGTTTGCCTTCAAAGCTTTCCCTAATCTTTACAACCAGAATCTCTCCCTCAGTCTCCCCTTCTTATTACCCCAAAGCTTAACTGCTCTTATCATGATACATCAGTCACCTTCTGGTTTGTGTTATAACTATTTGTACACATATCTGAATCTCTTACTGTATTACAACTTTGTGTATGGATGCCTCTGCCTGGGCTAGGACAGGGAAGAACATCAGGTCAGCATCCATCTTATTCTCATGAAGCAGAAACTCACCCTTTGGGCTTGACTGACTGGCTAGTGAGCCCCCCCCCTCCCATCTGTGTTTGCTGCTCCCAACTAGGGTTACAAGCTATACAGCTATGCCTGGCTTTTTTTTTTTTTTTTTTTTTAAAGTGAGTACTTGGAATTTAAATTCTGGTCTTCATGCTTGCATAGCAAGCACTCTGACCTATTCAGCCATCTTCCCAACTGTTAAATTCTTTTAAAACAGAGCTACATAGTATTCTCTCACTCTCTCTCAGCACCTAGCATTGTAAAGTACACAGAGATGCCATAAACTGGTCAGATGAACTTTTAATCCACTAAACAAAAGCAAATACCTTGCATATAGTAGCATGCCTATGATCAATCATAAAAACACACCCAGAGCCTGGCAAGGTGGTGCATGTCTTTAATCCCAGCACTCGGGAAGCAGAGGCAGGCGGATCGATGTGAATTCGAGGCCAGCCTATTCTACAATGTGAGGAAGAAAAATAAAAAGGAAAACACACTCAGATCCTATGGGTCAGCTGTCCCTGAAAGAGAAGTAATGTAGTTGTTGTGGGTAAAAGGGGCCATATTTTTCTTTTCTTTTCTTTTCTTTTCTTTTTTTTTTTTTTTTTTTGGTTTTTAAAGACAGGGTTTCTCTGTGTAGCCTTGGCTGTCCTGGACACACTTTGTAGACCAGGCTGGCGTCGAACTCATAGCAATCTGCCTGCCTCTGCCTCCCGAGTGCTGGGATTATAGGCGTGCGCCACCACGCCTGGTTTAGAGGCCGTATTTTGAAAAATGTCTATTAACTTGTTTTGCTGAGAATAGAACCCGGGGCCTTGTGCATGGCAGGAATGTATTTTGCCACTTAATTGTATCCTCAGTCTCAAACGACAGATTTGAACCTGGGCTCTTCCACTTGTAAGCTTAGAAACTTTTTCTTTGATACTTTAACATTTTTTTTTTTTAACTTTCGGAACACTCACACACTCTCTCTCTCTTTCTCTCTCTCTCTCTCTCTGCACAGGTGCACATCACAGGACAGGTGTGGAGGTCAGAGGACAACCTGCCGGAGCCGGTTCTCTCTCTCTCCCATCTGGGTTCTGGGACCAAAATCAGGTTGTTAAGCCTGGCCAATAATACCTACTGAGCTATTTCAACATCCAATTAGGAAATATATATATATTCTCTTCTCCAAAGAACTCTGGAAGGAGAGAATATAATAGAGTCAGTCTCTTTTTTAAACATTAAAATATTAAATCGCTGGAGACACCTGATGCATAAATGCATCCGTTAAGTATTTGTCCAATGCTAAACATTTACACATAACTCGTTCAGTCAATCCTCTCGACAAGTTTGGAGTTGGGTAATACTAATCTGAGAGATAAGAAAATCTGAGAACTGAAAAAATAAGGCACAAAAGTCATAAAGGAAGTAAAGAGACACCATCTCTATTGCAGTAACTATTCAAATACAGGGGAAACCTAGCAGCCAGTGAAAGCTGAGCAACTTAAGACAAGACAGCGGGGGCAGAGTGGAAACGTCGAACTCCGCACCCCTAGTCTCACTCTCCCCGTGATATCACCTTAGGGCGCCCGCAAACTTCTATTTGCGACGACCGAAGCTAACCAGAAATTCAGGGATCTGAAGCTACTAGCGCCGAGCACACACTTCACCTCATACAAACTGAATTCCCGACTCTGGGCAATACTCGCCTAGCAAGCCTCATCTGGCCAGGGCCAGAGCACACAGCCCTAGCCTAGAAGCCCAAGCCAGGGTCCTAAGCTTGTCTGCCAGTTTCCGGGGTTCTAAATCCTGCAGTGCCCGACCGGCCGAGCACGCTGGGCTCCATCTTCCAAGCTGCCCCGAGGCTCAGCCTACCCTTCACCAACTCCGGCCGCCCGCCCCGACACCCAGGCCCGCCGGGCCTCCTCTGCTTTCTCTCACCGTCTTTCATCTGTACAATATTGCTTGCGGCCACCCGGTCGGAAGCAACGAGGACATAGTCGGGGCCCTGAATGCCGATGAGGTACTCCATGGTGGCGGGAAGCGAGAAGCTGCAGGGTCTACACACAGAGAGAGAGAGAGAGAGGGACTTCCCGGGTACGCGGCCTCACCAGTGAGACAGCACACCCGAGCGAAGCTGGGTGTGACGCACGCCACGCGACAGCCCGGCCACCGGCGCGGGCCAATGACGTTAACACTCGCGAGATAGTAGAAAGCCGACGGGAGGTTGAGCGCGTTCGGCCCTGTGATTGGAGAGTGGGTGGTTCCAGGTGTGGTTCGATAACGTAGCTGTAGGTTATGCAATGTTCAGTTTCCTTATATACCAATTATAGTTTCAAGATCTGTACGAAGATAAAAACCGCACCTTGTGTGAGAAGTGCCAGCTCCAGTAAAGGGGAAGGTCTTCAGTTTCATTTCGTTGCTGCTGAAATCCTTCCCTGCAAGCCAGATTGGAGAAAAATCAGCTTGAGCTATGGAGTTAGGGACAGCCTAGACAGCATAGGAAATCAAATCTCAAAAAACAAACAAGTCCAGGACAGGCAAGGCTAACACAGAGAAACCCTGTCTCGAAAAACCAACAAAACAAAACAACAATAACAACAACAACAACAACAACAAAAAACACCAACCAAAAACTACTTGGCAGTGGTTCACTCCTCCTCCTCCTCCTTTCTTTCTTTCTTTCTTTCTTTCTTCTTTTTTTTTTTTTTTTTTTTTTTTTTTTTTGTCTTTCGAGACAGGGTTTCTCTGTGTAGCCTTGACTGTCCTGGACTGGCTTTGTAGACCAGGCTGGCTTCTCTTGAAATCCTAATACTGGGTAGGCTGAGGCAGGAGAAAGCATGTCAAACCTAAATGCAATCCCTTGATCCCATAACAGAAAGGACTCCCCAAAGTTCTCCCGCCCCATCTTCCCACTTGCACGTTCCATGTCCTCCCACACACTAATGTATTATTAAATGCCACCCAACAGGGTTTCTTTGTGTGGCTCTGGCTGTCTTGGAACTCTAGATCAGCCCGGGTTCTAACTCAGTGATCTGCCTGCCTCTGCCTCCTCAGTGCTGGAATTAAAGGCGGGTGACACGACAGCCCAGCTATTTTTGGCATTTTTGATATAGGGTTTTACTACAATGTAGCCTTAACTAGCCTTGATCTAACTTAACTATGTAGACCAGGTGCCTCACCAGAGCTAGAATAAAAGGCCTGGACCACCATGGCCTTTAAATACTTTCGAACGAGAAAGATAAGATATTAGGAAAGTGGCCAGGCGTAGTGGCACACGCCTTTAATCCCAGCGCTCGGGAGGCAGAGGCAGGCGGATCGCTGTGAGTTCGAGGCCAGCCTGGTCTACAAAGAGAGTCCAGGACAGCCAAGGCTACACAGAGAAACCCTGTCTCGAAAAACCAAAAACAAACAAACAAACAAACAAAAAAAAAAAAAACCAAAGATATTAGGAAAGTAATGGGGAGACAGCTCAGTGCTTAAGAGCACTGGCCACTCTTCCGGGAGACTTAGGTTCAATTTCCAGAACCCACATGGCAACTCACAGATTGCTTTCTGTAACTCTAACACCTCTCTGTCCTCTGAAGGCACTGCATGCATGCAAATACACCTCTACACATAAAAATAACTTTTAATAAAAATAATTCTTTTTTTTAAAAAAGAAAGGTTAATGGAAGAGTTACTACAATTATGTTTTTTATATAAATTTTGGGTTTTCAGGGTTTCTCTGTGTAACAGTCTTGGCTGTCCTGGACACACTTTGTAGACCAGGCTGGCCAAACTCATAGAGATCCGCCTGCCTCTGCCTCTCAGGTGCTGGGATTAAAGGTGTGTGCCACCATGCCCAGCAAGTTACTGCAATTAAATTATATGTGGAAATATCATAATGAAACCTATGACTGTGTACAATTAATATACCTGTGCTGGCTAGTCTTATGCCAACTTGACACACAAACTAGAGCTATTTGAAATGAGGGACGCTTAACTGAAAAAGTGCCTCCTTAAGATCCAGCTGTAAGCACTCGGGAGGCAGAGGCAGGTGGATCGCTAGCCTTGTCTACAAAGTGAGTCCAGGACAGCCAAGGCTACACAGAGAAACCTTGTCTCGAAAAACCAAAAAGAAAAGAAAAGATCCAGCTATAAGACTTATTCTTAATTAGTGATTGAAGGGGTAGGGCCCAGCCTTCCCTAGGCAGGTGGTCCTAGGTTAGATTAGAAAGCAGGCTGAGCAAGCCAATGAACAGCACCCCTCCATGGCTTCTGCATCAGCTCCTGCCTCCAGGATCTTGCCCAGTTTGAGTGCTGTGGATAAACAGACCTGTGGAAGTCTAAGCCAAATAAATCCTTTCCTCTTCAATTTGTTTTTGGTCAAGGTGTTTCGTCACAGCAATAAAAACCCTAACTAAGACAATACCTTAATAAAACCTTTTTGATAGTGGCGCTTCCCTTTAATCCCAGCACTTTGCAGGCAGAGGTAGGGGGAGACCAGCTGATTTTGAGACCAGCATGGTGTACAGAGTAAGTTCCAAGACAGTCAGGGCTACACAGAGAAACACTTCCTCAAAAAACAAAAGTGAACAAAAAGTATATTAAATGTACATTATCAAGCCAGGTGTGGTGATGCATGCCTGTAATCCTGGCACTTAGGGAGGCAGAGGCAGGCGTATCTCTGTGAGTTCAAGGCCAGCCTTGTCTACAAAGTGAGTTCAGGACAGCCAAGGCTACCCAGAGAAACCCTATCTCAAAACCCAAAATAATAATAATAATAATAATAACAACAACAACAATAACAACAACAACAACAATAATAATAAATTACATTATCTTTTAAAAATATACAAAGAAATGCCTGCACAGTAACCCAAATGTTTGTGCAGAGATATGTTGTGTTGCACCACTGTGGCAACAACAAAACGAGGACCAGCTTCCATCTTTAAATAGACATGTTTTCTAGATGATTCTATTTCTATACAGCATCACGTTATTCATCTATTTCAAAGGATGCAATGGCTCTGAGGAGATGGCTCGGTCTGTAAAGTGCTTGCTTCACAAGCGTGAGGCCCTCAGTCCTGAGCCCCAGAACCACAGGCCTGACATGGTGCACCTGGGAACCTGGTGGTGGGGAATGAGAGGTGAGGACAAGGGGATGTCTGGGAGCTCAGGGGCCAGCCATCCTAGCATGAGTGGTGAAGTTCAAGGCCATGGAACACCCTATCTCAAAACAAGGCTGGGCATGGTGGTGCACACCTTTAATGCCAGCACTCAGGAGGCAGAGGCAGGCAGATTGCTGTGAGTCCAAGGCCAGCCTGGTCTACAAAGTGATTCCAGGACAGCGAAGGCTACACAGAAAAACCCTGTCTCAAAAAAACAAATGAATGAATGAACAAACAAACAAAAGAACCCCAAAACAGTGAATGTTTACTTACAAGTGGAAAATGTTTGGTAATATTTAGAAGTCAGTTATATTCAGCCATTTAGTGTATGTGATTTAAAGGGAGAGGCTTGGTGGTGCACACCTTTCGTCCCAGCACTCAGGAGGCAGAGGCAGGCGGGTTGCTGTGAGTTCGAGGCTGGCCTGGTCTAAAAAGAGAGTCCCGGACAGCCAAGATAACACAAAGAAACTCTGTCTTGAAAAAACAAAAAAGAAAAATAAATAAATAAATAAAATTAAGTAACGCCGGGTGTGGTGGCGCACGCCTTTAATCCCAGCACTCAGGAGGCAGAGGCAGGTGGATCGCTGTGAGTTCGAGGCCAGCCTCGTCTACAAAGTGAGTCCAAGACAGTCAAGGCTACACAGAGAAACCCTGTCTCGAAAAACCAAAAAAAAAAAAAAAAAAAAAAAGGGGGGCTAGAGAGTTGGCTCAGTGGTTAAGGGCACCGTCTGCTCTTCCAAAGGTCCCGGGTTCAATTCCCAGCACCCGCATGGCAGCTCACAACTGTCTGTAACTCCGAGATCTGACACCCTTACACCGATGCACATAAATTTAAAAATTAAATAAAAATATTTTTTTAAAAAAGGGAGGATTTTTTTGGGGGGAGGGTCAGGCAGTGGTGGCACACACTTTTAATCCCAGCACCCAGATGGCAGAGGCAGGCAGATCTCTGAGTTTCAAGCTATCTTGGTCTTCAGAGTGGGTTTCAGGACAGCCAAGGCTACACAGAGAAACCCTGGCTCAAAAAAACCAACCAAACAACAAAAAGAAAGATTTTTCCCCCTTGAACGTGACAGACTCCTCCGGCCTCTCCTGAATTCTGGGATCACAGGCACACACTCTTCTATGCCCAGATCACTTTTATTATTGTGCATCTATTTTGTTTGAATATGTTTCCATTCTCAAGTGTTATTTGTTTTTTGTTTGTTTGTTTGGTTGGTTTGGTTTGGTTTAGTTTGGCTTCAAGTGTTATTTGCATCTCTGCATGTTTTCCTGTGTGTGTGTGTGTGTGTGTGTGTGTGTGTGTGTGTGTGTGTGTGTATGCTAGGGATTAAAACCAGGGCTTTCCTTATTATGTACCACTGATTACATCACAGCTAATTACTTGTAATTAATTACATGAGGCAGGGTCTTAGGTAGCCCAGGATGGCTTCAAAGTCAGTATTTAGGTGAGAGTGATTTTGAACTCTCCTGACCTTCTTGCCTCTACCTCCCAAGTGCTGGCGTTACAGGCACCACAGGCACCTTGTGCCACCACACCAGGACTTAATAAAAAATAAAATAGCCACCTCTAATTCTGAAGAAGGTGGAACTACCTCATGATTAGATTCTGGCATGTACAACTGAGTCCTCATGTAAGTTAATAGAAATGGAAGGTAAGGCACACTTCTGTCTCCAAAGACAACTATGCGATTCCCTTGTCTCTGCAGAAATTCTAGTAATTACTTCATTCTGCATGTTTCTTCCAGGTCTCTGCCCATGAGGGGACATAGAGCCTGAGGAGGTGGGAGTGGCCTATCTATCATGGGATGCATGCGAGGGGCAATCGAGGTCATTAAGCCAGCCACCTCTATGAACACAACTGCATCCGTCATTCTCAAAGAATTCTCGTCTTAAGCATCAACCCCTGATGATTACACTCCACTGAAACCACCCCTCCCTCTGTGACACATGCACACACTTGTATTTTTAATGGCTAAAAGTACATAGTTATGCTGTATACAACATGCACACAAATAATACAAAGTAAATGGATAAATATCTCTTTTTTGATCAAAAACAACCACCCACCAATGCCTGTATTTTTTTGTATTTTTCTTTGTACTTTCTAATACTCTTTCACTCATTCACAGAAGATGCGGAACGTTGAACCAAAAAAACCCACACACACACATCCACACACACAACACAAACACACCATATATACATACATACATGTTTACTTACATATATATACATATGTAAATATAAGTATATATAAAACAATCTCTTCAATGGACACTTCTCTCTTCTCCAAGACTTTTGAAAATCCTTCTAGATTTCCATTCCTAGAGTTGCCCTAATTTCCTGTTGGTTCAGAAAGGAAAAAAAAAGAGGGGGGCAGCTTTTAAGACCTAAATTATGGCAGGGTGAAGTGTCACACACATATAATCCCAGCACTAGGGGATGCACCCAGTCCTGCTGCTCCCCACATATCCACCCTCTGCCCTTGTAACCTCTCCCCCAAAATAAAACACACACACACACACACACGGATACAAACTACTAACAACAACAAACCAGAGCACAGGAAACATGTCGTCATGGCAGCTGTAGTGTGTCACGGTGTGTCCCACATTGTATCTCTGTTTATACATCTTTACCTGCAAATATTCATGGCAATGAGTCATTGGTCTGGTTCGAGACCTCTGGCCTCTGACCCTCAACACTGGATCCTCACTGGGACTCCTCCCCATTATCCTGTTGCTGGCCTGTGTCCTGGAGATCCTGCAGCTTTGGAACAGCAGGACTGGCCCTTTCACAAGTCCCAACTGTTTGCAGTTTATATAGATTTTGGGGTGGGCAAATACTGGGCCTGAGCGGTAGTTGAGCTGGTCAGCGCACCAGCTCTCCCTTATCTGAACCACCAGGGCTAGCTTTCCAGCACTGCTCTGGCTAGGTGACACCCAATCCCACCATCCACAGGAGGCAGAGTTAGTCTTCTGCTCTCATGCCCTCCAGGCCGACTTGTCCAAACCCATGCCTCCAGAGCCAGCTCCCCTGTGCTGTCCAGTCAAGGTGCTATAGCCTGTAAGGGACTGGGTTATCTCTCCCACTCTCACTCCCTTGGGGCTGCCTTACCCATGTCTTCACCATCAGGGCTGGCTAGCAAGCACCACTGTGTTGCCCAGGCAAGGTGCAGGGCCAGCTCTCCCAAGTGCTACAGCCAGTGGAGGGCAGGGCTATCTCTCTGGCTTTCATGACCCCAGGGCCAGCTCTCTTGGCTACTGCAGATATGGAGGGGGAGAAGCAGGAGTATTGTGGAAGTTTTGGGTTATATGTAAACATGTTTTTGTTTTGTTCCCAGGTGTTGGACATGGAGGCTGCCCCAGTTTGTTCACTGCCTCATGAGAAGGCACAGGATCTTTGTCAGCTGGGAACCACCTTGTGTGAGGGCATGGTTTTTGTCAGTGGGGATAAAAGCCTCGACCCAGAGAGAGACTATGGACTCCCAGAAAGAAGGCTGCTGGTGCCTTCCCCCCCTGCTGTTCCCGGTTGCTGCTGCTGCTGCTGATGCAGTTTGACAAGAAGACATTAGAGATGTCCTGAAACAGAGATTGGATTTGCCCTCAATGAACCCGAAGACCCTAGACAGCAGGAAATAGTTAAGAAAAACTAGGCCCCTTCTCCCCACTAACCTTCTTTCTCCCCTACGTGGTGTTGGGATGTTGGAAGGAACTGGGGTGGAATAGGAAGAAAGAGATTTTAGGAACCCAAAATAAAATTAGATTTTAAAGCACACCATCAGGGGAGGACATCACCCCCACACCCACGCCATCTTACAACAGAGAAGTGATGGACCACCTCTCCTGAACTCTCACCCTTGAGGCTGACTCATCCGCATCCCCTCAACAGGCCCAACCCTACTGTGCTGCACAGGGGAGGTACAGGGCTCACTATCCTGTTTCCTGGGGCCAGTGAGGGGCAGGGATATCTCACCTGTTCTCATGACCCCAGGGTCAGCTCTCCTGACTGCTTCAGGTGGCAAGGGGTGAGGTGCCAGAAAGCATCACCCAGCCCCCTACCCAGGCCATCTCTCAGCAGAGTGGTAGGGCCAGCTCTCCTGCACTCTTGCCCTTGGGGTTGGCTCACTCATACTCCCTCAACCAGGGCCATCCCTACTGTGTTGCCTAGGCAGCGTACAGGGCCCACTCTCCCAAGTGCTACAGCTAGTGAGGGGCGGTCCTGAGCTCATGATCCTGTGGGCAGCTTTCCCAACTGCCAGGGTAGAGGGAGGCAGGCATCATCTCTGTGCCACCCCACAGCTCTCCCACACTTACTCCCTTGGGGGACCAACTCACCCACACCCCTGCCACCAGTGCAAGCTCCCCTATACCACTCTTCACTGGATGTGGTGTTCTCAAGAGCTGGCCCCACATCCAGTGAAGGACAGAGCTAGTTATGCACAGCCCCGGGACATCCATGTGTTCCCTGGTGGGGACAGCCACCAGGGACATTCCTATGTTTTGTTTTGTTTTGTTTTGTTTTGTTTTTTAACATTTATTTATTTATTATGTTACAGTGTTTCTGCCTGCATGTATGCCTGCACTCCAGAAGAGGGCACCAGGTCTCATTATAGATGGTTGTGAACCACCATGTGGTTGCTGGGACTTGAACTCAGGACCTTTGGAAGAGCAGCCAGTGCTCTTAACCTCTGAGCCATCTCTTCAGCCCCATTCCCGTGTTCTTTGATGGCAATATAAACCACAGACATCGACACCAACATCTTCTGCTACATAGCCACAGACTCAGATATGGCCTCAGTGACAGCTAGGACGTCACCATGGCCCCAAGGTGGCGGGGCTGGCCACTCACACAGGCTCCTCCTCTCCACCTCTGAGTCTCCAGTTCCATCCCTCTTCATAATCCTCAAGCTGCTCCACTTCTCTTTCTCTCCCATCTGACCACCACATACTCACACATGGTGGTGGCTCCTCCTACAGGCCAGGCACACAGCTGGTGGGCCCCTGGGCTACATCCTCCATTCATGCTGCACGGGTGTGGCAGCAAGCAAGTGTCTATGGCCAGTTTGTGCTGTGCTCTGGAGGGCTGGCTGGTCTGTGGGTGGCATGATAGTCCACAGGTCTCTGTCTTCCTCCTCCCATACTGAGCTGCCTGGATTTGATTTGATTTGATTTGATTTTTATGAGACCTAGGCATAAAACAGCACTTGGCCACCAAGCCAGGCATCAAGCTAGGATGGACAAAGGACTGCCATCTGCTCTGCTCCTGACTGATATAAGAACATTACCACCAACAAGGGGTCTCTTTGCCCGTTGCTGGGGTTTGTTTGTTTGTTTATAGGTTTTTGAGAAAGGGTTTCCTGTAGCTAAAGCTGGCCTTGAACTCTTATCTGCCTGCCTCTGTCTCTCAAGTGCTAGGATTACAGACTACCAAATCTGGCTGAGATACTATAACTGCCCATGTGTGGTATTCCAGAAGTATTATATGACCAAATAATGCAGATAAGTTATCTGGCTGTCCTGTGAGCCAGGGCTCACAGTTGTTCAGGAACTTGGTTGGGTATCTGGCTTTATCACAGCCAGGTATTTGGGGAATATTTTTTGTTTGTTTGTTTTGTTTTTCTAGACAGGGTTTCTCTGTGTAGCCTTGGCTGTCCTGGACTCTGTAGACCAGGCTGGCCTCAAACTCATAGTAATCCACCTGCCTCTGCCTCCCTGAGTGCTGGGATGTTTTCTTTAGAGGAAAAGCTTTGCTATATAACCCAGACTTGCCTCAGACTCTGAAGTACTGTGTTCTGAATGTATATTTCAGAGATGAATATGATTAACAATTGAAGAGCTTGTTTTTCGATACAGGGTTTCTCTGTGTAGCCCTCGCTGTCCTGGACTATCTTTTTAGACCAGGCTGGCCTTGAACTCACAACAATCCATGTGACTCTAACTCCTGGAGTGCTGGGACTAAAGGCATGCACCACCATGCCTGGCTGGAAGCCTCAATTCTAAAAATCAGTATAGCATATGAAAATCACCAGTAGAAACAGTCCACAATGAAACACAAAAAACCAAAAGGCTCAGAAACACCAGCATGACCCAGACGTGCATCAAGATCAAATATCCTAGTACAGCGTAATTGAAGCTCTCAAAGGAGGGGAGAGAGAAGCCCTGTTTTAATTAATAATAAATTTAATAGTAAATAATTAATAAAGAATAAATCCTTCAAATATTTGAAGGATGCAGAAAGTGCCAGTATTACTCCATTAAACTAAATGGCTGTGGTGCATAAAAACCACATAGATTAATAATGCTTACATCACACGGAACACACAATGCTTCTTATACATGTGAGCTGGATAGCAAAACCCCCAGGGGACTATTATAAAGGTAGCTTTCCTTCACCTGTCTCAGTCATTGTCTTGGAGGCTTATGGCCTCCTCTCTGTCTCTCTGTCTCTGTCTCTCTGTGTCTCTGTCTCTGTGTCTGTCTGTCTGTCTATCTGTCTGTCTGTCTGTCTGTCTCTCTCTCTCTCACACACACACACACACACACACACACACACACACACACACACTGCCCCTTAAGTAGCTTCCCTTTCCTCTCTCTTCTCATGAGAGTTGGGGGTACCCTATCCTGTCAAGTCTTTCTCTGATTTGTCACTGTTTCTGCCACTCATTTAGACATCACTTTCAAACATGGGTGCTTCCTTTTACAAACTAACTTTACCTTCACAGCCTGAGATTAAAGGCATGTACTACCATGTCTGGGACCTAAGCTTTTCTTTACCTGAAACTTGCTCTTTACTAGGCTGGCCTTGAACTCAGATCTGCTTGCCTCCGTCTCCTGGATTAAAGGTGTGTTTGTATGCATACTCAAGTTAGTTTTCTTATTTTACTTTACCTCAATGGTATCACTGAGGCTGTACAACTGAGTCAACATTCCAACTTCACTTTTAATCATCCAGTCTACTTGTGGTTAGATGCCTAAAATTATAAATGACATTTTTAATCCTTTCCATTTTTTCTTTCTTCCATCCATCCTTCCTTCTTCTTTCTTTCTTTCTTTCCTTCTTTTTTTAAAGACATGGTCCTACTGTGTAGCTCTTGCTGTCCTGGAACTAACTATGTAGATCAGGCTAGCCTTAAACTCATAGAGATAACCTGCCTCTGCCTCTGGAGTGATAGGATGAAAGGCATGCATCACTATTCCTATCTTAGTATTATTTCTAAAATGTTATGTGTGTTGGGTGTCTTGCCTGTATGTACTTAAGTGCATGTACATACATACATGCATGCAGTGCCCATGGAAGCTAGAAGGGGGCATGAGATTCCTTGAAACTGGAGTTAAAGATAGTTGTAATTTACCATATGGGTGCTGAGAACTGAACCCTGGTCCTCTGCAAGAGCAATAAGTGCTCTTAGCTGCTGAGCCATCTCTCCAGCCCCATCCAAAGCCTCTTTAGAAGTACTTTTGTACAGGAATCATCACTAGCCTCCTCCTTTCCTGCAGTGCACCTCTTTTCCACATTTCTGGCCTGTGTGGTATCTTATTTTGATTTAGTGCAAATAGTCACCTATCCTCACTTTTTTTTTTTTTTTTTTTTTTTTTTTGCTTTTCAAGACAGGGTTTCTCTGTGTACCCCTGGCTGTCCTGGACTCACTTTGTAGACCAGGCTGGCCTCAAAACACACAGTGATCCACCTGCCTCTGTCTCCCAAGTGCTGGGCGTAAAGGCGTGCGCCACCACCTGGCACCCTCCTCAGCACCATCTGCACCAGGATTGGGATCCTGGATGCAGCCCCTTCAGTGATTTACATAATGGCCTCTATATTTGTCAGTAATGTTCACAATGTTCCAAAAAGCTCAGTGCCTCCAAGTTGAACAGTTGAGTAGACAGTGCAGCATGATGGTTCAAATCTTATGCAATATTGGGGAAAATAAAACAAGGCTGAGTTTAAGTCCTAGCCCAACCATATAGTAGCTGGGAGAACTTTTTTTTTTTTTTTTTTTTTTTTTTGGTTTTTTGAGACAGGGTTTCTCTGTGTAGCCTTCCTGTCCTGGACCCGCTTTGTAGACCAGGCTGGCCTCGAACTCACAGTGATCCACCTGTCTCTGCCTCCCAAGTGCTGGGATTATAGGCGTGCGCCACCTTAGCTGGGAGAACTTGAGCAAGATGCTCCATTCTTTCAAGTCTCAGTTTTGATTTCTCTAAAACTGGGGTGTGATCCTGACATTACTTAAGCTCATAAAGACATAGTGAAGATGAGGTTATATATAATGACATGTGTATCTCGTTGACTGGTATATTGTAGCTATTCAATACATGTCTTATTCTTTTTTGTTTTTCCAGACAGGGTTTCTCTGTGTAGACTTGGCTGTCCTAGACTCACTTTATAGACCAGGCTGCCTCGAACTCACAGAGATCTGCCTGCCTCTGCCTCCCGAGTGCTGGGATTAAAGGTGTGCGCCACCACGCCCGGCTACATGTCTTATTCTTAATTTTATCACCAGCACTCGCTGTCTGCAAAGGTCATTGTTGAACTTCCAGAGTTGCCCGGCTGGTATGGAAGGGCCACCCCAGAAAGAGCTGTCCATCAGTTGGAGGTCCTAGGGAATGTATCCGAGTGATGCCCACTACAGAATAGGTTGACCCAGAGTAGGTCAAGCCAGAGGGATGCCAGATATCAAAGGACACCAAACCAAAGTATGGAAGGGGAAAGGCAGGCCCATCAGAGCTGCCTCTTCTGGAGCACAGGGCAAGAAAGAAGACCAGAGATGGGTAAAGTGTGTTCGGGGTTGTTGAGGATTAAAGCACAAAGGAATGAAGTACACAGATTGGGTCTTCCTGGCCCATTGAACCTCTAGGTAATAAAAGCAGTCTTAAAACAGCAGAGCCAGAACAGAGAAAGCCCTTTGATTTCAAACTCTGTCTTTACCATTGACTTGGCTTTCAGTTAGAAGGCTTTTGAATGAAGGTGGTCCTAGGGAAAAGATCACCCTGAAAACCAAAAGCACAGAGACTAGGTACACTTTGTAACCGAGGAGCTGGGGGCTGATAATGCATGCTTGTAATCCCAGTGCTCTGGAGGCTGAGGCCGAAGGATCACCCTGGAGTTCCAGGTCAGCCTGGACTACATAGTGAGACATTATCTCAAAGGAAAAAAAAAAAAAAAGCTTTGTAAGTGAATGTTGTACTCTAGGCATTAGCTTCTTCACCTGAAGAAGAAGACCTCTCATTGGAAATTGCCTCTTTGCCCATCTCCTGCCCCCCATTACCCCTGGGATATATGATTGGCTTAGATTATAAACATCGGGGGTAGCTAGTGTCTTTTCAGCAGGTCCTGGCATCCCAGGGGGATTCCAGACAAATAGTGCCTTCTTATTTCTTGCATTCTCCTCAGGGGCCAAGGCAGTCACAGCTGCTGATGGTCAAAAACATAATACCCTCCTTGCAGGTCCCATAGGGGCAGGCGCGGCTCCCATAGAGCTGAAGTGGTCCATGATCAGAATCCTGTGCCTTACACTGTCTGGAACTGACTGTGCCAAACACGTCCTGACAAACAATTGTTATTTGTCATCTGTAATTGTTTCAAAGTCCTGCCCAGAGGCAGGGGAATAGACCTAATGACTTTTCAGAGAATCTCATTCACCTAGCAAGTCTGTAATAAGTCAATGTCGTGATGCTGGGGTCTTCAAGAAAAGTCACAGGGGACTTAGGAGGGTTCTGCATAAACATCACAAGTGTCATTTGTAACATCTGACATCAGATCCCCCAAGGAGACGAGAGAGAATCATGAAACCTGGTTGTTTCCATGATTGGAGACTCCAGAGGAACTCAGGACTCCATTAATCCCTGTTGTACCTGTCTCTTTCCATTCTCACCCCAAATTCAACTTCAACCTCAAACCCAGCCCTGTCCATGCCATCCACTACCCACTCAGGCTCCGAGCCAACAGCAATTGGTGAGCCACCTTGCTCAGGGCCCTATAATCTACAGGCTCCTGCCCTGTAGCACCCCACTTCCTTATGCCTACCCCTTGATATATGAAGGGCTTTGGATCATGGCTACAGGAGAAAGATGCCAGTGTGTGCCCTGGACCTAGTGGCCAAGAACTGATGTTTGGATTGCTGAGATTGGGCAGAAAGCCCAGCTCAAATCTGGCCCTGCTCACTGCTCATCTTTAAAGAGCATTTGCTTCCCTGATGCCTCTGCTATGAGGAAGCGTGGCAAACCATCTTGCTGCTGGCACCTGCCACATTGTAGCATAACACCAACACTAATGGCAAAAATAATCGCAGTGACAACGACGGCTTGGTTTACACACAGAAGGCAGTTGTCATCTCCTTGGGAGCCTCCCAGCCTCGGGCTGCATGCTGACAGTGTGCTTGGCCCTTGGCCCACAGTTATACACAGTCACAGACATACATTGGCTCCCCCCCCCCAATGGTTGACATTACCATTACTGTCATAGCAATTGCGGATAACTCTTGGTTTATTCTTGCAAAGCACATTTACTGAGGACAAACTGAATGATAGTTTCCAATGCAAGGTTATAAAGGAGTTACACGTTTAAAAAAAAAAAAATTCTTTCTGGAAATAGATTTGGTGGTTGGATTCAATAGCGATGCATTTCCCTGGCATGCACAAAGCCCTGGGTTCTACCCGCAGCACCAAAAGGAAAGGGAGGAAAAGGAAGAGGAAGAAGAGAGGAAAGAGGAGGAGGAAGCGGAGGAGGAGGTGGAAGAGGCAGGGCTGGGGGTGAGGGGTTAACATATATTACGCAGACAGTTGTAAACGGACAGCTTCACAATAGTGCCTACTAACTGAATTTGTATGGCATGGAATGAACAAATAAAAAATAAAAAAAGAAAGACTGATTATATAAAGGGCTATAGGATCTGAGACAGAGAGTAGAATAACGTATTAAAGGACTCAAGGAACGCTTCTAAGGGGATGATTGAAAGGTTCCTCCCCCCTTTCTATCCTGCCCTTTCCCCCTCCCTCCTTCTCTTCTTTCCTTCCACTATTTTCTAAGAAAAGATGTCATGAAGTCCAGGCCCTTAACTTACTATGTACTGAGAATGACCTTAAATTCCAGTTCCTCCAGCCTGCCTTCACTTCCCACATGCTGGGATTATAGCCATGTGCCACCACGCCTGACTCTAAACTCTGAAGGCTGAAAAGGCAGCACCCAACACTGTCTAGACCCTGACACTGGGTTGGAACATCATCTGTGCTCAAGGGAATGTTGCTAAGCCTCTGTGTTCCAGACTCTGGTCCCCATCAGGCCTTGGTCCCCATCTATACAGTGAATTGATAACATTAACATCACCCATGCTCCGTGACGTGCGCCTGTAATCTCAGCACTGGGGAGGCAGAGGCAGGCGGATCTCTGTGAGTTCCAAGCCAGCCTGGTCTACAAAGCAAGTCCAGGACAGACAAGGCTACACAGAAAAACCCTGTCTTGAAAAATCATGAAATAATAATAATAATGATGATATTATTATTATTATTATTATTATTATTATTATTATTATTATTAAAATAACACAATAATGCAATAATAACAACTTCCTTCTGGTATTGTCATAAAAAAAAATGTAAGCTGGGCATGGTGGCACCCATCTTTAAACCCAGCACTTGGGAAGCAGAGGCAGGAAGTGAGTTCAAGGCCAGCCTGGTCTATAGAGTGAGTTCCCGGACAGCCAGGGCTACATACAAAGAAATGCTGTCTGAAAAAAAAACCAAAAACCAAAACAAAATTGTAAATTTTTTGCTATATAGCCAAGTATTTGAATGTCCAATAAATAAATATGACTGGCGAGGAGACGCTCAGACTAGCAGGGTGGAGAGCTAAGGGCATATGGGACAGTTTTTCCAAACAACGTATTGAAATTTCAGCTGAATGGCTTCCTCAAAAGTGACGGGAAACAGTGAGAGGAAAGGATTGGGAAGGGTATTTTGAATTATCAGGGCAAGTGGTATTGTGAGCTATTCTTTTTTTTTTTTTTTTTTTTTTGAGACAAGGTCTCTCTGTGTAGTCTTGGCCATTCTGGACTCCCTTTGTAGACCAGGTTGGCCTCGAACTCACAGCGATCCGCCTGCCTCTGCCTCCCGAGTGCTGGGATTAAAGGCGTGCGCCACCACGCCTGGCGAGCTATTCTTTTTTTAGGCTAACTTTTTATTGGGGGATCATTTCAGATTTACAGAGAGTTAGTTGCATAGTACTAAGCATTCTGGTACACCCTTGACACTTCTTCACCAAATGGTAACATCTTAAAAGGGCCCACTGTGTTCTACGTGAGACCTAGTTAGATATGTACTAGAAAGCTTGTTGTAGCAGTTGAGGAGGAGGAAGAGGAGGAGGAGGGAGGGAGGGAGGGAAGAATGGAGGAAGGGAGGGAGAACACACATCCACCAGCATCATCCCGGTGGGCAAGATGAAGGGTACAATCCAGACATGGGGTGGATAGGAAGGCAGACCAGGGCAGCTAGTTATGGATGCCCTGGAAGAGAAAGGACAAGAGTAGAGTCAGGAACATGCCTCTGTTGGAGACAGTGGCTGATCATCTCTCCATGTGAATGACCAGGCATTTCTGTGGACAAGAATTTCTCTGAATAGCTCAGGAGACTGACAAGCTTGGAATGGGATGGGCAGTGGCCACGGTTCTCTCCAGTTCCACAAGCCCGTGTTCTGTGCGTTACCCAGCAGAGATGGGCTCCATCACTTACTCCTGGGGACTGCCTAGATACATTCAGGTACCTGGCCCTCACCTGGGGATATGGGCCTAGATGAAGCAGATTCATTCTAAGTCTTGAGGTGTTACACATTTGTACTGAGAGGCATGATGTGGCAGTATGCACAATGGCATCAAACTGGCTGGCTTGTGACCTCAGCTCTGCCATTTAATGAGTGTTTAGCCTTGGACAGACATCTTAACTTCTCTGTGCCTCAGTTGCCTAATCTGTAAAAAGGCCTATAAGGGGGGATATAGGATTCAATCTGTTCGTTAATATACACAGTGAACTCTCACAGTCCCTAGGACATTGTTAAACTCTGTCATGTTTAAATCATTTGATTTGTGTACGTAAGTTAAATTTGCTTAATTATTTCATACTATTGTGGTTCTCAGTTTATATCTGTGGAAAGAATCTCAATAGGAAACATGCAGTTATTTGTGTTTTTCCCCCAGTGTGTCATTAGACATAATGTACTAACCTAGGTAGGTATTAATGTGGTATAGCAGTTGGAGTAGCTAGTTCAGTATAGGGTTTTTGAGACAGAGTCTCATGTATCCAAGGCTGACCTCTCTCTGATTGTGTAGGGATGACTCTGGTTTCTAATTTCCTGTCTCCTCCTCCCAGGTGCTGGGGTTAAGGATGTACACTGCAGCATCAGGTTTGTGAAGTGCTGGAAAGCAGATCCAGGACTTTGTGTGTTCTACACAAGCACTCTACTAAGCTATAGCCTCAGGCCCAGTTAATATTTATTGGATTTTTAAAAACTGAATGAACAAGTAGCAATCTGGAATACATGCAGTGTTCAGATGCTAATTGAGAAACATTTGGAAGACTAAAATGGCCAAATGGCCTCCTATTAAATGTTTTATAATTGATCCTTCTCAGTGTGTTAGTATTAACACTAAATAGTCAAATACTATATAGGGTTTTTTGATTGTTTGTTTGTTTGTTTTGGTTTTTTGAGACAGGGTTTCTCTGTGTAGCCTTGGCTGTCCTGGACTCACTTTGTAGACCAGGCTGGCCTTGAACTCACAGCAATCCACCTGCCTCTACCTCTAGAGTGCTGGGACTAAAGGTGTGTGCCACCATGCCCAGCAGTTGTTTTTTGGTTTTTTTTTTTAAGCACCAGTTATAGCAGAGCACGGTGGCCCATGTTTGTAATCCCAGCACTCAGGGAGGCAGAGGCAAGCTTATTTCTGTGAGTTCAAGGCCAGCCAGTGTACTAATCGAGTCCAGGACAGCCAAGGATACATAGAGAAACCTTGTCTTGAAAAAACAAAAACAGAAAAGGCAAAAACAGTAACAAAACAAAAACAAAAACAAACAAACAAAAAAAACAGCTAGAGCACTAGTGTCTGTTGTTTATGGAGCACTATTTGATTGTAAGGAACAGCAGTGGCCAAAAGCCTGCCTCACAAAGGGCTGTGTGTAGCAGGACAGAGTAGAAGCTGACTGAACCCTGCCACATACACAAGAAACACAGCTGATTTGCCCTGCAACTGGAAAACCATCAGAGTGTTTTCCTCTGTGGGTCTCCTTTCTTTCTTAGGGTCTCATGATCTGTCTGTCTGTCTGTCTGTCTGTCTGTCTGTCTGTCTGTCTGTCT
>OU015754.1:59928500-59947192 GCA_907169655.1 Acomys percivali | reverse complement strand
TTTTTTTTTTTTTTTAAGATCTTTTGATCCAAGAACTCTGAGTCTGGAAATTTATCACAAAAACTTTGAGCTATGAAGAAATATATGAGAAAAAAAAAGATGTTCATCATATTCACTGTAGTAAAAAAAAAAAAATTAGGTGGGCATGGTCGTACACACCTGTAATTCCAGCATTCAAGAGACTGAGGCAGGAGGCTGGCCGTGCATTCAAAGCCAACCTGGTATATGTAACAAGACTTTAATCTAAAAACAAATAAACAAGCAAATAAACACATGCAACACCCTAAAACCCCAACCTTGGCTGGTTTTATCTTGGGTCCTTTAAGCTACCACCCTGCTTTCTTTCTTTCTTTTTTGGTTTATGTACATTAGTATTTTGCCTGCGTGTATGTCTGTGTGAGGGTGTGAGATCTCCTGAAACTGGAGTTAGACAGCTGTGAGCTACCGTGTGGGTGCCGAGAATCCTCTGGAAGGTCCTCTGCGTCCTCTGGAAGAACAGTTAAGTATAAGTGATCTTAACCACTGAGCCATCTCTCCAGCTTCATAGCCTCCTTTTCTATCCAGTCAGTTATGAGCACCCAGCTTCTCCATATGTTTGGTAACACTTGTTCGCTTTTGGTTTTTGACCATAGACACTCATTGGTGTGTAGTGATAGTTCTTGTGGTTCAATTGTGTTTTCCTGGTGGCTAGAGATGTCTGCCAGTATTCCTTTTTTTTTTTTTTTTTTTTTTTTTTTTTTGACCCGCTCGATCGTTCAATGTAGCCCTGGCTGTCCTGGAACTTGACGACCAGGCTGGCCTCAAACTCACAGAGATCTGCCTGCCTCTGCCTCCAGAATGCTGGGATTAAAGGTGTGCACCACCACGCCCTGCATTTTCATTTTTAACAAAACCAATTTTTAAACAACATAAAGTTGAAATTCCCACTGTAAAAATTACTTGTGTGTACTGAGCTTTTTTAATTATTTAAAATTTAAAATCACACCCAAATAGCACCATCTAGAGGTAAGATGGTGTAACCATTTCAGAGTTTCCTAGAATTCTTTTCTGCTCTTTCTAGACTGAGTTGAAGTTATGTAACATTTGCAAATTCACTCCCCCACCCCCATTTCGAAATGGGGCTTTCCTTAACCTTTCTTTTAACATTACAGGATGCATAAATTTTCTTAACCACTGTGCCATTGACAGCTGTTTGGTTGTTTTGAGCTGTATTTAGTATGATAAATAATGCAGTAAGAGCCAGGTGTGGTGGTACACGCCAACCAAGGAGAGGAAGAAGAATCAGGAATCAAAGTACAGGCTGAGCTACGTATTGAGTTTGAAGCCTACCTACATGAGAGCCTGTCTCAAGCAAGCAAGCAAACAAACAAACAAAAAACCCACAAATGATAAAACTGCAGTGGTTTTTGACACCACCCCTTTTGTTCTGCCTATTAAGGTTCAGATCTTTGAGGACAAAGAACTTGTCTTCTATCTCATAAATATGTACTACCACTATACTATTACAACTACTGGTTTTTGAGACAAGGTTTCTTTGTGTAGTTCCGGCTGTCCTGGAGCTCAGTCTTTAGACTAGGCTGGCCTTGAACTCAGAAATCTGCCTGCCTCTGCCTCCCTGAGTACTGGGATTACAGGTATGTACTGCTGTGCCTGGCTAATCTGTACAATTATTACATGTCAATAAAAATAATAATAAAAGAGGGCTGGGGCTAACACTCAGGGTAGGGTATTTGCAGCTCAAGTTTGATGGCCTGAGTTCAAATCCAGAACCTAGCTAAGGATGATGGGACATAACTGACTCCACAAAGCCGTCCTCGGACCACACATGCGTACACACACAATAATAATAAGTAAAAAATTAAAAATAATAAAGATGTTAGTCAGGCATGGTGATGCATGCCTGTCTGTAATCCCAGCACTTGGAGAGGCAGAGGCAGGCAGATCTCTGTGAGTTTGAGGCCAGCCTGGTCTACAAAGCTAGTCCAGGACAGACAAAGCTACCCAGAGAAACACTGTCTGGAAAAGCCAAAAAAAAAAAAAAAAAAAAAAAAAGGAAAGGGAAGGAAGGGGAACTGGTGTTTTACTCTGTAGCCAAGCTGGCCCCAAACTTGCGACAATTTTTTTTTTAATATTTATTTATTTATTTATTTATTTATTTATTTATTTATTTATTATGTATACAGTGTTTTGCATGTACCCCTGCACGCCAGAAGAGGGCACTAGATCTCATTATGGATGGCTGTGAGCCACCATGTGGTTGCTGGGAATTGAACTCAGGACCTCTGGAAGAGCAGCCCAGTGCTCTTAACCTCTGAGCCATCTCTCCAGCCCCGCGACAATTCTTTTTTGCCTCTGCCTCTCAAGGGTTGGAATTACAGACATAAACCACCAGCTCATCAGGCCCAGCTGAGAGTGAATACTTAACCGGTGTTACTCTTACCTGGTCTTGCTGGTGACAGGAGCTGAGGTGAGGCGAGCCTGCAGGGCTGTGTGACTACCTTGTACTTTGTTTCAACCCTGGCACCTAAGCTGGCAGCCCTGGGGGAGGGAGGGAGGAGCTTGGAACCCGCTCCAGGGCTGAGCTTCAGTCCCCGTCTCGCAGTGCCATCTGTCCAGGGCAAATCAGATCTGACCCCGCCTCCTCTTTCCCCGTTTGAAGTTCTTTGCTGCCCTAGGCCAGTGAAGGGACGCAGGCTCCTCAACCTTGTAGTTCTCTCAGTTTCTTTCAGGGTCTATGACCCCCACCCTCTATCTATCTCTGCCTTGTACCTTTTAGACCACTCAGTCAGAGAGTTTCCACCTGCTTGTACTTGGCCCCACTTACTCTAAGTTCCTGCTTAAACACTATCGTCTTCTAGAAAATCTGCCCCAGACCCTCCGCTAGACTGTGTGCCCCTGCTACATAAATACTTTTCGGACATGTATTATATTTCTTATAATCGTTCGTTTGGAAAGAAAGAGAAAATTACTGAAAAACACTGTGTGGTGGCTAGTTTAATGTCAACTTGATAGGAGCTACAGTCATCTGAAAGGAGGGGACCTCGCTCGGCTGAGAAAACACCTCCGTAAGATCAGGCTGCAGGCACACCTGTGGGCTTTTTCTTAATTAGTGATTGATGGGGGAGGGCACAACCCACTGTAGGTTAGGGCCTCCCCTGGGTTAGTGGCCCCTGATTCTATAGGAAAGCAGGTTGAGCAAGCCATGAAGAGCAAGCCAGGAAGCAGCACCCCTCCATGGCCTCTGCCTCAGCTCCTGCCTCCAGGTTCCTGCCCTGCTTGAGTTCCTGCCCTGACTTCCTTCACAGATGAACAGTGTCGGGAAGTGTAAGCCAAATAAACCCTTTCCTCCCCAAGTTGATTTTGGTCATGGTGTTTTGCCACAGCAACGGTAACCCTGACTAAGATATATTGTGTACATCTGTGAAATTCTCAAAGAACAAATAGAAGCATTTTATAGTTAAAAAGATGGGGGATGGACCAGGTGTGGGGGCGCACGCCTTTAATCCCACCACTCGGGAGGCAAAGGCAGGCGGAGCGCTGTGAGTTCGAGGCCAGCCTGGTCTACAAAGCAAGTCCAGGACAGCCAAGGCTAACACAGAGAGACCCTGTCTCAAAAAACAAAAACAAAAACAAAACAAAGATGGGGCATGGACAGGCATGGTAATGCACACCTTTAATCCAAGCACTCGGGTGACAGAGGCAGGAGGATTTCTGAGAGTTTCAGGCCAGCCTGTCTACACACTGAGTTCCAGGAAAGCTAGAGATGCATAGTAAGACCTTATTTCAAATTAAAAAGAAAAAAGAAAAATGATGGGTGTTGGAGAGAGGGCTTATGGATGATGAACACCTGTTCTTGCTTGTTCATTCTTTTTTTTTTTTTTTTTTTTTAAGATTTGTTTATTTATTATATATACAGTGTTCTCCTGCATGTAACTGCAGGCCAGAAGAGGGCACCAGATCTCATTATAGATGGTTGTGAGCCACCATATGGTTGCTGAGAATTGAACTCAAGACCTTTGGAAGAACAGAAAGTGCTCTTAACCTCTGAGCCATCTCTCCAGCCCCCCAAGTTTCATTTTTAACACCCATTGGTGGCACACAATGGTCCTTAACTCCATTCGGGGGGATACAATATCCTTTTCTGGCTCCACAGGCATCAGACATGCATGTGGTGCATGTGCGCGTGTGAGCACACACACACACACACACACGTGCACATGCTGGCTGACATGCTGGCAAAACACATGCATACATAAAATAAAATAATAAAAAAATCATTTGAAAAAAAATGGCTCAATGGCTAAGAACATGCTGCACTTGCAGAGAACAGGAGTTCAATTCCCAGTACCCAGGCTGAGTGGCTCCTAATTCTAGCTCCCAAGATTCAGTGCCCTCTTGGCCTCTGTGGTGACCTGCACACACATACCGTATTTTTCAGACCATAAGATGTACCTGACCATAAGATGCACCCAGTTTTTAGAGCAGCAAAACAAGAAAAACAGTAAAAACAGCAATCAGGCCATAAGGTGCACCCTAACCCCTCCCACACTTTTGGGGGGAAAAGTGCATCTTATGGTCCGAAAAATACAGCCCACATATATACATACAGGCATACACACACACACACACTCATACACAGACACACATATACAGGCACACACATAAATATAAATAAATAAACCTTTAAAAAATGACATTTAAAGAAAAAGAAGGAAAAGTTCCTTATTATGGAAAAATCCAAAGAGTATTTTCATCACCCGGCTTCAACAATTATCAACCCACAGCCAATCTGCTTCCCTAAGTCCCCAATTACTTTCTTCCTTCTATATTATTTTTAAGTAAATAATCTTTTTCTTTCATCTGCAAATGTTTCACTTAGAAAGTGTCTCTGAAAGTTATAAGGATTTTAGAGTGGTGTGGTGTGGGAGTGGATTAGGAGTTCATGCTCATCCTTGGCTCCATTGAGTTCAAGGCACACCTGGACTAAGTGAAATACTGTCGCAGCCCCTACCTTACCCAAAGGATAAAGACTTTAAAAATGACAGTTCAAACTCCATCATCCAAGCTGGGTGGTGATGACATACACTTGTAATCCCAGCACACAGGAGGCAGAGGCAGGCGGATTGATGTGAGGACAGCCTGGTCTATAAAGCGAGTCCAGGACAGCCAGGACTACAAGAGAAACCCTGTCTCAAAAAAAAAAAAATTAATTATGATTATTTTCTTTCTTTCTTTCTTTGTTTTGTTTTTCAAGACAGAGTTTCTCTGTGTAGCCCTGCTCTCCTGGAACTTGCTTTGTAAACCAGGCTAACCTAAAACTCAGAGATCTGCCTGCCTCTGCCTCCCTGAGTGCTGGGGTTAAAGGCGTGCACCACCATCACCCTACTTTTCAGGTGCTTCACAACCTGATCACAAACGTGGCTTTGCTTGGTTTTCTCCTAGCAGCACAAGAATGGTACCCAGGTGATGGTATGCCCTCCAGGCTTTTCTTAGGGAGACAGGGGGCCGTTTTGTCTCATAAAAGACAACTGATTTTGATTACTGCTCTTTTAATTTTAAGTGCGTGTTAACTGGATGAAGAGTGACCAGATAGATCTGTTTGCCCCATCTCTTCACCCCTCCTAGCACAGCCGCTTTAAACTGGAGAAGTACAGCCACCACTTGTCGGCCACCAAAAAGGTGTCTTTCCTCCATTCAGCTCGGGAGGAACTAATTGAGATCTCAAAAGAGAACAGGCTGGAGACAGGGCAGTTTCCCAAGCTTGTCCGGCCTCGGAAGGTCTTTCCCTTCTGAGATTTTCTCTACTAGATGGATCTCCCCGCCACCAGGGTTTCAATGGAAACAGACGTCCCAGAAAGAACGCGAGCAAAGCGCATTAGCTGTCCAGAGCCCAGGGGCTGGGGGGGCTGCGGGGGGGGGGAGGAGTGGGAGGCCCTATTTGCATTTTTTCCATTAACAAGCTGGAGTTGAGCTCACTCGCCTGGGGAGATAATTTGAGAGGAAAATCTTTGCATATTTTATTTAAAAGCACGCTGCGTTAGGCGGGTAATAATGCGGAGTGTGGCGATTAGGTGAGGCCTGCAGGGGGCAGGGGGTGGGGACTTTTCCTCTTAGCCTTCCACTAGCCCACCCCTCATTTCCCCCTCAGTGCTGGGAACCAGCCTCCTTAAAGACGCATCCTCCTTAAGAAGGCAGAATGAAGCCCAAGCTTTAAGGATTTTGGGAGTTTGTGTTTGTTTATTTATTTAGGGTTTTTTGTTTTTCTGAGAAAGCCCAAAATAAGGAATGCCTTGGGCAGGAATGATGAAAAGAGTTGAACAATAGAAAGGGACAATGTCCTAAATGGAAATGCCAGACTCCAGTCTTAGTGCTGAGTGGTGAAGTGGAGTAAGGAAGCGCAGGGGAAGGTCTCAATGGAGGCGGGGCTTTTAAAAAGTGGGGGTGTAAGCCTGGCGGTGGTGGCCAGCACTCAGGAGGCGGAGGCAGGCTGATTGGATAGCTATGAGTTTGAGGCCAGTCTGGTCTACAAAGTGAGTCCAGGACAGCCAAACCTACACAGAGAAACCCTGTCTCAAAACAAACAAACAAACAAAAAGTTGGGGTGTAGATGGGGCAGCGGCTCGTGCCTTTTATCCCAGCGCTGGGGAGGCAGAGGCAGGCAGATCTCTGTGAGTTCAGAGGCCAACCTCAGCTACGTTGTCAGAACTGGAACAGTTGAAACTACATAGATATAACCTGATCAAAATCAAAACAAAACAAAAAGGGAGGTTTAGTTCTGTGATAAGTGGGTAAATACAGTGAGTTCCAAGGCAGCCAGGGAACTACACATTAAGGCCCTGTCTCAAACAAGCAAACAAGAGAGCAACAGGAAAAGCATAGAGGGGTTGTCAAACTCTGAGTGCATCTATGGGTATTAGTCAATTTTAATACGTGTGTGTGTGTGTGTGTGTGTGTGTGTGTGTGTGTCTCACACACACCTGGGCACTCACACACCACAACACTCATGTAGAAGTCAGCAGATAACATGTTGGAATTGCTTTTCTCCTTCCGCCATGTGGGTCCCAGAGATTGAATTTAGGGCATTAGGCTTGGCAGCAGGCATTTTACCCAAGGAGCCATCTCCCGTTGGCTGGCCTCTTACTAGAATGGAGAGCAGATATTTGGGCTGCTGCAGTAAGGTACGCCATAGGATAGATTGCCTTTCCCGGAAGAGGGGCCAAGGCCGTGACGCCCCTTACTATTCCTGCCTCGCTGCACAAGGGACTCACTCAGGGGCTTCTTGGCCTTGGCTGTAGCATTTCCACTGAAAAATAGAGGCTTAGCTACTTCACAGACAAACACCAGAAGTGGAAACACCATTGGGGAAAAAGAAAAAAAAAAAAAAAAAAAAAAAAGCAAAGGGCTGGAAAGATGGCTTAGCGGTTAAGAGCACTATCTGTTCTTCCAGAGGTCCTGGGTTCGAGTCCCAGCAACCACATGGTGGCTCACAACCATCTATAATGTAATCTGATACCCTTTTCTGCAGATAAAGCACTCATATGCAATAGATAAAATAAATAAATCTTTTTTTTTTTTTAAGATTCACTTATTTATTATGTATACAGCATTCTGCCTGCACACCAGAAAAGAGCACCAGATCTCATTATAGATGGCTATGAGCCACCATGTGGTTGCTGGGAATTAAACTCATAACCATCAGAAGAGCAGCCTCTTAACCTCTGAGGCATCTCTCCAGCCCGCTTTCACTCTTCTTGGTAAGGAAGAGCTGAGAGTGACGTATGTGAGTGTGTTGTTCTCACAGAAGAAACTTCCATTTACTTACCTATGATATGGCGCATTGAGAAACTGCCTCGTCAGGTAGTATGAGGGTGAGATGTTGGCCATCTGTCCTCTCGTCCTTTCCATCCCCCCCCCTCTCTTCTCATTTTATCCTAGAGTACTTCCATTCACAGCTATTCCACTTTGGGGAATAACAAAGATGCCCTTTGGAATAAATTAGGGAATAAGGTCAATCTTGCCAGGTGGTGGTGGCACACGCCTTTAGTCCCAGCACTCAGGAGGCAGAGGCAGGTGGATTGCTGTGAATTCAAGGTCAGCCTGGTCTACAAAGTGAGTCCAGGACAGACAAGGCTAACACTGTTTTGAAAAACCAACCCCCCCCCCCAAAATATATATATAGTCAATCTTATTAATTTGCATTAAGTTATTGATAACCACAAAAATAAAGATTACCATTCAAGAGGCTGAGAACATTGCTTAGTAGTTAGAGGGTTTGCTGGCCACGCACAAGATTCTGAGGTTAATCCCAAACACGTGTGTTCACACTAGCACACACCCCTCAAAAACAAACAAAACTCATGAAATCAAAACAAAAACAAAAACGCTTGACTATAAGCCATTCTGCAGCTTACAAAAACATTTCAAGAGCTTGATCTATTTGATTTCTTTTTTTAAAAATTATTACTTATTTTTATTTTTATTTTTTTTAAGACAGGGTTTCTCTGTGTAGCCCTGGCTATCTTGGAACTCACTCTGTAGACCAGGCTGGCCTTGAACTCAGAGATCCGCCTGTGGTATTTGCTTTCTCACCTCTCATTAACAGGCCTGCAGTGTTGAGATACAGGGTCCCACACAACCAAATTCAGTAGGCCCTATGCAGGCCCTTTTTCCTTGGTTTGTTTTTCTATATGTGTGGTACATGTACATATATGTGAGGGTGTGCCGTCCACAAGCGGAGAGCATTACATGTCCTGTTCTATCACTCGATCTTAGTTCCCTGAAACAGGGTCTCTTACTGAACCTGAAACTAGGCTGGCAGACAGCAAGCCCTGAGACCCCCCTGTCTTTGCCCCCCACTGTATGGAGGTTATAGGTATTTGTGACCATGACTGGATTGTTACCTGGGGCTAGAGACTTGTGCTCATGACTTCAGGCTTGCACAGCCAGTGATCTGGCTACAGAGAGAAACCCTGTCTCGAAAAACAAAAACAAAAAAAAGAAAGCAAATTAAGCAAGGCAGGAGAATCAAGCTTTAGTTCCTGCCCTGACTTCCCTCAGTGACAGACTGCTGTTACCTGGAAGTATAAAGTGAAATGAACTCTTTCTTCCTGTAGTTGATTTTGGTCATGGTTTTATCACAGCAATTGAGACCCTAAGTAAGACACAGGTCTAGCTCCTAAGAGTAAGCACCTATATTTGTTGTACAGATCGAGTCCCATTTCCTGCAGGCTCAAAAGGAATCCTCTGGGCTGCACGTGGAGCTCAGTAGTAGGGCACTTGCTAGCTTGCATGAGTTCCTGGAATAGAGGATGCCTCTGCCTCTGCCGCAGTCCCTGGTTCTGAAGCCTTCAGCGACCCAGTCCCTACCTCCTTAAGACAAGTTCCCTCCGTGTTTCCTAGGAGACCACTCTCCTCACCTACGTGACTTCATCCTCCACGCCATGTTTAGCATCTGATAGGCAACTTCCTGCCTGCCTTTTCATTTCCTACCCCTCTCCCCCATCCCAAGCACGAAGTTAGTGTTTCCAATCTCAAGGCTCTCCCATAGCTTTGTGTTTCTCAACTCTGGTATCAGGAATGCTGACTCTACGAGATGACTCATGAACAGGTCTCTGTACTTGAACAAGCTTGAGAAATCCTCTTTTCGCATGCTGCCCCGCCAACACGCTCAGGGAACTGGCAATACACACATGGCACAGTAAAGGTGCTGAGAAGGCCTGCAGGGGACATGCCTGGTGAGCATTTTAAACCCTCTTACTCCCCGCAGCCCTTGGAATCACAGAAACTTTTCCTGAACACCTTCTGGTGCAGGCTTCTATGAGCACTAGCCCATTACTATCACGGTCGTTCCTCTTGTTTGAGTCTCCTGCCGGACTGTGAAATCCCCGAGGGCTGGCACTGTATCGGAGATATCTAGTGCCTAGCACAGAGCCTGGCGCATAGACTTGCTTGTCTAATCCCATCTGTAACAAAAGCATGCATGTGAACCCCAGAGGCAGGTCCCAGGCAGAACTTCCATGAAGGAGGTACCTGGCGACCATAGTGATGGGGACACAGGGACACAGACCTGCTTGCAGAATGTCTCTGGACCGTCTGGGCATGTGATATATCCTTAGGAATCTAGGACCATGAGGTCCTCAGCATATGTGGGCATTCAAGCCTGAAGGGTTTTACAGATGTGACGTAGCCTCTGTAGCCTCTTGTACGAGCTAAAGGGACACAGACCGCTTTAGTCTAGAAGACCCGGTGTCCTGTGTGTCTCAGGGACACTGTGGCAAGGCTGGAGCACGCAGCCTTGGGTTTTAATCATCTGGAACTTGGGGCTCTGAAAAACAGTTCTGTGGAAAACACAGCTAGCCTGCACGATTCCTCTTCCTCCGCAGAATTCTCAGGAAGGAGACTTTGTTACTTGGTGGCTTTGTTACTTGTTATTTGGTTGCAGATCTGCTATTCATGTAGCTCAGCCTAGGCCAGAAGTTACTATGTAGCTGAGGGTAATACTCTAGAACCTCAGATTTCCTGCCTCCATCTCCCAGTGCTGGTACTACAGCATGTATTACCACATTTATTATTTTATGCAGTATGGGGGACTCGAACTCAGGCCCTCATTTTTGTCCTGTAAGTACTCCACCAACTAAGCTTTGGCTCCAGCACCCCTGAAGACTGTTGAGAAAGGTTGGAGCGACCGACCCTGAGGAAATTATGTCAAGGGTGTAAAGGGACTGATAAAGCCTTGTCAGCACATTGCGTAACTGAAGCCACTGGGGCATCAAGGTCTAGCGGAGTTCCTAGCTCTGGCTGTTTATCAAAAATACTGGGTTCCCTCTAGTCCTGTTAACTCACACCCATGAATCCAGTCCCACCTGTGTTTCTGCTTGGGGGGCTTATGTCCAATGCATTCTCCAACGCATCCCTTCACAGCAGCGAAGGATGCACCCTGCAGCCTTCTCTCACGCTCCAGCTTCCGGCAAATCCCAGGGTTAATTCTTCCTCCCCCAGAGCAGGGGTGTCACCCGCCCTGCTTTGTGAGCCCAGGCGCTAGAGGCGAGAGCCAGGGGACAGCTGAGGTGAGGAGGGTGACGGGGGCGGCGGGGACTAGGCACAAAAAGGGGGAGGGGACTCTGTCTGCAGCTGTCCCGCGAAGGGCCGGGACAAAGGGCCTGCTGGCGGCCAGGCCCAGCCGTTTTCATGCTTGTTGGGATTAGGCGCAGGAAAGGCGCTCGGGACCGTGATGATCTGCAGCCGGGTGCAGCACGGCGCGTGGGGGCGGTTGGCGCCACCACCCCTGGCTTTGTGTGCTGTCCCGTGAGCTCTGCCGGCTCTGGGAGGCCACCTCTTTGTCTGTGCCCGGTCGGAGGACCCCCGAATATCAGCTGAACGCATCCATTCCCCTCACCCCCGCTACACTCGAGCCCTCGCTGGTCCCTAATGATTGGACAGGTCCCCAGGGATTCAGCCACTCTTCAGGCTAGAACATGCCAGACCTCAATACAATGAGCCTTCCATTTTTCCCGCGCCACTCCCGTCCCATACGCCTGCCAGTTGCTCAACCCAAGGAATCTTTTCTCAAATTTATGGGTGATGAAACACACAGATTAAGAGATGGACTAAGCGTTTAAAGCTGATGGCTTGGTGAGGAGGAGTAGAGTTGGGGAGCATCTGGGAAGTTCTGGGATCTGCCCAAGTCTAACTGGAGAATCCCTCAGGCCCGGAGCAAATTGCAGTCTTCTTTCTGAGGGGGTTGGTGGGGCATGCACAAAGGTCTGTGTCTGGGAGTGAGTGATGTGGTGCAGGTGTCTTCATACACAGGCGTGGGTGCTTATCTGCCAGCACCTGGTGGGCACGGAGAGGTCTCTGCGTTTATATGAGGTCTAGCTCAGATCCAGAGCGTCTCCAACGTCATTCTGCCCTTTCTCACCGGAAGTATCCATTAGACTCTTGGGTTGTATCCCCCCCCCGCCCCTCCCAGCATAGAGAGCAGGCAGCAACGCGGGGTGGGGGTGGGGTGTTTGTTATTGTTGTTTTTTTTTTAAAGACAAGATCTCATTTGTCCCGGCTGGCCTAGAACTCGCTTTGTAACCAAGGATAACCTTTGAATTTCTGATCCTCCTTCCCTTAAGTCCTTACAGGCGTTTCGAACTCAGGATCAAACCTAGGGCTTTGTTCATGCTAGGCAGGCAGTCTACCCACTGAGCTGCATCCCTAACCACTCAATGCTTCTTCCCTCTCCCCACCCCACGCCCAACTCCTGCCCAGATTAATTTCATCTGTATGGGTGTGTTGCCTGTTCATATGAGCCAGTACCTATGATGGCCAGAAGAGGGTGTTGTATTCCCTCACGCCTCCCCACCCCCTCCAAGACGGAAGAGCCACAGGCATTGCTCCTCCCCTGTTCCTATCGCATACAGACACCCTGTATGAGGCACTAACGCGGGGTACGGGGTGGGGGGTGGGAGGGCTGGGGTTTGAATGAAGTCTAGTAGGCAGGTCACAGGCAGCCATCAGGGGACTTTCACTCTCCTTAGAGGTAGCCACTGCACAGTGGCCCAAAGGTTTCAGGCCCTCGGCGGTGGAGGCCACTGGACACATTCTGAAGCCTCTGACCCTCTCAACTCTGTTCTTCATTAGTTACTTGATCATTTCTTACACCTCAGGCTGTTGGTTTTTTTAAAATTTATTATAATTTATGCAGATTACATCCCGAATGTTATCCCCTCACTTGTATCTTCCCATTCCCACCCTCCCTCCCTCCCTCCCTCCCTCCCTCCCTCCCTCTCTCCCTCTTCTGCCCTATTCCCCTCCCCTAGACCTCTGACAGAAGAGGACCTCCTTCCCCACCACATGACCACAGCCTATCAGATCTCATTCAGATACAGCCCAGTTTTTTGTTTATTTGTTTGTTTGCTTGGTTGGTTTTTGGTTTGGTTTTTTGAGACAGGGTTTCTCTGTGTCCATCTCTGGCTGTCCTGGACTCACTTTGTAGACCGGGTGGGCCTCAAACTCACAGGGATCCACCTGCCTCTGCCTCCAGAGTGCTGGGATTAAAGGTGTGTACTACCAGGCCCAGCTCAAAGGAAGTTTTTGTTTTTTTTGTTTTTTGTTTTTTTAAACAGCCCAGTTTTTAACAACATCTTCTCTGATCATTCTGTAGGGACTGACCTAGTTGGGGATCTGTTCTGGTTGGTTGTTTTTTTTTTTTTTTAAATATATTTTATTAATTTATTCATATTACATCTCAATGGTTATTCCATCCCTTGTATCCTCCCATTCCTCCCTCCCTCCCATTTTCCCCTTACTCCCCTCCCCTATGACTGTGACTGAGGGGGATTACCTCCCCCTGTATATGCTCATAAGGTATCAAGTCTCTTTTTGGTCTGGTTAGTTTTTTTGTACAAACCTAGACTTATCTGGGAAGAGGGAATCTTAATTGGGAAAAGATCTCCACAAGACTGGCCTGTAGGCAAGTCTGTGTGTGTGTGTGTGTGGGGGAGGTGTTGTCTTGATTAATGATTTATGTAGGAGTGGGCCTGCCCATTTTGGGGTAGTGCCAGCCCTGGGCAGATGGTCCTAGATGGTATAAAAAAGCAGGTTAAAAGCTGGCCATGCTGGCACTGGCCTTTAATCCCACCGCTCTGGAGTCAGAGGCAGGTGGATCACTGTGAGTTCTAGGTCAGCCTGGTCTATAAAGTGAGTCCAGGACAGCCAAGGCTACACAGAGAAACCCTGTTCTAAAATCAACAACAACAACAACAACAATAAAACCAAACAAAGAAAGAAAGCAGGTAAGCAAGCCATAGGGAGCAAGCCAGTAAGCAGCACCCCTCCATGGCCTCTGCATGAGCTCCTGCCTCCAGGTTGCTGCCCTGTTTGAGCTCCTACTTGGGCTTCCCTGATTGATGGGCTGTGATCAAGACATGCAAGCCAAATAAACCCTTTCGCTTCCAGTATGCTTTTAGTCATGGTGTTTTATCATAGTAGTAGGAACCGTAAGACAGAGAGACCCTGGTGAGAAAGATCTAGATGAATGGGACCCTCTTCTCTCTCCCTAGGTAGGGCTACCGACCCCTTGGCAGACCCTTCATGCTTCAGGTCTGGGCCTGCAGCCTGCTATTGGTGTCAATATCACCCCATGTTCTTCCTAAGCAAGACTCCTCATGCAGCTTCCGAAACTTGAGCTGGAAGAAGGTGGCAGTGACTTTCTGCCTGTACCTTCCTAGGTACATGATCCTTTCCTTATTCCCTTCCATCCCAGGGAGTAAAAAAAGTCTCCACCCCAACAATGAACACAAGCTTCCAGATTTAAAAATCAAATCTCAGGCCGAGGCCTGCTCAGAGTATAAATGTCCCCTTCCCAAACTCAGAGTGGCCTCTACATTAGGCTCCTGAACACGAGTCTCATTCATCTTTGCAGGCCAGAGCTGTACAAGGTCAGGAGCTGGGTGGGGCCCTGGAGGTCCTATGTGGCAAGGGTTTGATCTTAATGCCTCCAGAACATCCATTTGTTCAAGCTTTATAACTGTCACAGGTAAGGAAACTAGACCGCACCCCCCACCCCTCAAAAAAAGACCCTCCCTTTGTTTTGGGTGTTGTTTGCTTTTTGAGACAGGCTTTCTCTGTGTAGCCTTGGCTGTCCTAGATTCACTTTGTAGACCAGGCTGGCCTTGAGCTCACAGCGATCCTCCTGCCTCTGCATCCCAGTCTCCCTTTGTTTTTGTTTTTTGTTTTTTGTTTTTTGTTTTTTGTTTTTTGTTTTTTGTTTTTCAAGACAGGGTTTCTCTGTGTAGCCTTGGCTGTCCTGGTCTGTGCCTGACTAAGTGCTAGGATCAAAGGTGTGTGCTACGATGCCCAGTTTCATTTTACCTTTTGTTTAAGACAAGATCTCAGCCTGTCTTATAGTATATAATTTTTTTTTGTTTTTTTGAGATAGGGTTTCTCTGTGTAGCCTTGGCTGTCCTGGACTCACTTTTGTAGACCAGGCTAGCCTCGAACTCACAGGAATCCACCTGCCTCTGTCTCCTGAATGCTGGGATTAAAGGCTTACAAATTCTGATTTTTCATCCCCAGTATCTCCCAGACTTCCAGCACTTGGCCCCAACTTAAGGCAGATCGCTATGAGTTTGAGGCCAGCCTGGTCTACAAAAACAAGCCTAGGACAGCCAAGGCTAACACAGAGAGACCCTGTCTCAAAAAACAAAACACACACACACACACACACACACACACACACACACACACACACAGGAACTCAGTGTGAAAGAGGCACCAGGCAACAGACATAACAAAAACATGCTTACACGGTTTCATTTTCTGCGTTAGTTTATTTATACTGGATTGGTCCAGAGGTTGGGTTCACATTTAATATGCAAAAACTACAGAAAGTCCCCAAGGCCCACAGTTCACCACCCGCTCATCAAGGATGGAACTGTTTGGAGACAGAGTGGAGGAGTCCCCACCTTGCAGTGGGGAGACTGATGGCAAGAGGCGGTATCAGTGCCATCCCTGTCACCTGCCACCGTTCCCTCTTTGTGTCACTGCTGATCCACTAGCATCTTGTGTTCTCTTGGCACCCAGAAACAAAACAAAATGCTCCACTACCCTAATTACTGTTCCACCTAATAATACACGTTCCTTTTCTGCTGGGGCCTGCCAATGCCCATTCAAAGGGGCCACACAGGAAAAGAAGAGTCCAGTCAGCCATCCTAAGAGCTTGAGAAGACTGGACTTACACCGTCCTTTGTTGACTTGGAAAGCTGAGCTCTAGGCCCTCCGGACAGTCTGATTTCAGAAAATGAACCAAACCAATTGGACAGTCACTGCTGCTAAGGCAGGGTAGGCACAGCCATGGAGAGGTGAAGAGAAGGGAGGGTGCCCCCACTTCACCCCGGCCTTACTGCATCTGGTCTATTACTGCACGCTTATCCGCACACGGTCCCCTTCAACAGCCGCTGACGTCAGTATGGTTTCCAGTCTCTCCCCACAGTGGAGCAGGATGGTGTGCTTTGGAATTCTCCTACTCTTCAGAGTTCTGCCATCATCCTCTCCCACCCTCACCTTCCACAGAGCCAAAGACAGGGTTCTTTTTTTTTTTTTTTTCTGTTTTGTTTGTTTGTTTGTTTGTTTTTGGTCTTGGGTTTCTATGTGTAGGCCTGGCTGTCCTGGAACTCAGAGATCCACCTGCCTCTGCCTCCTAAGTGCTGGGATTAAGGGCCTGTGCACCACCAGCATCCTAAGAGGACAGTTTTATATCTCCCTTTATCCTCAGCCCTACCCCTGCCATAGCCTCCACCACCATGCCGGTGCCCTCTCTCCACCAAACATCCTGACTAAATAGCAGCAAATGTGCAACGGAAGGCCAGAGACGCCAACGGGGCTGGGTGTGTTGCTCAGTGGTAGGACATCTGCCTGCCATGCACAGGGCTCTGGGTTCAATCCCTTGTATTGAGTAAACAAAGCAAACAAAAAGCAACCATCCCAAATTAAAAAAAAAAAAAAAAAAAATTCTTACCAAAAAGCCAACACTAGGGACAGCAGTCTTAGCAGACAGAGCAAGGAATGGGTTAAATGAAAGGAGGGACTAGAAAGGAGAAAGGTAGCCTGGGAAACTCCAGGAGGATGGATCAACTACAACCCTCAGACAGACAGCAACAAGCTAGGCTTCTTTCTCCAGGAAGCTGTGAGCCGCAGGACAGACTAAGGCTGGGGGAGACTATGGGAGCACAGGGGATGGGTGGATGCCCTGGAGGTACAACCGAGCATATATTTGCATATGCCTGCTCTTAAGTCTTTCTGCAAATACACATGTTCCTAGCACATGCTTCTTATGCCAACACTGGCATATGTAAGTGTGCCACACCAAACACAAGCCTGTACATTCTAACTAATACACACGCATACACATCTCTTGCCTCTACACCCTTTTCAGGAATATATACACATTCACGGGTACCTAGCCACACATGCATATATAAGCATACATGCTACATATAACACGTACAAGTTCATTCATACATGCCTGAACATACCTGCATACATGTTAGCACATCCATACTCACGTATGCTTATTTACAGTCATGCCAACTAATACTCACGTGCTTACTTGTGCATAACCGCACACTGGCCCTACAGATAAGCACCCTCGTGCACACCCTTAGCCCTGGTCCTGGTGCCTGCAAGGTGCTTCCCTCTGTTGGAGACAGCGGATAAGTTCCTTCCGGTTGTCCAAGATGGTGTCGAAGCTGTCTTGCAGTCGGGCCTGCTGGTCAACCAGCTGCTGCTGCAGAGCCCGGATCCACTGGAGCAGTGCCAAGCGCCGGTACATCACCAGGTGCGCGTGGTGCTTTTCCTTCTCCCGCTCTTTGTAGCGCTCCTGAGCCTGAAGCTGCTGCACGGCCTGGGCCACGGAGGGCAGAAGGGGATCCAGAGGGCTTGGGCCTCGAGGGGTCCCACAGCTAGGCTCCGGACTGCTGCTAAGGCTGTCGATGCTCAAAGAACTGCTGGCATAGCCAATGTCCTCCAGGGGAGAGCAGATGCTGCTGGCACCGCTCAACTTCTCAGGCTCAGCCCCAGGGATCTCTGCGCCCTCTGGGGGACTACGGACTCCCGCCTCGGGGAGCCTTGTGGCTCGGAAGACCTGGTTATCAGAAGGCGGCTCAGAGGAGCTCCTCATCAGGATGGGTTCCACTTTGCCTGGCACACCGGGCCAGTTCTTATTGGCATCCTTAGCGCTCTCCACATAGTTGGAATTACTGTCCGGCTGGAGCTCTGGTTGACATGCTCCAGGAGGCAGGCCCCCCAGGAACTGGGCTCCCTCTGCTAGTCCTGGTTGGATGGCGGCGAACATCTGGTCTGCGAAGGGGAAGCAGAAAGGTGAGTCACAGCAGTGCAGGGTGGGCCAGCAACCTCTTCGTGGTGCCCCTCCGTTCTCACTGATGATTTAGCCTGTCTCCTTCACAGGGTTTTCCCTTTAAGGCTGACCGTCTCTTCAATTCTACATACTTCTCCCCAGATCACTTCCCTCTGTTATAGCTTCAAGAACCATTATGTGTGGGTGACTCTGAGATGTGTCCAGCCCCAGATCCAACTGATATTCAACCCTGTGACCTCTCACCAGCTCCTCAAATTCTACACAACTAAACGGTTCTCTTCAGGGTCCTTGGTTAGGACAGCTCTGCTATCTGTTCAGTCAACTTAGCTGGATGCCTACGAGCACCCTGGACCAGTTACCGCCCTTCCTTGCTATAGACCTTGGTGTCTACATTCTGACAATTCTTCCTCTTCACTCACATTTGGCTCTGGTCATATTTACCCAGATGACGGCCACAGCCTCTTCACTGACCCTCCTCTGATTAAAAATATAAATTTAGTGGCTAGAGAGATGGTTCAGCAGTTAAGAGCACTGGTTGCTCTTCCAGAGGACCCGTGTTCTGTTCCCAGCACCCAAGTTAGGTGGTTCACAATTGCCTGTACTGCCAGCTCCATACCAACGCCAGCTCCATACCAATGCCCTCTTCTGGCCTGTTTACCCACATCCATGTGTGCATACATACACAAGCACACACGCATATTTTGATACATTTTTTTAATTTTTAAAAAGACGCCCAGTTAAATAACAACAAATAATATTTTTAAATGGAACATATATCTATATAGATACAGAGATAGAGATTGTGTGTGTGTGTGTGTGTGTGTGTGTG
>OU015754.1:59914982-59928490 GCA_907169655.1 Acomys percivali | reverse complement strand
TGTGTGTGTGTGTGTGTGTGTGTGTGTGTGTGTGTGTGTGTGTGTGTATGCATCTAAGGATGGGAACCCCATTTCAGGTAAATTCTTCCTTTAGATATGTTTTCAAGACAGGGTTTCTCTGTGTTAGCCTTGGCTGTTCTAGACTTGCTTTGTAGACCAGGCTGGCCTCGAACTCACAACGATCCACCTGCCTCTGCCTCCCGAGTGCTGGGATTAAAGGCGGCGAACGCCTCCAGGCCCGGCTGTGTGTGTGTGTGTGTGTGTGTGTGTGTGTGTGTGTGTGTGTGTGTATGTGTGTCTGTGCATCTAAGGATGGGAACCCCATCCCAGGTAAGTTCTTCCTTTAGATATGAAATTTAAGGACAAAATAGTGACTATCTGAGACTAGGGATACATCAGTCACACGTCCCACCATGTGGAAGAAGGCAAAGTCTTCAGGTGCGTGCCGCACACTTCCACTGCAGTTTTATATGCATTCAGACTTCAAGACACAAAGTATCGAGACAATGGAATATGCCAGGGCAGCTGACACTTGGAGGCAAAATGGAAGTAGACCATTCAGCTGAAAACTCAGCCCCGCTGTGCAAGGTCTTGCCTGCCTGCCATTCCAGGAGCTCAGGCTTAGTCCTGTGAGGAGGCTGGTAACTGAAGAAGACTCCATGACTCCCCTTCAGAGCACTCCAGCAAGGGGGCGGTTTGCAGTTGGGGGGCCAGGGTGGGGTGGGGACACACTAAGTAGCTTTCACTTTCTTGCTTGCTTTTTTCCTGATAGCACCTGTCAACTTTCTCACACAGCTTTGGAAACTTTGACAAATCAAACCATTTCAATCTTTTTGAGCTAAATACGTCGAATGCGCCTTTAGAATAGTTGGCTGTGAGTTATTTATGAACTTTGTTACTAGAGCTTCAAAACACAAGCACAACACGGGAGGGACCTTTGACTTAACCCCCGGGAACCCTAGAGGCAGATTAGAAGGATGATTACATCCCAGAACTGGCTCTTCTTGGGACAGGAAGGCCCAGGAAGCCTGTGACCTAGTTCTGCTCCTGTCTTCGACACCATCTCTTAAAGGTAAAGGCCCCCCTGACTTTCCAGACAGCCTGTGTGACTTCAGTAAAAGGGTAGGCTATTTTGTTTTCTCAGACGGGAAGTGAGGGGGAGGTACTTCCAACCAGAGGTTTTACAGTTGTTGCTTCCTGTTTGTTTGGTTGGTTTGGTTTGGTTGTTGTTGTTATCTTAGGGGCAGAAAAAAAGTCTTTTACTGTTTGGAATTAAGTTCGAGGCCAGCCTAGTCTACAAAGTGAGTCCAGGACAGCCAAGGCTACGCAGGGAAACCCTGTCTTGAAAAACCAAACACCAAAAAGTTTGGGGCCTCTTGGGGCTGGAGAGATTGGCTCAACCATTAAGGGCTAGCTAGGCTCACAATCAAACCGTGTCAGGACATCTTACATGCCAGGCAGGAACTCTACCACTCAACTGTGGTCCCAACCCCTGCTGCTACAGGCTTCCTGAGCACTGGGACTACAGACATGAGCCACTAAGATGCCTGGGAATCGCTTTTTATTTTCTTCTAACAGAAATTTTCTTTCTAGCTGGGTGGTGGTTGCACACACCTTTAATCCCAGCACTTGGGAGGCAGAGGCAGGCGGATCTCTGAGTCAGAGGCCAACCTGATCTACAGAGCGAGTTCCAGGACAGTCAGGGCTACACAGAGAAACCCTGTCTTGGACAATAAATAGATAAATAAATAAATTATTTTTGACAGGGTCTCACTATGTAGCCCTGGTTATACTGCAATGCACTATGTAGGCCAGGCTGGCATTGCATTTACAGAGATTCTCTGCTGGGTTAAAGGCCAAGTGCCATCATTCTTTGAATAGAATCTTGGCATGTAACCTGTTTGAGATCTTTTCTCTTCACTTCTCCACTGGCCTCAGCAGCTCCTGAGAGGATGTGGAGGAAACATTTATGTTTGTATTTTGTTTTCATCTGTTGTGCAGAGGATTGACTTGGGGATATCTTCTATGCTAAACCCCTGAGCTACACATTCATACTAAGGGAAGGCGTCACTCACCCATTCATTCATTCACTTACTCCATTCATTCAGTCACTCATTCATTCTTGTGGGGAGCGGAACACAGGCACACATGTGTGGAACTCAAGAGGACAGTTTGCAGAAGACTGTTCTCTTCTTCCACCATGAATTCCGGGGATCAAATTTAGGATCTCAGCCTTGCACAGCAAGCTTCTTCGCCAATCTCCCTCGAGCCAGAGTTTCCCCTATTTAGTTTTCTCTGTCCTAGACCAGGCTGGCCTTGAACTCAGAGACCCCCACCTGCCCCTATCTCCCAAGTGCTGGGATTACAGGCCCTCGCCGCTGCCGCCGCCGCAGCCGCCGCTGCCGCCGCCGCCGCCACCACCACCACCACCACCCTGCCTGAAGAAAGTTTTATTCCTTCTTCTTCTTCTTCTTCTTCTTCTTCTTCTTCTTCTTCTTCTTCTTCTTCTTCTTCTTCTTCTTCTTTCTTCTTTCTCCTCCTCCTCCATCTAGCTGAGGAAGGTTTTAAAGTTCATCAGGGCACAGCATCAAACCCACCGCATCACGTGAGCCCAGAAAATGGATCTTCTTCCTATCCTTACTCCGATATCCCAAGAGAAAAAGAACAAGGTTGCTTGACACCTCTGCCTCTGTAATATCCTCAAGCAATGAATATCTTCTCCCACCACCTTCCAAGAGACAGAGGAAGCCAAATCTATAGCCTGAGGTTGTGGAACAGCCCCGAGCCCACAGCGGGAATGACTAGATGAATATGAGAAAAGCGGAACGGAAGGAGGAATGAGGAAAGGGGGTGCTGGCTCATTCTTCCTGTGTGTACCCCTTCCTAGCAGCTGCTTCTGTGCGCTCCGTAATCCTCTTCCTTCACCTCCACCCATCCTCTGGCCGCCCACCTCTCCTCCACCCACCCCATTCATCAGTAGGAGGGCACCATATTAGTGCAGCATTTCAGGGCCTGACAGATCCTTTCTGGGTGCCCCCCACATGTAACCACTTAACCCCTAGCACAAAAGGCCATGCTGAATGGGCTTGAAGCCAGTGGCTCGTGCGGAGGGGAAGGTCTCAATAGGATTTTCCGAGCTGGGTGTATAAAGCGCTCTGCTCCAGCAGCCCTCAATGGGGGAGCTGAAGTCCGGCATGTGCCGAGGGGAGGAGCCCGGCAGCTGCATCCCGCCCCCGAACAATGATTTATTCATTCTCTTGGCACGCTCAGAGAAAACAGGCTCCAGGGAACGTGGCCCCACAAATCGCCCTGGGCCTCAGATAATTCCAACCATCACCACCGAAGTTCAGAGACCTTACTCCCCACCCCTGTAATTTATTGCCTAGAGCTTAAGGTTCCTCTTCCCGGTAAGGGAGGCTTCTAGAAGCCCTGTGTTGGAGGTGGGGTGGGTCAGGCAGGCACCTTCCTTTGAAGGCGCTGCATCGGCCCACAGCCCGTGGAGACCCGTGTAAACGCCCCTCCCTAAAGTAAAGAAATAAAATAGCAAGGCACACAGGGTGGCTTGTTTTTAGAACTGCCCACACAGGGTAGGGTGGAGGCAGATGCAGGGCGGCAAGTGGCTTAGGGCAGAAATAACTAATAGGTAGTAGGAACGCCCTAAAGGTTTGTTGGGTTTAGTTCAGGCTGCTAGCAAAATGTGCCGTCCTTGCTATCTCTACTCTTCTGTCAAGCCACTTTCCTATAGAAGAACCTTTGGGGGTTGGGATCCATATTGGAAATAGGTAAGCTTGGTAACCATGGTGATGCACACCTAGTAATCCTAGCACTTCGTAAACCGAGGCAGGAGGATCATACGTTTGGTTTGAGGACAACCTGGGCTCCACAGAAAGAAGCTGCTCCCCCTCGCCCCCATCAAAGTATGAAATGTCAGGCAAGTAGTTTCTTTTATTTTTGTTTCATTTATTTATTTATTTTTGAGACAGGGTTGCTACATGTAGCCTTGGCTGTCCTGGACTTTTGTAGACCTTGCTGGCCTCGAACTCACAGAGATCAGTCTGCCCCTGCCTCCCAAGTGCTGGGATTAAAGGTGTGTGCCACCATGCCTGGCTTTTTTTTTTTTTTTTTAAGACACTGTTTCTCTGTGTAGCCTTGGCTATCCTGAAACTCACTCTGTAGATCTGGCTGGGCTTGAACTCACAGAGATCAGCCTGTCTCTGCCTCCTGAGTGCTGACATCTGCCCAGGCACATAGTTTCTTTCTTTAAAAAAAATTATTTTATGTGTACAACTGTTTTTGCCTGCATGTATGCATGTGTCCTATATACATGCCCGATGTCCAACTACATAGCTGAAACCCTATCTCATAAAAACAAGTACTGTCTGGGTGTACGTCAGAAGAGAGTGTCAGATCCCCTGGAACTGGAGTTAGGGATCTTTGTAAGCTGCCATGTGGATGCTGAGAACTGAACCTGGGTCCTCTGCAGGAGCAACCAATGCTCTTAACCACAGAGCCACCTTTCTAGCTCCAAGACTAGTAGTTTCAAGAACAAAACTGTGACAAGCAAACTTGTCTTCCTGCTTTCATAGCTCATGTCACCAGGGCCAGACTTAAAAAAAAAAAATCTTAATAAATAAAACTAAAAAGAAAAAAAAAATCAATAATGTTAGCAGAACAGGAGTGTCAGATTGAAGTGACCATCCTCAGACTGGCCCCTGGGCCTCCTAGCTCCAAGCTTGTAATTACCTTGTCACACAGAAAATAAATCTATTGTAGACCTTACCAGGGAGAGGCGGGAGATCCCAGGCAAGGAGGTTGCCAGTTGGGAAGGGGAGGTAACAGCAGAAGACTGATTGATCTTCAAAGCTGGAGGAAAAAGAGCTCCAGACTGACAAACCAAGGCCTGGAGCACTCAGAAAGCTTTCTTCTCCCTTGAGAGGGTGGACACACCAGGGGACAATGGGTGGGACTCAGGACAAGGGCTCAAGCCCCTTCCTGGAAGCCTCAAGGAGGGGCGATTGCTAAGAGGCTGCTGCCCTCTGGTGGGCATACAGAGAACCACCTCCCTCCACGCTGAAACCCCATCCTGTTCCTGTGGCCCCCAAGATGAACATCCTCACAGGCTAGGTTCCTCAGGAAGCTGATACCCAGAGTGCAGCATTCACTCAGAACATTTATTATTAAGAAGTTCCTTTTGTGTGGCACAGCAGCACCAATCTTTTTTTTTTTTAATGTACGTTGGTGTTCTGCCTGCATGTATGTGTGTGTGTGAGGGTGTCAGGTCCCCTGGAACTGGACATAGACAGTTGTGAGAGGCCCTGTGGTGCTGGGAATTGAATGCAGATCCTTTGGAAGAACAGCCAGTGCTCTTAACCGCTTAACCATCTCTCCAACCAGCCCCACAGCACCAACCTTTAATCCTGGAACTCAGGAGGCGGAGCAGGAGGATCTGTAAGAATATGTGGTCTACATAGTAAAGCCTCATCGCAAAATAAATAAATAAATTAATTAATTAAATTTAATTTTTAAAAAAAGCGCCATTTGGCTGGGGTGTACTATAGTACTGCTTAAGGCAATCATAGTGGTGCACGGTATACCTGGAAACCCCAGGGCTCAGAAGGCAGAGGCTGGAGGACTAAAAATTCATAGTGAGTTCAAAGGTAGCCTCGACAACATGAGATCCTGTATCAAGCAGGCAAACAGAAACCCCAGCGCCTCTGGGCTCAATATCTATGAAAATGGGAAAGAAACAGGAGTGGGCGAAGGAAGTTGAAAGTGACAACATAAGCCTGTGGCAGTCTCAGCTCCCCCACAAGGAGGCTCTGAGGTTAGGATGGCTTTTCAGAGCTGAGCTGGCCAGGCTTTTATATATCTGTTGCTACTGGAGGTGAGTTGTGCTGGAAAGGGCCTCTTTGGCTGAGACACGTCTCAGAGGGGTGGAAACAGGAAGCTGTCCTCATAGTGTTCCTAGCAGCTGGGCCACTAAGTCCCTTCAGTGATGGGTTCCCCATACACACCACAAATGCTCAGCAAACCTGTAAAACAGACCACAGGGTTAGCTTGGGCCACAGGCTCTAGGCTCTAGGCTCAGTGGGACAGCGTATCAGTCTCAGTTACCAGCCTGTTATACACTGAGCCCTGGGGATGGTCAGGCAAGCCTGAATACTCAGATTGGATCCATTCATGCAACTAGCATTCACTGAGATTTCCTGGAGCAGGCCTGGAGGCGGACACGTTCCATTTTTTGTATTTAATCCTCACAACTACGGAGTGAGCATTAAGTCAGATTATTCAGATGAGATCAAGTTATTAAGTGGCTTTCACAGTCCAATGACACTTTAAGAAATGACACTCACAAAGGGACAAGTGTTATTTCTGCTGCCAAAGATTCTTCAGGCGACAAAAGGTCTTGGCTCTGTTCCGCCCGTGTGTGCCGTATGAATAGGATGGCTTGCGGTTTGCAGTCAGAGCATATCCTCAATTGTAGCTAAGAGTTCTGTTCCACAGCCCCCTGCTTCAGAGCCTTCCCAGACATGAGAGAGTCACAGACTGTAAAGACCTGACACAAGCCACTGTCAGCCGAAAGGAAGCAGGAGAGTGCTGTGCACCCTGTATCACTCGCTGAGGACAAAGACTGGGGAAAGAAAGCCACCAGCCGGTGCTCAGTTACCGCCCAATTAAGCCTTTCTGACCCTGATGGTGGTGGTGTGTACCTGTAATCCCCGCACTTAGGAAGCAGAGGCCCAAGGCTAGCCTGGGCTACACAGTGAGACCCTCTCAAAAGATAATAACAGAACTTTTCTGCACATCCAGATGCCAACATGAAGCTTTTTTAGTTTCTTCATTTTAGTTTAATTTAGAAAGAGGGAGGAAGGGGGATTGGATGCTATTGTTTTTGTTTGTTTGTTTTTCTGAGAATGACTGGAGACATTTACTCAATACTTCTGCTTTCTTCTTCACTACATACCATAGTGCATGCACACGCAAATGTACACACACACACACACACACACACACACACACACACACACACACTTTCCTCCTGGGCTCCCAGAACCTAATTTTTCACGTTTAGAAAACCCAGATGATTTTTGCCTGGGTCCATCTGGTTTTCCAAATAACCTGTCTTTTTGATAAATAACGTAAGTTAAATTAGACAAGACAAAGAAAGGGGTGAGCAAGCAGCTCCCCCACCCCACCCCATGCCACCTTCTCTCAGCCTCTGAGAAAAAGAGGGGGCTGAAAAGCCCAAAGCACAGTTTACTCCCAGCTGGACCCCAACACTTTCAACCCCTTGGACTGGGCCCAGTCTCCATCCTGGAGCTGGGAGCAGCTTTGTTACCCCCCACTGCTGGCCCACTAGCCCACCAGCCATAAAAAACCACTGCATGGCCAGGTCTCATCTGAACATTAGCAAAGGACCCGAGTGTTCAACCCCAAAGCTTCCTCCAACCACCCTTAGGCTGTAGCTACTTCAGACTCCCTCTTCTCATTACGTAGCCCACCACGGGGAAGAACGAAATCAATACACTGAAAATGAAAAACCTTTAAGGTGAGAGAAGACGGGACAGAAAGAGGGGATGGGAAGGGCACGGATAAAACTAAGATGCTACAACTAAGGGGCCAGGCAATCTGGGGCCTTGTTCTCAAAAGGCTACGATCTGAGGCCCACACCAGCCACACACAAAGCCAGGCCTATTTCCCCAGTTCACTTTGAGAGTCCCGGCAAGACCCATAGGCCTCCATTCCTACAGCTGTCAAAGTCTCAGTAGAGTACCAACCCGCTGTTGGCTGCTGGGTTAGCCCCATGGGCTGGGGGACCATGGAGCTTTGCTGAGGCAATGCCTCTCCTACCCACCCAGCCAGTGTGCCCAGAAGTCAGCCCCATCCCTTCCTGAGCAGCATGTTAGATACGCAGCGCTGAGTATGTATAATCATGCTACATTCCACCATACCTTTAGTCCAACCATAACTTAGTGAGCTGCACAAAGTCAGTGCACATGAGCATCCTCCTCCAGGTGAGGGGGCAAGTCTAGAGAGGATGGCTTATCTACGGTCACAGCACTTGTGAGCTACACACAAAGCAAGATCTCACTGCCATCTCTCTTCCATTAGAAAGCATTATAAGCAAGTCAGGCATGGGGCCTCACACCTGTAATCCTTGTGCTGCAGAGGCTAAGGCAATGAATTTAAAGCTAGCCTTGGCTACAGGGTGAAGGCCAGGATAGCCTGGGCTGTAGGGTAAGGCCTTCCCTCAAAAATAGTGGGTTGGAGAGATGGCTTAGGTGGCTCAGAACTGCCTGCAACCCCAGCTGCAAGGGGTCTCGTGCCTTCTTTTAGGCTCCTTAGGAACCTGCATATACATGGGAGTACAAGCACATGCATGTGTGCGCGTGTGCGCACACACACAGATACAGAGCATGTACAAATAAAAATAAATCTTAAAAACAAAAATTGCACAAAAATAAAATTTAAAAATACTTATTTTTGAGACCAGGTTACACTCTGTAGCCGTGGCTGTCCCGGAACTTATTATGTAGACCAAGCTGGCTTCAACCTCACTGGGATCCACCTGCTTCTGCTTCCCGAGTACTGGGATTAAAAGCCTGAGCCAATACAATCTGGTAAAAAAGCACGTTTTAAAAGTGTCGCTAGCAATTCAGCTCTAAGCTTTTTACCAGGTCTCTTAACACAAACTGCTCAAAAAATATTAATTAAATAAATGTATGTGCCAGGCACAACGCTACCCCACAAAACAAAATAGTCTGTTTTCAAGGAATTTATTGTCCTAATTGATAAGACAGACCTAACATAAGGCGGCAAACTGTGATTAAAAGATCCAAAGCGTAGGGAACTTTGCACACCTTACACCGTAACGGTAGTCAAAGAAGGTATTTCTGAGGAAGGTGGGTTTAAGACGAGTGTTTTGAGAATTAACACATCAGCCAAAGATGGAGGTTGGAGGTGAAAGCAAGCCAGAAGATTGGAAGAGTACTTCAGAAGGCTGAGTTTAAACTTTATTCTGTGTGTGAGAGAAGCCACTGAAGAGTTTATTTGAATTTTTTTTTTTTTTTAAATAGATTCATTTATGGCCAGATGTGGTAGCACACGCCTTTAATCCCAGCAGTCGGGAGGCAGAGGCAAGTGGATCTCTGTGAGTTCGAGGTCAGCCTGGTCTACACAGCGAGTCCAGGACAGCCAAGGATACACAGAGAGACCCTGTCTCAAACAACAGAAGAAAACAATGGATTCACTTATGGGCATGAGTATGTACCTACAGCGTGCTCTCAACTGTTGAGCTATCTTGCTGGCCTCTAGTTGTTTGTTTCTTACATAGGGTTTCACTATTATACCCCTTCTCCCCTTGGCAGGCCTAACCATGTTGCTCAGGCTTACCTTTAGCTTGTGGCAATCCTCACGACTCCACCCACCGAAGGCTAGGATTATAGGCACTCACTACCACACCCAGCCCCGCAGAGTTTGTTTTTAATGTTAGGGATTAGACCTGCCAGCAAACAACAACACTTCCCTGGGGAGAGGTTTAAGTCACGCAGTGCATCCTCCACACATTACGTATGTGTAAAGGGCACCTTCTGCCTGCTATGGATGAAATGGAAGCAAAAAACAGAAGTGAGGACATCAGAGGACTACCGCAGTGCCCTGGAGAACTGAAACTCAGGCGTGCAGCCCTGGCTGCTGAGCTGGGGTGAGCTGATTCAAGATGTAAATTCTTTTTTTGTTGTTGTTGTTGTTTTCCCGAGACAGGGTTTCTCTGTGTAGCCTTGGCTGTCCTAGATTCACTTTGTAAACCAGGGTGGCCTTGAACTCACAGTGATATCCCTGCCTCTACCTCCCAAGTGCTGGGATTAAAGGTGTGCGCCTTGGACAAAAGTCATGTGGATCAGGCTGAAACTCCTCAATTGATCCTGTCAAAAAAAAGGGGGGGAAGCTTAGCTTGGCTTCTGGCAGATGTATTTTCATAATGAAAACTGACCTAGAGTTAAAGACTCCATTTCTCCTTCTCTAAAGAATATGTTTTTTAGGGCCAGCAAAATGGCTCAGTAGGCAAAGGCACTTGCTGCCAAACCAGAGGACTGAAGTTCAATCCCCAGGACCTACATGGTAGAAGGAGAAAACTAACTTTTGCAAATTATCCTTTTATTTCTACATATGTATCCACATATAAACAAATAAAAATTAGATGAAATGTAGCAAGATTAAAGAAAGTAGGGAGATGGCTCAGAAGTTAGGAGCACTGGCTGCTCTTTCAGAAGATCCCAGTTTAATTCCCAGTACCCACATGGCAGCTCACGACTGTCTGTAACTCCAGTTCCAGAGGATCTGACACCCTCATACATACTTACATACATATAGGTAAAACACCAAATGCACATAAAATTTAAAAAAAATTTTTTTTAAAGACAAAAAACAAAAAAACCAGAATGCATTTCCCCAGAGACACAAAGAAAAATAATTTATTTCCCAGATTTGTCAGACATTGACTGTTTTCTGTTTAGTGGTCAGTTCTTTTCTTTCTTTCTTTCTTTCTTTCTTGTAGCCTTGGCTGTCCTGGACTTGCTTTGTAGACTAGGCTGGCCTGGAACTCACAGCGATCCGCCTGTCTCTGCCTCCCGAGTGCTGGGATTAAAGGCATGCGCTACTATGCCACAGAGTTTCTCTATGTAACAATCCTGACTGTCCTGGACTTTGTAGACCAGGTTGGCCTTGAACTCACAGATCCACCTGCTTTTGCCTCTCAGATACTGGGATTAAAGGTGTGTTAGTGCTATCACTGCTTGGCTCAGGTCCTCCCCCTCCCTGCTCCATTTCTTCCAAGAAGAGCATGTGGAGACTTGAGTTCCTGCCCAGCCTAGGCAAGGCCCTTGCTCTGTAAACTCACCATTCCAACAGGGCACGTTGAGAAGCAGAAAGGGAGATCTGTAGCTTCACATCTCGGCTCTCTTGCTCTGGGGTTGAAAGGTGCCTCCATTAGGCCCTGTTCAGAACACTCAGAGAGCCGCACTAACCATCTCTGTGGACCCAGAGCAACATTGAAGTACATGGGAAGACAGCCAAGGGGCGAGCACCTCTTGAGGACCGGGGCAGGCATTCCATATGGACCCGCTCCTCCTGTCCAGCTCTGAACAGACCACTAAATGAGCTGTCTGATCATTTAGAGATGGAAAAGCCAGTGAAGGGCAACTGCAGCCCCCTTCTATTCTGGACGCAGAGTCTCCTGGGAGGGAAACATCCTGAAAATGAGATACTCTCTTAACTTCTACACTGACCTAAGAATAAGCACTCAGACTGGACAGCAAACCCTGCCCTCAAGGCAATGACATTTATTGAAAATCTACATACATATTAAAACAGCTTTATACACATTTCTCCCATTACAAGATTACAAATATACAAATCTGTGTTCTGTCCAAGTCAGCATCCTGAGTATTAGAAAAAAACTAAAATAAAAAGCCCTAGCAACCAAAAGAAAACCACCTTAATCTCATCAGTTGAATCGGCTGGTTATGTCTCTCAATAAAAGATGGACACAATCTCACCAAGCTTCCCATGCTCAGCTTTTGACACTGAAACCCACCTGGAAAGTTCGGTTCTGAGGGGAAACTGGTGTCTATTTCTGAAGAAAGCCCAGCAACAAGTTGGAGAAAGCGAGCGACGGCAGTTCCCTTCAGTGACTTTATTAAATTTCACTGATCTGCTCTCAGTATTGGTGATGAAAGAGTAAAATGTTCTTTCATTGGTCAGGGCAATAAACTCAGCCCAAGAGATGCAATAAATAGTGGTCAGACAGGTGGAGCTCTATGAGTTCGAGGCCAGCCTGGTCTACAAAGTGAGCCCAGGACAACCAAGGCTACACAGAGAAACCCTGCCTCAAAAAATGGAATAAAATTTAAAAAGTGGTGGAGTTTCTTCTAGTCTGCAGAAGGGAGGGGAGGCTCTCGAACAAATAACTTGAAGTTGAACCTCTAGTCCCAGGAAAGGTCTCTCCTCCATAGATTATCTGGTGTGGGTGGACCTGGGTTTATCCCTTCATCTTCCTCCCACACTCCAGAAAGTGAGGGTTAATCTCTTTATGAACTATGTACCAGCTTGAGTCTTTATTTCAAAGGCAGTAAAGGTTAATCAGAAATCAAAGCTAGAAGCTCACAGGACATAGAAGGAACGGGACTGGTGCAACATCTGGGTGAGTGCTTCTTAGTCCCTCCATCTAACCACTCGCACTGAGACCTGGTTACCGCGTGAGGGGTCGCGTGGGTGTGGAGGAGGCATCCTAGTACTGGCTTTCAGTGCTTTCTGTAATTTTCTATAATGCCACACTTTCTTCCTCCTCCAAACACCTCCACTTCAAAGTGGTGTCAACCCAGGAAACTGCTAGGAAAAAATGTCAAATACTTAACAGGAGAAGTGAGACTTCAATTATTCTGTAAGTCGATGGTGGAAAGTCTGCAATGATAAGACTGGTGGCCAAACTGGAAAATAACACCAGGAAAGAAAAATGCCACAGAGAGCTGTGTGGTAGGAAGAACTGGAAAAAACGCAGGAAGATCTCTGCTCATGAGAGATTGATTATGAGCGAGGGAGCGGTCATCAGCAGAAACATCAGTTCCCCACTTCAGTGCAGACCTACTTTGAGTAGTTTTGACAGACGCTGGCATCCTGGATGGTGTTAGCTTTCCAAGTATCTGAAGATGCTCCGCTTTGGTCCTGGACTGCTGTTATCCACCTTTAGTCGCTTAGGAGACGGTGACACCATCAATGATGATCCCTTTCTTCTCACCTACAGAGAATACAGAGGGCATCAGGGCCAGGCAAGACTCACACAAATGTTCACCTTCGGTGAGTTCTTTAGCAACTCAGTTAAATCATATATGACTAACAGACAAAAAAAGAAAGAAAGAAAGAAAAACTTTGCAGGCAAATTTAAAAGCTGACTGCCCACTGGAGCAACAACTCCCCTATAAATTCTTGAGAAGCAAAAAATTCTAACATTTTAACAAGCTGTTAGGTCAGAACGTTTATTTCACTTGTGTGATCTATGTGTGTAGGTGTGCGTGTGCACACCGTGTGCATGCACATGGAGGCCGAGGTTGTTGGTTTCTTCCTCTATTATTCTCTGGCTTGCTCCTTTAAGAGAAGTAAGATGGCCTGCTATTGAGCTTCCAGGATCCACCTTTCTCTGGTTGGGGTTATAAAATTGCACAGCTGTACAACCACACCTGGCATTTTACATGATGCTAGGATTCAGACTCAAGTCCTCATGCGTGCATAGAAGGTACTCTTACCCAACAAACTCAACCCCTCACACTGTTTTTAAAATTAAAACAAATAAATCTGGCGCTGGAGGGATAGCTCAATGGTTAAGGTACTTGCTCCTCGGGGCAACTCACAGCTGTTTGTAATTGCATTTGCAGGGGATCCAGCACCCTCTTTTGGCCTCCCCAGGTAACACACACACACACACACACACACACACACACACACACACACACACA